>CAMQGK010000193.1:202500-252500 GCA_947000775.1 Pterois miles
GCTATTCACATAATCAAGTTTGATGGAGGTTCACCATTCAACCACTCATCTCGTAACACCACCAAAGGCACCCAAACTGAATGACCAAAAGCAAGGTCCTTAGGACTGAATCCCGCGCTCTCCTGACATACTTCTCTCGCAGCCCAAAGCAACCACGGCAAACCTTCCTCCCTGTTTGATCTCAGTGCAGTATGAGCGCAACAAGTACTTAAGAGTCTGGTGAAAATGTTCCAGAGCACCTTGGCTTTGTGGATGATAAGCAGATGCCCGATCATGCCTGATGTGCAACTGCTCAAGGACATGAGAGAATAGACGGGACGAAAAGTTTGACCCCGGTCACTCTGAATGTTTTTGGAAAACCAAATATGGCCATAAACTGCTTCAAAGTCTTAACCACAGACTTAGTGGTGATGCTACGTAATGGATCGACAGAAGGGTAGCGTGTTACTTGGCACATCACAGTCAACAGAAATTCAGAGCCAGATTTAGATCTTGGCAAAGGCCAAAACAATCTATGATTAAGCAATCAAATGGGTTTTACACCACTGGTATTGGACAGAGAGGAGCAGGCTTCATAACCTGATTAGGCTTACCCGTCACTTGACATGTGTGACGTGTCTTAATGTAAGCTGCACGTCTTAGGCCAAAAAAAATAATGGTATGTCTTGCTAACTCCCAAATGTCCTAACTGATCATGTGAACACTTCAACACTTCATTTCGGTATGACGGTGGCACAACTATTTAAACTACAGGATTACCCAGACAGTCCACACCAAGTGGCACCCATTTGCAAACCAACACTATCCTGTAGAGAGTACCCAAAAGCTTTACTTTTAGCTTCACTGCTAGTTCTCACTTGGTCAAACATATCACTCAGAGACTCATCAGCTCTCTGTTCACTGATAAGGTCTTTCTGGGAGACAGAGAAGGATGCAGAGACATGCTGATCCAAGTTTACCTCATAATTCACTTCCTCAAAGAACTCATCTTCGCAGTCAGATGACTCATGTAACACAAAACCTACCTCGGTAGGAGGAGAGCCATCAGCCCAAACACGAGTGCCAGCCAGGTCACTGCCCAAAATCACATCAACTCCATCAACAGGCAAAGCAGGTCAAACCGCAATTTGGATATCACCAATCACAAGGTCACATGATAGAGTAGCTTTATGTAAGGGAACAAAGAGTAGTCAAACCCATTCCCTGTACCAGTGCACAGTTCCCAGTATCGGTTTCATCTGAAAATGGCAGCACAGAGGCAAGGATGAATGAGTCCTTAGCTCCAGTGTCTCGCAGGCTTTTAACTGGCACTTTGTTGTCACTGCCCTGGACAGACACAACCCCTTCAGAAACACAAGCTTCAAAACCAGAATACTTTTCAGTGTCCGGTTTGGCTGAATCAACTCCCTGTTCTGAAATGACTGGAATGTCACAAACAGGAGCACTGATAGCAGCTGGTTTAACATTTTTACTGCTTGTTCGACCTCTGCTCTTCAGAACAGGACACTGCTTTCCAGTGACCTTTATCATTTCAGAAACCATGATTCACCTTCGGTGACTCAGACCAAGAAATCTTCACAGGACGCCCAACAGCGTGGCCATTAGTAAGATCATTAGTGGACAAAACATTATTTCCAAACGTTCCTGCATGCACCAGCACGTATTCATCTAAGACAACAGCTTTAGAAGCAGTTGTTACCCCACACTCAACAATGTGAGTTGCAACCTCAGGAGGGACACAGTTCTTAAACTGGTCTAGGACCATAATGTTGTGTGAATATCCAAGCCAAATTAGTCACTGAGAGGAGAAGACAGGGATCTGTCGGACACGCTGAGTCCAAGGATGAAAATGAAATATAAAGCCATTACTGCAGGTTGCGAGTGTTTATTTGACCCTGTCAGTAAAAAACAGTCATTTTATGCAGATGGATTATGAATGGAGTAGACTAAGATGAAAATAGCCTTTGCAGTGCCGTCAACAGAGATATTGGCACCCCGACCTCACCTGTCTGTACCAGGCAAGAACACAGTCACAGGTGATATTCACACAGTCACAGGTGATATTCACACAGCCACAGGTGATATTCACACAGTCACAGGTGATATTCACACAGTCACAGGTGATATTCACACAGCCACAGGTGATATTCACACAGCCACAGGTGATATTCACACAGCCACAGGTGATATTCATCTGGCAATCACTCCGCCCACACACACACACACACACACACACACACACACACACACACACGCACACACACACACACACACAGACTCCGCCCACACACATGCAGCCACACCCACTGCCCCAGGTGAAAAGTACAGAAACAAATCCCTGCCTCTATACAAGATCACATAGATCTTGGGTTGGGGTCTCTTTCATCAAACTTTGATATGAGCCACAAATTACTGAGAAGATCATATATCAAACCTTGGGAGGACAATACAAGGGTTTATAACATAATGATAATAGATACTGGGGCTGCACGGTGGTGCAGTGGTTAGCGCTGTCACCTCACAGCAAGAGGGTTGCAGGTTCGATTCCGGCTTGGGACTCTTCTGTGTGGAGTTTGCATGTTCTCCCCGTGTCAGCGTGGGTTTTCTCCGGGTACTCCAGCTTCCTCCCACAGTCCAAAGACATGCAGTTTAGGTTAATTGATGACTCTAAATGTCCTGTAGGTGTGGATGTGAGCATGAACGTCTGTCTGTCTCTATGTGCCCTGTGATGGACTAGAGACCTGTCCAGGTGAACCCTCCTTCACCCAATGCCAGCTGGGATCGGCTCCAGCCCCCTGCGACCCCTAACGGGATAAGCGGCTGACAATGGATGGATGGATAATCGATACTATTATCATGATGTCCATCCTCCTGCTCTATTATGTCTCATAAGTTCTTGCAGTAATTTTTGGGTTGATAAGATAAGATAAGATAAGATATTCCTTTATTAGTCCCACAGTGGGGAAATTTACAATATCATACAATATCATTTGTTCCACAGATTTGGTGCTAAATTGAACCATTTTTTACCACTGGAGAATTGATGAAAATGATCAATAATACCGGTAATCCCTCCAAAACCATCATTATTGATTATTGATGATGATGATGATGACGATTAAGACACCAAGACCTCGAGGAACACCATCAAAAAAGACATGCTGAGACTGATATTGGAGATTTCTGTATTCTTGATTCTAATTGGCTGTTGATCACTAGTGTAGTGTAAAGGTCTGAGAAACCCCCTTATAGTCAGTGTAGCTAGGAAAGACACCATGCTCTGAATGCTCTAGGTCTCTAGTTACCAGGATGTAGTAGTAGTAGTAGTAGTAGTAGTAGTATCCTAGAGGTCACCACAGGTCATTGTATACAGTGATCAATGCAATGACTCTTATGGGGACTAACATCATCACACATGAATCCAGTTGGACTCATTGATCCACCAGAGTCTCAGCTTTACACTGAGACCCAGTTTATGGGGTTCACCACTGTTTAGGGACCCAGGATGCAGAAATATTCAGATACACCATTTTAGACTAGGAGATAATGTGTGTTTTAATCTGCTCTTTAAGCATATCTGAAACAATAAAGAAAACAGTGAGAATGCATCACTGTTTTGAAGGAAACACTCCTCCTCACATGTGAAGCAGGTGTTTCCTGGTCCTCGTGTGAACTCACCTCCTGCTTAGCATTGTTCTTCTCTACCAGCATCCCGATGTAGTCCTGCAGCTGGACCAGCTGAGCATCTCTTTGAGCAAGACTAGTCCTTATGGCCTCCACCTCCATCATGGCATCCTCCAGCCGCCCTCGCAGGTCAGCCGCCTGTCGCTCGCGGTGTCGCAGCAGCTCCAGACGCTCCTGCTCGCCTTTCTCTGCCAGAAACTCTGCACAAGCTCGCTTCTCCAGCTGAGATGCCTCCAAGGCTTTGTGGAGGATCCACACCAGCTCCTGCACACCACACATTATTATTTTCATTATTATTATTATATTATTATTATCACCATCATTACTGCTACTCACTCATCGCCAACCACTTATCTGGGGTTGGGTCACGGAGGAAACAGTAGGGTACCCCAAGCTTCCTTTTCCGGCACAGTTAGCCAGCTCTGACTGGGGGATCCCAAGGAGTTCCCAGGCCAGTGTGGAGATATAATCTCTCCACCTAGTCCTGGGTCTTCCTCGGGGCCTCCTCCCAGCTGGTCCTGCCTGGAACACCTCCCTAGAGAGGCACCCGCGGGGGCATCCTTACCAGATGAACCATCTCAACTGGCTCCTTTCAATGCAAAGGAGCAGCGTCTCTACTCCGAGTCCCTCACGGATGGCTGAGCTCTTCACCTTATCTCTAAGGGAGATGCCAGCCACCCTCCTGAGAAAACCTATTTTGTCCACTTGTACCTAGTTCTTTGGGTCATAACCCAGCATTCATGACCATAAGTGAGAGTAGGAATGAAGACTGACCAGAAGATTGAGAACTTTATCTTCTGGCTCAGCTCTCTTTTCATCACATCAGTGTGGTAAAGCAAATTCAATACCCACCCGCTGCTCATGTTCCATTGTCCCCTCACTCATGAACAAGACCCCAAGGTACTTGGGTACCTTGGAACTCTGGGGTAAGGACTCATTCCCTGCTGAGAACTATGGCCTCAGATTCTGAGGTGCTGATCCTCATCTCAGCGGCTTCACACTCGGCTGCGAACTGATCCAGTGAGTGCTGGAGGTCACGATGATGCCAACAGGACCACATCATCTGCAAAAAGCAGCGATCAGATCTTCTGCACACCAAACTTGCAAACGCTTCTCTGCCCCGAGTATACCTTTGGTATCCTGTTGATGAATATCAAAAACAGGATTGGTGACAAGGTGCAGCCCTGGCGGAGGCCAACCTTCACCGTCTGACCGTAGAGAACCCGGACACAGCTCTCATTTTGGGTGTACAGATATCTGATAGCCCTGAGAAGCGACGCCCTCACCCCATACTCCCGCAGCACATCCCACAGTATCTCCCAGGGGACCCGGTCATACGCCTTCTCCAAGTCCACCAAGCACATGTAGACTGGATAGGTATATTCCCAGGCCCCCACCAGGATCCTTATGAGAGCTGGTCTGTTGTTCCACAGCCAGAATGAAATCTGCATTGTTCCTCTTCAATCTGAGGTTTGAATATTGGCCAAACCCTCCTTTCCAGCTTGTTGGAGTGGACTTTACCAGGGTGGCTGAGTAATGTGATACCCCTGTAATTGGCACACACTTTCTGGTCCCCCTTTTTAACAGGGGAACCACCACCCCAGTCTGCCACTCTTTAGGCACTGCCCCCAACTTCCATGCAGTGTTAAAGAGGAGTGTCATCCACGACAGCCCCTCCACACCCAGAGCCTTCAGCATTTCTGGGCAGATTTCATCAATCCCCGGGGCATTGCCGCTGTGGAGTTTTTTGACTACCTCAGTAACTTCCACCAAGGAAATTGATGATATTGCCCGGCTTCTAGCTCTGCCCTTATAATAGAGGGCATATTGGTCGGATACAGGAGTTCCTAAAGTGCTCCTTCCACTGCCATATTTCCTCAGTTGAGGTCAGTAACTGTGCAATAACTGAGCCTTCCCATGTGCAATAACATCTTGTGTGCAATATTCACTTAACTTGTACATAATTTCTTATTTAAATTGTGCAAATCTCTTGTTTACATTTCTATATTTTCTACATTTTTACATTTTCTTTCCGCTTGTACATAGCTGTACATATTTAATTATTATTCAAGTATTTATTCCGTATCTTGTTTCTCTAAAATGCACCAAAACGGAGTTGCGCTCTAATTCCATTGTATGCAATACAATGACAATAAAGGCGATTCTGATTCTGAACAGTGCAACCATCTCTGGATTCCTCTGAGATAACATATCCTGGAAGGACTCCTTCAGTCAGAGGGTTTCCCTGACCACCAGTGTCCACCACGGTGTTCAAGGGTTACCGTCTCTTGAGGCACCTCAGACCCTCTGGCCACAGCTCACACCCACAGCTTCAGCAAAGAAAGCTTTGAACATCGCCCACTCAGGTTCAATGCCCCCAGCCTCCACAGGGATGCCAGAAAAACTCAGCGAGAGGTGTGAGTTGAAGATCTCTTTGACAGGGGCCTCCTCCAGACGTTCCCAGTTCACCCACACTACCTGTTTTGGTTTACCAGGTCTGTCCAAAGTCTTCCCCCACCCTCTGATCCAACTCACCACCAGATGGTGATCAGTTGACAGGTCTGCCCCTCTCTTCACCCGAGTGTCCAAAACATGCGGCCTCAGATCAGATGATACGATCACAACATCGATCATCGACCCTCGGCTTAGGGTGCTCTGGTACCAAGTACACTTATGAGTACTGTCCTTACTGTATGTTCAAACATGGTGTTCGTTATGGACAGCCCATGACTAGCACAGAAGTCCAATAGCAAACGATCACTCGGGTTTAGATCAGGGAGGCCATTCCTCAAAATCATGCCTCTCTAGGTGCCTCCATCGTTGCCCACATGCACGTTGAAGTCTCCCAGCAGAACTATTGAGTCCCCTACTGAAGCCCTTTACAGGACTCCATTCAGGGTCTCCAAGAAAGCCGAATACTCCGAACTGCTGCTCAATGCATATGCACAGCACTAATATTACTAGTAGTAATAGTAGTATTATTATTGCTATTATTTTTATTTTTAAACAAGTTTTATCACTTCAACTAGCTTCACTAACTAAAGTTAACTCCGGTCCAAACCCTGGTCCCATCCTGGTCTGACCCCAGTCCCACCCTGATTTGTGGTGACTGACTGATTGATCACTGACTGATCGCTCACCTTCTGAGCTTTGACCTCCTCCATCAGCATCTGTTTGTCCTGCTGGAGGCGGGACGTGTGGTGTGAAGACGCAGTGTCTCTGCGGACGACTGTCACAGTGGACAAGCTGCGAGTCTTCATCTTCCTGTTACGGCTGTCGACCTCCCTGACCTCCGCCAGGGTCACCTGACCTTCTGGCTCAGCCAATGAGAGGGCAGAGGGCGGAGTCAGAGGCTCAATGAGTGTCCTGGGACCTGGAGGGACTGACATTGGACAGGAGGGGTGAACCCAAGTCCCAAGTCAAGGTCAATAAGTCTCAAGTCAGTACAGATAAGTCCCAAGTCAAGGTCAACAAGTCTCAGGTCAGGACAGGTAAATCCCAAGTCAAGGTCAGCAATTCCTACATCAAGGTCAAAAAGTCCCAAGTCAAGGTCTACAAGTCCCAAGGTCAGGTACCCTGAGCAGACTGTTATTAGTATTCATACTGATATTGGTAGTGGTCCCATTTACTGAACTAGTACAGGTACCCTGAGCAGACCGGGTGTTGTGAGTATTCATACTGGTATTGATAGATAGATAGATAGATAGATAGATAGATAGATACTTTATTGATCCCAAGTTGGGAAATTGTGGTGTTACAGCAGCAGGTTATCAGCACAATATACATTAGAGAATATACACATCTATGTACACATAAAATAGTGAATATACACATCTGTACTAAAGTGTGAAGTAAAAACAGAGAATCTTATTATAATCTAATTCTAAGAAAATTAAACATTATACACTATAATAATAATAATAGTATTGGTGCTGGTCTCAGTTACTGAACTAGTACAGGTACCCAGAGCAGACTGAGTGTTTTTAGCATTTAAACTGGTATTGCTGCTGGTCCCAGTTACTAGACAAGTAGGTACCTCTGGTATTGCTGATGTCTGCAGAACTGGGGGGAATCCACGGAGGAGCTTCTACATGAAACACACTCTGACTCCCGTCTAGAGACGACCTCTTGCGGAGACTGTGGATGGAGTTTCTGCACAAAGAAATAACAGGCTTGGTCCTCATGATCACCAGCTACAGAAATCACCGGGGCTGATGGGAAACATAGCCTCACTCTGCTCTTTACTTTTAACACAGCTAATAATGAACTGATTTACTGATGTCTTTAAACAAACATGTTGATGTCACTCACTGGATCTCAATGAGTGGATGTTTGATTGACACATTGGTGAGTGGCGGCCATTGTGACGGCACACAGGCTGCTTCCTCCCCCACCAGACCCAGCGGGCTCTTCAACACTGGCAAGAAGTCGTCTGCAGAAACAGGAAACAGAATCAGCTGATTTAGTCTGATGTCACCTGGACGCTTTTTAAATGGGAATAAGAAAACCGAGGAAAAGGACTGTGGTATTCTCTCTTCCATCCATCCATCCATTTTGTCCTCCATCCATCCATCCATTCATCATCTTCTTTTTATCTGGGTCTCGGGGGCAGCAGGGTTAGCAGGGAGTTCCAGATGTCCCTGTCCCCGTCAACATTTTCCAGCTCTTCCTGGGGGACCCAAGGAGTTCACAGACCTGACCAGATCATGACCATGTTCCGTTCCCAAACTATTGGAAGATTGAGGCCATTTCCTTTATTTTTGCTGAACACTGATAACATTTGATTTGACATCAACAGATGCATCTGAGGCCAGAGATCAGGATTTCAGTTTCTGTTTCCAGGTATTTACATTTAGATCTGGTACACTCCTCAGCAGATAGCACCGTTTGTTTGAACCCATTTTTTTGTGACCTAAATTACTGGATCATGTGACTGACAGGTGTTTCTGTTGTCCAGGTGTGTCCTGTTACATTGATTATTCATCAATAAATAGAGCTAAATGTCTCCTTTCAGTTTCAGCTTTGGGTTTTTCCTGTTCAGACTGATTTCTAGTTAAAGGTGAACCCAACATGAAGACCAGAGAGCTGTCTCTGGGTGAAAAGCTGAGAGAAGATGGAAATCAATCAGAGCTATTGATCCAACGTCAGCCATAGCCAGTACAACCATCTGGAACGTCCTGAAGGAGAAAGAAACCACCGGTGTACCAAGCAACAGATGGTGAACCGGTAGACCGAGAAAACATCAGCAGCTGATGACAGAAACACTGTGAGATCTGTAAAGAAAAACCCTAAAACAGCTGTCAGGGACGTCAGCAACAACCTCCAGAGGGAGGAGTGAAGGAATCCCAATCCACCGTTCACAGAGGACTTCAGGACCTAAAGGACAGAGGCTCCACCAGGAGAGGACAACCACTCATTAGCAATAAGAAGAGGAAGGACAGACTGGAACCAGACTACAAGGACAGAGACTCCACCAGGAGAGGACAACCACTCATTAGCAATAAGAAGAGGAAGGACAGACTGGAACCAGACTACAAGGACAGAGGCTCCACCAGGAGAGGACAACCACTCATTAGCAATAAGAAGAGGAAGGACAGACTGGAACCAGACTACAAGTACAGAGACCAGGATCAACAGGTCTGGGACAAAGTTTTCTGGACCGACGAGACAAAGATGAACCTTTACTAAAGTGATGGAGAAAGACAGGATCTGCTCATGATCCCAAACACAGCAGCTCATCTGTGAAACCCGGTGGAGGTAATGTCGGCTTCTGAGAGATGAACCATACTGATCAGGAGATCCTTCATCATGCAGCAAGACAACAACTACAAACACCCTGAGAACACAGAGGAGTTCATCAGGGGGAAGAAGAGGAAGGTTTTAGACTGGACCAGTCCACCTGCAGACTGAAACCCTGTTGATCAGCATTTTACCTGCTGAAGAGCAGCCCCGCAAGGGTAAAGAGCTGGGCTACTGTCCCATGGCCTGGACAGAATCCATATTGTTCCTCCTGGATTCAAGGTTCAACAATTGGTCAGAGTCTCCTTTCCAGCACCTAGAATAAACTTTCTTGGGGATGCTGAACAGTGTGATCCCTTTATAACTGGAGCATACCCATACCCTCTGGTCTGAGCCGGAAGGCCAAGCTCTCAATCTGTCAGTCAATCTGATTGTTGCTGTTGAAAGAAGCCAGTTGAGGTGGTTCGGGCATCTGGGCGCCTCCCTATAGAGGTGTTCCAGGTATGACCAGCTGGGAGGAGGCCCGGGGGAAGACCCAGGACTAGGTGGAGAGATTATATCTCCACAATGGCCTGTGAACGCCTCAGGATCCCCCAGTCAGAGCTGGTTAATGTGGCCCAGGAAAGGGAGGTTTAGGTGGTGGAGCTGCTGCCCCCACGACCCAACCCTGGAAAAGAGGTTGACGATGAGAGATAAAGATGACCCTTTGGTCCCCATTTTAAAAATGGGAACCATCCCCCCAGTCTGCCAACTGTCTGTCCCTGACCTCCATGCAACACTGAAGAGATGTGTCAGCTCAGACAGTCCAACAATGTCCAGAGCATTCAGCATCTCAGAGTGAATCTCATCTTCCCCCGGCGCTGCCGCTGAGGAGCTTTGTAACTACTTCAGTGACCTTTGCAAGCATATGGACAAGCCTTCCCCTGAGTCTTCAAACTCTGCCTCCATTACGGAGGACGTTTTCGTCCAGAACCATCATCAAACCACTTAAACCATCAGACCAGTAGAACAGAGATATAAAAACCATGTTGATGAGACATTTTGAGTCCTTGTCCAGTCTTAAGAAAGAGTTTGTCTTAAGTTACAGATTATTTCTGGTCAGAGGAGGTTTGTATGTGTTGCACCTGGAGGATTCAGACCTTAGTATTTCTAAAATCCTGTCTGCAGCCAGCTTCAGATAAATAAAATTTGACACAGTAGACTGTTTCACACCTGCACTGTTGTCGTTGTTGTCGTTGTTGTTGTTGGTGGTGGTGGTGGAGGTAGTTGGGCCTGGACAGGTGGACGTCTGTCTATGCTGCCAACGTTTCAACTGCAGCTGCTGCAGCCAATAGAGCATCAGCTCCTGGCTCACAGCCTGTAATAATAAATCGGATTAAATTATTATTATTAAAACAATGTAAGTGATAAATCATGTACATATAGTTTGATTCACAGCTGTGCTGCAAAACACATGAAACTACAGCAGCTCAAATTTTACCTGAATTTAAGAGAAATCATAAAAATAAAACATGAATGAACGTTTGTTTCATTAGTTCAGTGGTTGATGGAGATAATTCTCTAGTTGGTGCCATTGAACCATCAAACTCACAGTAAGTTTTATGAAGACTAACTGGTGCTTTTGTTGTCTGGCTAACTGGACCTCATGGGACTGGACACTATCCCTAACAGGACTATAAGGCCCCCTACCTTGAGTATGAAGGTGCGTTCGGGTGTCTTGATGTGGAAGGTGCCCTTCTCAGCCTTTAGGGGGTAGGTGAAAGTCGCACTGCAGAGTTCCACCCGGCCGAGGGGCATCACATCCTGTGGTGTGCGGTAGTAGAACAGTTGGTTCTTTTTCTCCTCATAGGTGAACCAGCGCTGCTTCCAGGCTCTCAGGGGCCCCCCTTGTTTCTGCAGGAAGCCGCACAGTTTGGTGTCAACTGAAGAAGAAACCAGGGAATGGGGCCGCACCTGGTCACTGAACACCTTGATATTGAGAGGTGGAGCCTGGACCGGTGGAGCCTGAATTGATGGAGTCTGAATCAATGGAGCCTCAACCTGTGGGGCCTGAACCAGTGGAGCCTCAACTGGCAGGGCCTGAACCGGTGAAGCCTGAACCGGAGGACCCTGATTTGATGGAGCCTGAATCAATGGGGCCTCAACCGGTGGGGCCTCAACCAGCAGGGCCTGAACCAGTGGAGTCTTAACTGGCGGGGCCTGAGCCAGTGGGGTCAACACTTCAGTTGGATGGATGATCGAAAGAAGAATCTCAGGAGGAGGAGCTTGCTGGGTGTTCAGGTGAGGAGGAGGAGGTGGACCCTGAACCGGTGGAGTCCGAACCGGCGGAACCTGAGCCAGTGGAGTCGGAACCGGTGGAGCCATGGTCAACACTTTGGTTGGATGAATGATCAAAGGCAGAACCTCAGGAGGAGGGGGAGCCTGCTGCGTGTTCAGGTAAGGAGGAGGATCTTGATGTTCCTGATGCCTTTCAGGTGTGGTTGAAATTAGTTTCTCTGGAGGTAGGTCCTGGTGGTTCTGCTGGTCTCTGGACTCAGAGAAGTGGAACTTAGGCGCCTGTTTTTTTTTTTGCAAAAGCTGAAGTGAAAACTGTTAAATCCTTGATGGGAGGAGGAGGGCCCTCTTCAGTTTTCTGGTTTGTAAGACCCTCCTGAGTCAAACCCTCCTGAGTTTGGTGTTCATGTTCTGGGCAAAAAAGATCTTCTGATTCCTTTTGATCTGGACAAAGAGGATCTGGTTTAAGTGGACCGGGTTGTGTTGGAGAAGGTTGATCTGCTTCTGGTTGATCATTTGGAGGACAATCTTTTGTTTTCTGAGAATCTCCCCATTTTTGTTGCTGTGTTGAAAGATTTGGTTGTAGTGGATCTGGTTTGGTTGGAGAATCTTCTGATTCCTGAGTTTCTGTCGGAGGATCCTTGTGCTTTATGTGTTCGGTGAAACCCAGTTGGTCTGGATTCTCTGCAGTCCGTTGGATCTCATCAGGACTCTGGTGTTTATCTGCTGGACTCTGGTGGGTCTCTGCAGGTCTCAGGTGCTTCTTTGCAGTCCACTGGGTCACTGCAGGATTCTGTTGGGTCTCTGCAGGGCTCTGGTGGGTTTCTGAAGGACTATGGTGGGTTTCTACAGGACTCTGGTGGGTTTCTATAGGACTCTGGTCTTTCTGGGACCCGGGCAGAGTGACTGACTCTCTGTTCTGCCAGTCCTCCTCAGAAGCTGAGATCCAATCAGCTGGGTGGATCTCATCCTGGTCACGGCAGACAGGAAGCTGATGGTTTCCTGTTGAGCTGCTTTCATCCATCCGTCTAAACAGAAACGACAGCAGACGGCTGAAATTCATGTGCTTTCTGTTAGTATACTCTTATTATTAGTATATTATTATTAGTATACTCATTATTATTAATATACATGTTACATTCATCTGAGTGTAACATCATTCTTCCATGACTTTATATAACTTAAAGATAAAAATAATAAATTATAACAAACAGCAATAAATACTGATTAAAAATGATAAAAATAATAAACCCTAACAAATATCGATCAAATTGATTTAAAAATTTACTAATAATTCACTAATAATATTGATAAAATGATAGAAATTTATAAACCCCTTCAAATGTTGATGAAATGGAGTTAATAAACAATAATAATTATTGATAAAATAACAAGTTAATAAACAATAATACTTATTGATAAAATGAGTTGAAAAAACACTAATAATTATTGATTAAAATGATAAATTATTAAAAAATAATTACTATTGATTAATGAATGAAGGCTTTCTTTCGAAAATAAAAAAACACAAAAGGAATCAACAAAACAAATCAGTCAGAAATGACAAAATATACCAGATCTGAAAGGGAGGAGGAAGAAGCATACGCCTTTCTCAATAATCAATAATCATCAGGTGTTTACAATATCCAATCTTTTCATATATTGTAATTAATTGTAATAACAATACCACTACTGATAATGGCTGTACATATTTAAATGTATGTTCCAACACCTCATGAATAATTTGATTTTCACAACGCAGCGTTGAGCCGCCAGGCTTCCACCTCCACCCGATCCACAGCTCCACCAAACCTCCACCAAACCTCCACCAAACCTCCACCAAACCTCCACCAAACCTCCACCAAACCTCCACCAAACCTCCACCAAACCTCCATCCTCACATCACAACCACGTCTGCTCAAAAATTAGTTGTCAATATTGCCCTGAAGCAGTTTGTTTATTGCTCTGTACATAATTTGTGCCATTTGAAAATGAACCAGGTCAATGAAGTTTAATGTTTTTGATTTTACGAATAGTGAATTTGTGTGATCTGTAACTGTCGTTATGAATTATCCTTATGGCTCTTTTTTACAGTATTGATAGTGATTGTAATGTATATTTATTATGTATTATATTAAGTGTTGCCCCAAACCTCCATACAGTGATTTAAATCTAGTAAAATGTAATAATAATAATAATAATAATAATAATAAATATATGTATGTATAGTTTATTAATGTGTGGAGACTGATTGAATCTATCAGCTGCTTCCTGTTCGTGGTCTACCGTCGTTTCCTCGGTTGATTCGGTTGCTGCTGTTTGATCTGAACCGACTGTCAGAAAGTCATTTATGTTTTTCTATGAATTTGTCTAATCTGTTATATTGATTAGTCTTTATTAGTTTTAGAATTCTGGCCGGTATTTTGTGGAGTTTATCCCCAGTTTTATACAGGAGCAGAACTTTAGCTATTTTCATAAATTTACCAATTTGAAAGTCAGATGAATGTTACGGGTCAATGACCTTTTTTTTTTTTTTTTTTTTTTTTTTTTTTTTTTTTACAATTTTCATATCAGTTCCATTACAATCTGTGGAGGTTTTATATTTACCTTTATTTACAATTATTGTTTTTCTTTTCTTCCATTGACCGGGGATTCCTCGTCTCACCTGTGAAGACTCAGGTCCTGTTTCTCCTCTATATTCATTCATTTGTGCACTTCCTGTTTTATTTTGTTCACTTCCTGCGCTCATGTTCCCGCTCCCTGAGTGATTGACATCCCCTGACCTACTTTTCCTTAGTGTTCACCTGTGTCCGATGATGTAGCCCCGCCCCTGCCTGTGTCCACCTGTCTCTGGTTGGTGCATCCCCTGTCTTCCCGTCCTCCTGGACCAGTCCGTCTCCTGTCTTCCCGTCCTCCTGGACCAGTCCGTCTCCTGTCTTCCTTGAGTCCAGACCGGTTTTGACCCAGTCGTTCCTATTGATAAGCTTTTCATTCCAAGCCTCAGTTGACAATGGATCAAAAAAAAATCATTAAAACTACACCACATCATCCATATTTTCCTTTTTAATGTTGTTATCAATAAAATATTAAGGATTACTTTGTTGTCTGGAGCCGTTTTTATATTTAATATGTCCCATATACCTTTAATATTTATATTTTTATATTTCTGTTCACCCTGTTTAGTTCTTGGTTTTCTTTGTGATTTCTGGTCAGTGTATTTTTTATCATACGTTAACGTGACGTCTCGTGGATGATCGGACGGTTTTCTCGGTGTTCTCTAGTCGTTTCTCGCTGCTCCGGTTCTCTCGGCTCCAACTCGTCTGTTAAGTCTTTATCTGGCTGATTTCTCTTGTAGTTGGTCAGAAACTGTAAAAACCGCTAGCTGCTCGCTGATGTCACTGATTCATAGTCCACTCACTCTATTGTTTTCACTGTCGTTGGTGAATATGTTATTGATTAGCGTGGCACAGTGGGTGTGATTCTGCTGGGTCTGGTGATTTTTGGATATAGATTCACACTATACATTGTGTTCATAAATTCGTCAGTCATTTTGCGTTTGTTTAGATTTAGCAGATCAACATTAAAATCAACTTTGTGGTTCGTTATTGAAGACACTGGTTCTATCCAGTCTGGGTTAGGGTTAGGGTTAGCATGGTGATCTGGGTTAGGGTTAGGGTTAGCCTGGTGATCTGGGTTAGGGTTAGGGTTAGCCTGGTGATCTGGGTTAGGGCTAGGGTTAGGGTTAGCCTAGTGATCTGGGTTACGGTTAGGGTTAGGGTTAGGGTTAGCCTGGTGATCTGGGTTAGGGTTAGGGTTAGCATGGTGATCTGGGTTAGGGTTAGGGTTAGCCTAGTGATCTGGGTTACGGTTAGGGTTAGCCTGGTGATCTGGGTTACGGTTAGGGTTAGGGTTAGCCTGGTGATCTGGTCACACAGCTAATTAGGGTTAGGGTTAGCCTGGTGATCTGGGTTAGGGTTAGGGTTAGCCTGGTGATCTGGGTTAGGGTTAGGGTTAAGGTTAGCCTGGTGATCTGGGTGAGGGTTAGGGTTAGCCTGGTGATCTGGTCACACAGCTAATTAGGGTTAGGGTTAGGGTTAAGGTTAGCCTGGTGATCTGGGTTAGGGTTAGGGTTAGCTTGGTGATCTGGTCACACAGCTAATTAGGGTTAGGGTTAGCCTGGTGATCTGGGTTAGGGTTAGGGTTAGGGTTAGCCTGGTGATCTGGGTTAGGGTTAGGGTTAGGGTTAGGGTTAGCCTGGTGATCTGGGTTAGGGTTAGGGTTAGCCTGGTGATCTGGGTTAGGGTTAGGGTTAGCCTGGTGATCTGGGTTAGGGTTAGGGTTAAGGTTAGCCTGGTGATCTGGGTGAGGGTTAGGGTTAGCCTGGTGATCTGGTCACACAGCTAATTAGGGTTAGGGTTAGGGTTAAGGTTAGCCTGGTGATCTGGGTTAGGGTTAGGGTTAGCTTGGTGATCTGGTCACACAGCTAATTAGGGTTAGGGTTAGCCTGGTGATCTGGGTTAGGGTTAGGGTTAGGGTTAGCCTGGTGATCTGGGTTAGGGTTAGGGTTAGGGTTAGGGTTAGCCTGGTGATCTGGGTTAGGGTTAGGGTTAGGGTTAGCCTGGTGATCTGGGTTAGGGTTAGGGTTAGGGTTAGCCTGGTGATCTGGGTTAGGGTTAGGGTTAGCCTGGTGATCTGGGTTAGGGTTAGGGTTAGGGTTAGCCTGGTGATCTGGGTTAGGGTTAGGGTTAGGGTTAGCCTGGTGATCTGGGTTAGGGTTAGCCTGGTGATCTGGTCACACAGCTAATTATCACATTCTTGTTTCTTTTCTTCACAGATTTTGATTGTTATGCATTCTAATAAGTTAGGGTTAGGGTTAGTAACCCTAACCCTAACCCTAACCCAATCACAGCTGTCATATGGTGCATTATCCACATATGCAGCCATACGCATTCAATATAATTGAATGGATTTGTGAACTGACACAAATATTCCTTGATATTATTGAAGTTTGCGTACAGGCTTCTGCTATTGAAATAGATTATTGATAATTTTAAATTTTCTGATGACCTGTGGTTTTTGTCCAGGTCTTAGATGTTTGGCTTGCTCCGCCGTCCCCTTTAGTTTAATGAACACTTTACAGTTCCTGGTCCGCTAGCTCCGTACGGTCCAACCGATCACCACACAATCACCAATAAACGCTATTGATTTAAGTGATCGAATTAATAAACACTAAGAATTATTGATTTAAGTGATCGAATTAATAAACACTAAAAACTATTGATTTAAGTGATCGAATTAATAAACACTAAAAACTATTGATTTGAGTGATCGAATTAATAAACACTAAAAACTATTGATTTAAGTGATCGAATTAATAAACACTAAGAATTATTGATTTAAGTGATCGAATTAATAAACACTAAAAACTATTGATTTAAGTGATCGAATTAATAAACACTAAAAACTATTGATTTAAATGATCGAATTAATAAACACTAAGAATTATTGATTTAAGTGATCGAATTAATAAACACTAAGAACTACTGATTTAAATGATCGAATTAATAAACACTAAGAATTATTGATTTAAGTGATCGAATTAATAAACACTAAGAACTATTGATTTAAATGATCGAATTAATCGACACTAAGAATTATTGATTTAAGTGATCGAATTAATAAACACTACTAATTAATCCTAAAATGAACTAGAAAAGCACTGGGAGACCACAGACCTCCACCAAGCACCATAGTTTCCCCCCTGGCGGTTTCTTCTGGATCTATCTCCTCAAGTATTAAAGCTAGATCAAATTCGTTGACATACTTCAGATGCTGAATTGTCTCAGCTACACGATGCCGCTTGTCAGAAATCTCTAAGATAAGATGAACCTTTATTAATCCCCGGAGGGAAATTCGGGAAACAATCATGGCCCGTACGGGGACCGAACCCGCGACCTTGGCATTATTAGCACCACGCTCTAACCAACTGAGCTAACCGGCCTCTACCTCTAATATTAAGATAAGATAAGATATTCCTTTATTCGTCCCACAGTGGAGAAATTTACATGTTACAGCAGCAAAGTGGATAGTGCAATAAACAAGAATCATAGATTTTAAAAGAGTATTAATACAAGTAAATAAAACAATATACACATAATAGAAAAGTAAAGCTAAAATATGTCCAGCATATATATATATATATATATATATATATATATATATATATATATATATAGATAGATAGATAATTGTCCAGTTGCTATAATTGAGCAGATGATATAATTGCACATATGAGTTAAATGCACAGTAGGCCAAAATGTAAGAGTACCCCCATTTGTTTTATATAAGTTGCTATAAAATCCTCCATCTGGATCAGATCTGGATCAGCCTTTGGGATTTGATAGAAGTCCACATTGTAAATCCCTGAGTCAAAGTTCATGAGCTTTGGGCAACAATTACCAGAGATATTGAGAAACAATTTTTGGGTCCCATTTACCTCAATGTTAACGAAAATTTCAAAGTGATCCAGAATCCAGGATTTCATCCGGATCACCCCCAAATTAAATCAGTTCTTCCTTTTCACATTTTCGACACACCCTGAAAATTTCATCAAAATCCGTCCCTAAGTTTTTGAGTTATCTTGAACACAGACAAAGAAACAGATAAACGCCTCCTTGGCGGAGGTAATAAACCGTAATAAATATTTATTTACATGACAGTTGCAGCTGCTGAGTCACAGACCCCCCCCCCCCCCCCGCGCGCTCAGCGTGTCCTTACCTGCTCAGAAACACACCTGAAGGGGGCGTGGCCTCAACACTCTGGATCCTGTTTGACTGGCAGCTGCTGCAGGGGAAAACAAAGTCAGACCGTTTCAGTCTGCTGTTGCTCTTCACCTCTACTTCTTCTGTTCCTTCTTCTTCTCCTCCTCCTTCTTCTTCTCCTCCTCCTTCTCCTCCTCCTTCTTTTTCTCCTCCTCCGTCTTCTCCTCCTTCCTCTTCTTCAGTGGTTTCTCCTGGTTTCTTGTCTTTTTTCTTCCTGCTCTGATGCCTCCAGCCGGTTTCGCTCCTGTCTGTTCTCAACTAGTCATCAAGGCACCGCGAGAACAAACGAGACTTGCGGTTCTACTTCAAAATAAGAGCTTTTTTTTACTTCTCGCGCCCAGCTTTTCAAAAGAAAAGCTAATTTTCCCATCAGTGGCATTTGAAGGGATTTTAACAGTCACTTGATTGATTGATTTCATCAGTGATAAATGTAAACAGTGGCTGATGAAAGTTTGTCTCATGTCAACATGATACGAAGATATTAAGATATTAAAATATTAAGAAGGTTAATATAATTATTGAGCAATATAACAGGATGGAACAGAAGTATAAAAATTTTCTGTTTGTTAATCCATCAGTGTAATAATTTAATTAATCAATTAAATACATTTATCTAGTGCATAAAGTCGTATAAAACCAAACATCCGAAGACATCATGATGATAATTGATTATTTCCAGGCATTTCACAGTTATTAATTCATCATAAATATACTGGACAGATTTAGTGAAAATGAAAACAGACGTTTCTTATAACAGTTTGGTAGAAAAATGTCCAAACATGAAAATATTTTCTGCAATAATATCTGTGATGTGAAAAACAGTAGACACCAAAAGCACATTAAAATCTTCCATTTTATTATTTTTCTTACAAAACAAATATACATAAGAAATAATAAATATAAAAAACTCAGAACAACAGAAGGAGTCGCTGAATGTTACTTCAGAGAAAAGATAAAGACCAGTGTTACAGTCTGGATCGGATCAGATCTACCAGCAGAGTGATCACACCGGACCGACGGGACCGTCAGGACTATGAGGACCGACAGGGCCACGAGAACCAACAGGACCATCAGGACCGACAGGACCACAAGGACCGACAGGACCACGAGAATCAACAGGACCACAAGGACCGTTACGACCACGAGGACCAGCTGGACCATAAGTAAAGATCAACAAGACCGACAGGTCTGTCAGGACCATGAGGATCAACAGGACCACGAGGACCAACAGGACCTACAGGACCGACAGGACCATCAGGACTGACAGGACCACAAGGACCATCAGGACCACGAGGACCAACAGGACCATCAGGACCACAGTACTGACAGGACCTACAGGACCGACAGTACCATGAGGACCGACAGGACCAACAGAACAGGACCAACAGGACCACGAGGGCTGTCAGGACCGTCAGGACTATGAGGACCAACAGGGCCACGAAAACCAACAGGACCATCAAGACCATCAGGACCGCCAGAACCACAAGGACCGATCAGGACCACGAGGGCCAACATGACCATGAGGACCAACAGGACTGACAGGACTGTCAGGACCGACAGGACCACAAGGACCGACTAGACCATGAGGACTGACAGGACCAACAGGACTGTCAGGTCCAACAGGACCGTCAGGACCACAAGGACCAGCTGGACCATGAGAATCAACAGGACAGACAGGACTGTCAGGACCATGAGGATCAACAAGACAGAAAGGACTGTCAGGACCATGAGGACTGACGGGACTGATACGACCAACAGGACCATCAGGACCACAAGGACCTGCTGGACCATAAGGATCAACAGGACTGACAAGACTGTCAGGACCATGAGGACTGTCAGGACCGTCAGGACGACAAGGGCCTGCTGGACCATAAGGATCAACAGGACCGACAAGACTGTCAGGACCACGAGTACTGACAGGACCAACAGGACCGACAGTACCACAAGGACCGACAGGACATTCAGGACCGACAGGACCACGAGGACCGACAGGACCACGAGGACTGACAGGACCGACAGGAAGGACAGGACAACAAGGACCGACTGGAACATGAGGACCGACAGGACCAACAGGACCGACAGTACCACGCGAACCAACCAAGACCAACAGGACCCACAGAACCACAAGGACCGACTGGACCGACAGCACCACGAGGACTGACAGGACCACAAGGACCAACAGGACCGTCAGCACTAACAGGACCACCAGGACCGCCAAGAATGACAGGACCATCAGGACCGACAGGACCACAAGGACCGACAGGTCCGTCTATGATTGAAATGTTGAAAAATAATAAAAACTTTGAATTACAAAAAGGGCCGACAGGACCACGAGGACCAACAGGACCGGCAGGACCGACAGGAATGACAGGACCACGAGGACAGACAGGACCGACAGGACCACAAGGACCGACAGGACCACAAGGACCGTCAGGACCACAAGGACTGACAGAACCATGAGAACCAAGTGGACCAATAGGACGGACAGGATCTACAGAACCGAGAAGACCATGAGGACTGACAGGACCATGAGAACCAAGTGGACCAACGGGACCACAAGGACCGTCAGGACTGTCAGGACCACGAGTACCAACAGGACCACGAGGACCGACAGAACCAACAAGACAATGAGGACCAACAAGACCATGAGGACCGACAGGACCGATGGGATCGGCAGGACTGACAGGACCATCAGGACTGGTCCATGTCAGTCCACATGATATGCTCCAGTCCATATCAGTCCATATGTAGGGTCACTCTGGTCCATATCAGTCCACATGTAGGATCATTCCAGTCCATATCAGTCCACATGTAGGGTCTCTCCGGTCCTTATCAGTCTAAATGTAGGGTCACTCCGATCCTTATCAGTCCACATGTAGGGTTGCTCGGATCCATATCAGTCCACATGTGGTACTAACAACTCCATCCCTGAAGAGAGCCGCTGTCAGTGGAGAGGTGCATGATGGGAACATCCAGAATCC
The DNA here is from genome assembly GCA_947000775.1 of Pterois miles. Classification (NCBI taxonomy): domain Eukaryota; kingdom Metazoa; phylum Chordata; class Actinopteri; order Perciformes; family Scorpaenidae; genus Pterois; species Pterois miles. The sequence continues at coordinate 224,000 of CAMQGK010000193.1, forward strand.
TCATACAGAACAACGTTTACACGCCATCACATCCATCTAAGGCTGAATCCAGACATCCACGTAGATCAGAACGTCTCCCAGTCCTGGTGTTTCTGCTGGCAGCAGTACTGAGAGTGACTGAGAGGAGGCGCCGCACCTCCTGACTGGTTTAATCCCTTTAAAAACACACCTATGATTAATGAAGAGACTGAACAACTCCATTGCGCCTTACGTTGTACATTTCGCTGAGGTTATGGGCTGTTTACCTCGCCGACACATCCTAAATGCTTTTTCGACCGGTGCTATGCATTGTTAAAACAGGGGAGTGATTTTGGCCAGTTGCTGATGGCGCTGCCGGTTTCTGGAAACGGTCCTCTTACTGGCCTTTTTCTCAGCTTTCAGACTGTGACACTGACAGTTGCTCCATCAGTTGATGACTTCCTGTCTGAGACAGCATGTTTGGACCTGGAACATGTTGAACAAACAGAAGCAGGAAGACTTGTTGTGGTGGTCATGGTCATATGATGCAGTTTGTTTTATTGCCGTCACCTCCGCAGGAACTTCTTCTCTTGTCTTTAACGGGACAACATGGTGATGAGGGGACAGGAAGTCAGACCAGGTGACGGTTCATGGAAACGACAGCTGATCTGTCAATCATCATAATCACAGATAAGCTGACGGGATGACAACAGCATCACAGACTCCACGTCACCTCCCAACAAACCACTACAACCTGAGAGCTGAGGTCATGTGATCATTCTTTCACCTCCATTCAGTTCTGAGTAACAGGTGATGTGCATGCGTTCGTTAAGGCCAACAGACAGCCATGGCGGTGTCACTTTGTCACCGGCGGTCAACGACAGTCACATTATTCAAGCATTGTGCCAATGTTAGCCGTTACAGGAAGTACACCAGCACCATTGTGTGCAGATCGCCTTTTGTGATTTAATGAAACACTTTAAAATGCAAAAATTCAAAGACACCGAAAATGACGTTATCTTCAGAGTTCACAATGTCTGCAGAAATACAAAATAACGAAGATGACGCAGCCTTGATCTCTCTGGTCTCATCATCAGCTCGTTTCACCAACATGCTAGCTTTATTAGCTTGTTAGCCACAGTGCTAGCTTTATTAGCTTGTTAGCCACAGTGCTAGCTTTATTAGCTTGTTAGTGATAGCACTAGCTTGTCTATCCCTGTTGGCCACATGACCCTCACCTGCAGGTCATAGCAGTTTGTCAAGAATTTGAAACATGGTGTCGCACTACGAGCAATGCGACACTGCAACATGAACTGTTCCACAGGCAACCTTCATCAGCCAATCAGATTCCTGCTCTAGTGACAATTTGGTCAGATTTGGCTTCTCTATACAACAGCTGGGACCCGGGACCATGGGGACCAGGACCAGGACCAGCAGGTGTGAAACCATCATGAACAGGGTACCACCAGGACCAGTAACAATATGATTGGGACCACCGAGACCAGGACAGGGACTGGTACCACCGGGACTGGGACCACCAGTACTGGGACCAGGACAGGGGACCACAATTGCTGGTACACCCAGGATTGGAACCACTCAGACCAGTACAAGGACTGGGACTTTCAGGGCTGGGACCACCAGGATTGGTACCACCAGGACTGCTACCCCCGTCTGCACACTCAAGTTCTCAGTGAAGGAGCAAGTCACTAAACTGGTTCTGAACTTATAAAGACTGTAATGTGTACTGTGTGCTGCAGCGTCCAATCAGAACTCTGGGTCTGAATATTAAATCATGCCCTCTCATCTCTGCTGCCAGCTGGAGGGGAGTGTTGCACTGTGGGTAATGTAGGAGCACTGACTGAGTCATACCAGAGTGTGATGATGATGAATCAAAGTGGATATCTATCACAGATCAATCAGACATATTGATCAATCTGTGTCCTATCAGATCAAACCTCATCAACTGCTGTTTGACCCTTGTTTTCTGACACCAGATCTTGTCCACCAATCACAGGCTCTACCCCGCGTCCAGGTGACGTTTGTGTCCAGAATAAAAAACGAATTGTGGCGTGAGCGATGAGTCAGGTGAGAGGTTTTATAAAAAAGGACATCACTACGAAAGAATGCATCAGCCGGTTTAAAATCTGCAGCGCTTCCATATAAAGTGCTTCATTACATTGTTACGTTTTTACAGTTTCTTATTAAAATATCGTTTTCCCTGGAGTGAAACCATAGTAAACATGTTACACGTTGGTAAAAATAAACATTTGGAATGTCTCTTTTCTGCTCGAGTCCGTCGGCTGATTCCGGTCAAGCTGATGTCGACCCCGGAGCCTGAAACGGGAAACAAGTCCACAGCGTTAAAACTGTCACCAGGATCACACAAACTGGACGGCGGCAGCGACGGGGTTAATGAGGGATATGAAGGTGAGTGAGTGAAGCATCATGGGTAGTCAGATAGTGAAACCAGTGAGACCAGGACTTAAGAAACACTGAGGTCATGAGTCCACTACAAGATCAGGCATAGTGAATTACTCAGTTGACATTATATTAGTTGATATTCTAGTTTTATGTCCTGTCCTCATGGGAGAACGTCGAAACAATGAGCCCCCAACAGCCCCCCACAGAGAGGCCCAGACTTAAAAAAAAGACCCCTGGACTCAAAGAAAGACCCCAGAAAGACCTTTTGAGTCTCTTATTATTTAACTTACTAAATATATTTTTGATTTGGATAAAGAAAAACACATTTTATTGACCACCCAGTGAAATGCTGTCTCTGGTGAACATCCAGGAGGAACCACCAACCAACATGAAGGTCTGCAGGCACATCACGAAGAATATAAGACCTTAAATAATACATCCAATTTCAAAATGCTGAGTCTTTTTAATTTCATATTGTAAAGTCACTCATGACCTCAGGGTTGGAACTGATTCAGAAGATCAGACACAGAGCGCATACCAGGTTGTATAACTGGACCTCTACAGGAAACCAGGATCCAGCAGAACCCTTCTAATAAACAATCTGACAGGTCAAACCTCAATGTCCTGAAAGATTATGTTTTTATATCTGAGGCTGATGAGCAGCAGGATATAAATAAATATCGTAATGAACAAAAATAAGAAACATAATGTTTATGTAAACACAAACTTGAAGCCTCCTTCATAACTGAAATATAAGATGACCTGCTGAGTCCTTGAAAGCACTGTGGCAAGAAAATAAGGCTGAACAGGAAAAACAGCTGCAAAATAACCTCAAACATTGAAAATATGAAATATAAACATACAAACGTAAAAAAATAATTACAAACAAACAGAAAGTCAATTAAGTATTTGGTCCAAGATGGTGAGGAAGAAGCAGCTGTGACGATGATGATGATGATGATGATGATGATGAAGGGAATGAGTCAGGTTAGCATGCAGCAGTGTTCATCCAATCACGTCAGGACAGAGTGCATCAGTTTGCATGCATCAATTAGCAGGTGTCTATTAGCACGTGTGCTAGCTTGCAGCGGTGACAGCGGCTGATTTGGTGCTGGGGGTGCAGGGGGCGGGGCTTGGCGCTTGCAGAAGGCTGACAAACAGGAAGAGCGTGGAGGTGGGCAGGTAGACACAGAGGAACAGGACGACATCCTCGCTGAGACAGAGGACAAAGCCACTCTGCTCCGTCAGCACCCAGTCCATCAGCACCCCCACCAGCAGGTAGTACACCTGAAACTCCTGAAGCTCCTCCCACTCCCCCCTGCCCCAATCCAGCCCCGCCTCCACCTGCTCTGATGATGAGCTCTTCCGTCTGGCCATGCCCCCTCCGCTGTCACTCACCATGGGCTTCATCTCCGCTCCCTCCGACACCACTTCCTTTACCCGACTCCGCCCACGCTCAACTGCCCGCTCCAACCGCCGGCTGCTCTCCACAAACTCCTGCCAGAGGAGGGGTCCGGAAGAGAGGGAGAGGCCACATGGGGAGGGAAAAGGACATGAGCAGAGGAGGGGTCCAGATTGAAGAACCAGAAAGACAAATGAACTCCCACAATTCTCTATGAACCTCAGACACTAAAGACACCGCCTACTTCCTGTCATCACCACATACTTCCTGTCATCACCGCCTACTTCCTGTCATCACCGCCTACTTCCTGTCATCACCACCTACTTCTGGTCATATCCGCCGACTTCCTGTCATCACTACCTACTTCCTGTCATCACCACCTACTTCCTGTCATCACCACCTACTTCCTGTCATCACTGCCTCCTTCCTGTCATCACCGCCTACTTCCTGTCATCACTACCTCCTTCCTGTCATCACCGCCTACTTCCTGTCATCACTACCTCCTTCCTGTCATCACCACCTACTTCCTGTCATCACCACCTCCTTCCTGTCATCACCACCTACTTCCTGTCATCACCACCTACTTCCTGTCATCACCACATACTTCCTGTCATCACCGCCTACTTCCTGTCATCACCGCCTACTTCCTGTCATCACCACCTACTTCTGGTCATATCCGCCTACTTCCTGTCATCACTACCTCCTTCCTGTCATCACCGCCTACTTCCTGTCATCACTACCTCCTTCCTGTCATCACCACCTACTTCCTGTCATCACCACCTCCTTCCTGTCATCACCACCTACTTCCTGTCATCACCGCCTACTTCCTGTCATCACCACCAACTTCCTGTCATCACCGCCTACTTCCTGTCATCACCACCTACTTCCTGTCATCACCGCCTACTTCCTGTCATCACCACCTACTTCCTGTCATCACCGCCTACTTCCTGTCATCACCGCCTACTTCCTGTCATCACTACCTACTTCCTGTCATCACTACCTACTTCCTGTCATCACCACCTACTTCCTGTCATCACTACCTACTTCTTGTCATCACCACCTACTTCCTGTCATCACTACCTACTTCCTGTCATCACTACCTCCTTCCTGTCATCACCGCCTACTTCCTGTCATCACCGCCTACTTCCTGTCATCACCACCTACTTCCTGTCATCACTACCTACTTCCTGTCATCACCGCCTACTTCCTGTCATCGTGTCCTCACCATCAGAGCCTTGTCCATGAAGAACTCTTTCCCTGGAGTGCCGTCGTTGTACTTGGTGTCAATGGCGAAGCAGAGGAAGAGGACGTCCACCACAATCTCAAAGATGGACAGGAAGCAGTGAGCCACCAGGAAGGAGAAAAGACACACGATGATCAGTGGCAGTAGCCATTCAGCGTAATCCCGCTGGTAGTTCAGGAGGAGGACGCCGGCAAAAGCTGTCGACGTTACGATCAGGATCTGAGGAAACATTCATCCACAACCGGTCAGAGGTCTGAATGAGTGATACTCAAGCTATTTATTTTAACATTTTGATTTGAGGAAAATATTCATATAAATGTCAAAGAAGCAAGAAAAATAATAAAATCAGTGAGTTCAGTGTAAAAATGGTGATCAATCAGTCCAGCTGTTTTCAGCACTGCAGTCGGGCTGACAGAGAGCCACCGCTGTACTGAGTCATGGATTCCATCTGTTATCATTTGACGTGATATAACACAAATTGAGTTAAATTTATATTTTTCTGCTATTTTTCACAAGTTCTTTCTAATATTTTTGTAATTTTTCATGTATTTTATGAATAATTTTTTATTTCATTTTTATTTCAGCTACGTTTCACTAATATTTTTCATAATTTAAGTATATTTTTGGTATTTTCCCACATATTTTAGTAAGAATTTCTGGACATTTTTTAAAATATTTTTCACAGAGAACATTTAAATTATCAGGATTTATGTAGGGGAATCTAACAGAACATTACTCTGTCTTTGTGACCAGAACCAGTCCAGACCAGTCAGATCCAGATTCAGCTCACCTTCCCCAGGAAGAGCACAAAATCTCCAATAGCGTTGATTGTGGCGACACGCAGAGCGTTTTCCACCAGGATCACAAAGGCGTCACGTGCAGAAGTGCAGAAACTGGTGCTGTTGATGGCCGTGGCTGCATATGCGTTCTGAGAAATCAAACCACAGGTGAGACTGTAATAATGAAAGCCTGAAAAAGAGTTGGAGAAGATGAACGGTTGGTTGGTCTGTTACCTGATTGAGATAGTTGAGGCACTTCTCCAAACACCATAGACAGCAGATACAAGTTTTCAGCAGGCAGCGAGCACATGCGTTCTCCTGAGACACACAATGACATCATCAGACCAATAATCCGATCAATAATCCATCCATCCATCATGATCACCTTATCCTGTCATGGGTCGCGGGGGGGGTGGGCTGGAGCCGATCCCAGCTGGCATTGGGCGAAGGCAGGGTTCACCTGGACAGGTTGCCAGTCCATCACAGGGCACCGATCAATAATCAGATCAATAATTAGACGAAAAATCAGACCAATAATCACATCAATAATCAGACTAAAAATCAGATCAATAATTTTCTCTTTCTTTCAACTGCTTGTTGAAAGGAAAGGTTTCTCAACTCATCCTCATCCTCTTATCCGAGTCAGATCTCAGGACCAGCAGCTCCAGCAGGGACCCCGAACTTCCCTTTCCTGGGCCACATTAACCAGCTCTGACTGGGGGATCCCAAGGCGTTCCCAGGCCAGTGTGGAGATATAATCTCTCCATCTAGTCCTGGGTCGTCCCGGGGTCTCCTCCCAGCTGGTCCTGGCTGAAACTCCTCCCTAGGGAGGCGCCCAGGGTGCCAGATGCCTGAAACACCTCAACTGGCTCCTTTCAAAGTAAAGGAGCAGCGGCTCTACTCCGAGTCCCTCACGGATGACTGAGCTTCTCACCTTATCTCTAAGGGAGATGCCAGCCACCCTCCTGAGGAAACCCATTTGGGCCGCTTGTACCTGCAATCTAGTTCTTTTGGTCATGACCCAGCCCTCATGACCATAGGTGAGAGCAGGAACGAAGACTGACCGATAGATGGAGAGTTTTGCCTTCCAGCTCAGCTCTCTCTTGGTCACAACAGTGCGGGAAAGTGACTGTAATACCGCCGCTGCTGCTCCGATTCTCCGGCCAATCTCACGTTCCATTGTTCTTTCACTTGCGAACAAGACCCTGAGGTACTTGAACTCCTTCACTTGGGGTAAAGACTCATTCCCTACAAGGGTGGACAATCCATCGGTTTCCTGCTGAGAACCATGGCCTCCGATTTTGAGGTGCTGATCCTCATCCCCGCAGCTTCACAGTGCGAACCGATCCAGCAGAACCACTACTAACTCAGCTAACTCAGCACACCGATCTGTAAACCCTCCTCCCCCCGACTACGCCTCGATGTCCTGTCCATGAATATCACAAACAGGATTGGTGACAAGGCGCAACCCTGGTAGAGGCCAACCCCCACCAGAAACTAGTCCGACTTACTGCCGAGAACCCGGACACAGCTCTCACTTCTGTAGTACAGAGATTGGATGGTCCTGAGAAGTGACCCCCTCACCCCATACTCCCGCAGCACCTCCTACAGTATCCCCCGGGGGACCCGATCGTATGCCTTCTCCAAGTCCACAAAACACATGTAGAATGGATGGCCGTATTCCCAGGCCCCCTCAAGGATCTTTGCGAGAGTGAAGAGCTGGTCCATCGTTCCACGGCCAGGACGAAATCCACATTGCTCTTCAATCTGAGGTTCGGCTATCGGCCGGACCCTCCTATCCAGCACCCTAGAGTAGACTTTACCGGGGAGGCTGAGTAGTGTGATACCCCTGTAATTGGCACACACTCTCTGGTCCGCCTTTTGGAACAGGGGAACCACCACTTTTTAGTCTGTGGAGGTTCTCATTCATCCAGGTCATATTCATTCTGGCAAAAATTGAATCGAAGGCAACTGGACTTAGATTTGTCCCTGAAGATGTTTCACCCCTTATCCAAGTGGCTTCATCAGTTCGAACGCTACAGTCAGACTAGTCCCCACTAGTCTGACCAATCAGCTGTCAGACTAGTGGGGACTAGTCAGACTGTAGCGTTCGAACTGATGAAGCCACTTGGATAAGGGGCGAAACGTCTTCAGGGACAAATCTAAGTCCAGTTGCCTTCGATTCAATTTTTGCCAGAACACCACTCTTTAGGCACTGTCCCCGACTTCCACACAATGTGTGTCATCTTCGACAGCCCCTCTACACCCAGAGCCTTCAGCATTTCTGGGCGGATCTCGTCAATCCATCAATAAAGTTTTGTACCTTGCTAATTAAGTTTTGTACCTTGTTAATAAAGTTGTGTACCTTCTTAATAAAGTTTTGTACCTTTCCTTTCAGCTGGTTGTGGATGTACATGAGGAAGAGTCGGGGGATCTTGACCAAGGTGATGATGAAGGCTCCCTTAGCAACCGTTCCCAGGTGATACCTAACCAGCCTCAGGATGGAGGACAGAATCGGGGTCACCGGGAGCCGGTTCTTGTCCCTGAAACACAAAGTCCACATAAAGTCCACATTAATCCACTTCACAACTCAGAACTCAGAGCCCCAACCTAAGAAAGTCCACCAGGTGAAGTGGACTGACCAGGTGAAGTGGACTGACTCAGAGAAGTGGACTAACTCAGTTGAAGTGAACTGACCTGGTGAAGTGGACTGATCTGGTGTAGTGGACTGACTGAGTCAAGTGGACTGACCAGGTGATGTGGACTCACCAGGTGAAGTGGACTCACCAGGTGAAGTGGACTGACTCAGAGAAGTGGATTAACTCGGTTGAAGTGAACTGACCTGGTGAAGTGGACTCATCTGGTGAAGTGGACTCATCTGGTGTAGTGGACTGACTGAGTGAAGTGGACTGACCAGGTTGAAGTGGACTGACCTGGTGAAGTGGACTAACCCAGTATACTGGACTCACCTACTGAGGTGAACTGACCCGGTTGAAGTGGACTCACCTGGTGAAGTGGACTCACCTGGTGAAGTGAACTGATCCGGTTGAAGTGGATTGATGTGTTTGAAGTGGACTCACTTGGTAAAATGGACAGATCTGGTTGAAGTGGACTCACCTGGTGAAGTGGACTGATCCAGCTTAAGTGGACTGACCTGGTAAAATGGACTGATCCAGTTGAAGTGGACTCACCGGGTGAAGTGGACTGATCCGGCAGAAGTGGACTCACCTGGTTGAAGTGGACTGACCAGGTTGAAGTGGACTGATCTGGTTGAAGTAGACTGACCCAGTTGAAGTGGACTCACCTGCTGAAGTGGACTGATCTGGTTGAAGTGGACTGACCTGGTGAAGTGGACTGATCTGGTTGAAGTGGACTGACCTGGTTGAAGTAGACTGACCTGGTTGAAGTGGACTCACCTGCTGAAGTGGACTGATCTGGTGGAAGTGGACTCACCTGGTGAAGTGGACTCACCTGGTGAAGTAGTAGGTGACCACGGCTCCGGCAACGGTCATCTGCTGGCAGGCCAGGATGAACTCGGTTATCCAGACCAGACCCACAGCATGGTACCAGGTCAGGTACTGCAGAGGACCTGTCAGTTTGAACTCTGTCAGATCCGTCTCCTCGTTCTGGACTGGGTTTCCTGCAAAACCAGAAACACACACACACACCCTTGTTACATGTCAGACCACACTACAATTCCCATGATGCTCTGGAGGATTTAAACTCCATACTGGCTCCATGAGAAGCTGGATGAACTATTAAAGACCAGCTTAATGACTGACTGATTGATTAGCTGATCAATAGAATTTGTGATAATCAATAAATCTTTTGATGGATGTTTGAGTTTCAGCTGACGGACGATTGATGTAGAAAATAATGTGCAGATGAATCAATAACACCAAAAGTTGTTAGTTGTTCTGATTCTGAATATTGGTTATTGATTCAAGAACACAACCAGTCAAAACATCTGGTTGTTCTGTGACATTACCAGCAGAGGGTATAAACATAAATAATATATACATAAATGATCTGTTTATGATCAAACATCAGCTCGTGTTTCTGTCTTTTTACTATTATTACTTAATTTTTATTATGTTTCATTTCAATATTGTATTTTTCTGTGTATGTGTGTAAAAAATAAAGTAAATGAATAAGTAAAAACATATACATGTACATATTTATTTTATGTATTTAATATTTTGTACTTGTCATTGTTGTCAGTAATATATTATATTAGTTATTATCAGGATTCTAAATTAAAGTTAATGTTTAATTCTTACCAGATCTGAGAAGATCCACCAAACTCCTGATTCTATACTATCAACATACTGTGGTACTGATTGTATACTATCACCATACTCTTGTACTGATTCTATACTATCAACATACTCTGGTACTGATTCTATACTATCGCCATAATCTGGTACTGATTGTATACTATCACCATACTCTGGTATTGATTCTATACAATCACCATATTCTGGTACTGATTCTAAACTATCGCCATACTCTGGTACTGATTCTATACTATCAACATACTCTGGTACTGATTCTATACTATCGCCATACTCTGGTACTGATTCTATACTATCGCTATACTCTGGTACTGATTCTATACTATCGCCTTACTCTGGTACTGATTCTATACTATCGCCATACTCTGGGGCTGATTGTATACTATCACCACACTCGGATACTGATTCTATACTATCGCCATACTCTAGTACTGATTCTATACTATCGCCATACTCTGGTACTGATTCTATACTATCACCACACTCTGATACTGATTCTATACTATCGCCATACTCTGGTACTGATTCTATACTATCGCCATACTCTGGTACTGATTCTATACTATCGCCATACTCTGATACTGATTCTATACTATCGCCTTACTCTGGTACTGATTCTATACTATCGCCATACTCTGGGGCTGATTCTATACTATCAACATACTCTGGGGCTGATTCTATACTATCAACATACTCTGATACTGATTCTATACTATCACCATACTCTGGTACTGATTCTATACTATCGCCACACTCTGGGGCTGATTGTATACTATCACCACACTCTGATACTGATTCTATACTATCGCCATACTCTGGTACTGATTCTATACTATCGCCATACTCTGGTACTGATTCTATACTATCGCCATACTCTGATACTGATTCTATACTATCACCATACTCTGGTACTGATTCTATACTATCGCCATACTCTGGGGCTGATTGTATACTATCACCACACTCTGATACTGATTCTATACTATCGCCATACTCTGGTACTGATTCTATACTATCGCCATACTCTGGTACTGATTCTATACTATCGCCATACTCTGATACTGATTCTATACTATCGCCATACTCTGGGGCTGATTCTATACTATCAACATACTCTGGGGCTGATTCTATACTATCAACATACTCTGATACTGATTCTATACTATCACCATACTCTGGTACTGATTCTATACTATCGCCACACTCTGGGGCTGATTGTATACTATCACCACACTCTGATACTGATTCTATACTATCGCCATACTCTGGTACTGATTCTATACTATCGCCATACTCTGGTACTGATTCTATACTATCGCCATACTCTGATACTGATTCTATACTATCACCATACTCTGGTACTGATTCTATACTATCGCCATAGTCTGGGGCTGATTGTATACTATCACCACACTCTGATACTGATTCTATACTATCGCCATACTCTGGTACTGAGTCTATACTATCGCCATACTCTGGTACTGATTCTATACTATCGCCATACTCGGATACTGATTCTATACTATCACCATACTCTGGTATGATTCTATTCTCGGATATGACGTCACGTTACTCAGACTACCACAATAAAAGAGGTAACGTCTTTCTACCTCCACATAGATTCAGATGAAGCAGATATATGGATTCTGACAATAAAACATTGATTTAGAAATCAAAGACACGTAGTAGAGGTGAATTGTTCTTTTTTCCATCTCTCATTATTATGTATATAATTAACCCTTTTTTGTCAGGTACATCTGCGTATATCTGTTAAATGTAGTCTTTAATGCTCAGATGTGTTAATGTAGCTCTCATCTTGTAATTTGACTGTAAATTAAAGCAAATCGTCACAAAACAAACATCAACTCAGAATAGATCAAGTTCTACTTGAAGAAAAGAGAAGCTAAAACATATGTTCTATTTCTGGTCAGTTTTACTGAGGAAACACAGAGCTGCTGTATCCGAAAAACACAGAACGAAACTGACCGCTGGTTCCCAGGAAGAGCAGGACCAGGATCCAGTAGATCCAGAAGAGCAGGAGGGCCAGGAAGGTGACGAAGGGCTGCAGGGTGAGGAGGGGGAGGTGGATGAAGACTTTCCCCGCCACGTGGAACAAAGCGATGGTCAAAGCGACTCGTTTCCTCATGAAGAGCATCAGCAGCAACAGGATGATCTGAAACACAGGAAATACTGAAGGACCCACCGCACGACCTAATGTTCCTCCTCACTGTTAAACATGACCTAATGTTCCTCCTCACTGTTAAACATGACCTAATGTTCCTCCTCACTGTTAAACATGACCTAATGTTCCTCCTCACTCTGTTAAACATGACCTAATGTTCCTCCTCACTCTGTTAAACATGACCTAATGTTCCTCCTCACTCTGTTAAACATGACCTAATGTTCCTCCTCACTGTTAAACATGACCTAATGTTCCTCCTCACTCTGTTAAACATGACCTAATGTTTCTCCTCACTCTGTTAAACATGACCTAATGTTCCTCCTCACTGTTAAACATGACCTAATGTTCCTCCTCACTCTGTTAAACATGACCTAATGTTCCTCCTCACTCTGTTAAACATGACCTAATGTTCCTCCTCACTGTTAAACATGACCTAATGTTCCACCTCACTGTTAAACATGACCTAATGTTCCTCCTCACTGTTAAACATGACCTAATGTTTCTCCTCACTCTGTTAAACATGACCTAATGTTCCTCCTCACTCTGTTAAACATGACCTAATGTTCCTCCTCACTCTGTTAAACATGACCTAATGTTCCTCCTCACTCTGTTAAACATGACCTAATGTTCCTCCGCACTCTGTTAAACATGACCTAATGTTCCTCCTCACCGTTAAACATGACCTAATGTTCCTCCTCACTGTTAAACATGACCTAATGTTCCTCCTCACACTGTTAAACATGACCTAATCTTCCTCCTCACTCTGTTAAACATGACCTAATGTTCCTCCTCACACTGTTAAACATGACCTAATGTTCCTCCTCACACTGTTAAACATGACCTAATGTTCCTCCTCACTCTGTTAAACATGACCTAATGCTTCTCCTCACTCTGTTAAACATGACCTAATGTTCCTCCTCACTCTGTTAAACATGACCTAATGTTCCTCCTCACTCTGTTAAACATGACCTAATGTTCCTCCTCACTGTTAAACATGACCTAATGTTCCTCCTCACTGTTAAACATGACCTAATGTTCCTCCTCACTCTGTTAAACATGACCTAATGTTCCTCCTCACTGTTAAACATGACCTAATGTTCCTCCTCACTGTTAAACATGACCTGTTTCTCCTCACCGTTAACCATGACCTAATGTTCCTCCTCACTCTGTTAAACATGACCTAATGTTTCTCCTCACTCTGTTAAACATGACCTAATGTTCCTCCTCACCGTTAAACATGACCTAATGTTCCTCCTCACTGTTAAACATGACCTAATGTTCCTCCTCACACTGTTAAACATGACCTAATGTTCCTCCTCACTCTGTTAAACATGACCTAATGTTCCTCCTCACACTGTTAAACATGACCTAATGTTTCTCCTCACTCTGTTAAACATGACCTAATGTTCCTCCTCACTCTGTTAAACATGACCTAATGTTCCTCCTCACTGTTAAACATGACCTAATGTTCCTCCTCACTCTGTTAAACATGACCTAATGTTCCTCCTCACTGTTAAACATGACCTAATGTTCCTCCTCACTCTGTTAAACATGACCTAATGTTCCTCCTCACTCTGTTAAACATGACCTAATGTTCCTCCTCACTCTGTTAAACATGACCTAATGTTCCTCCTCACTCTGTTAAACATGACCTAATGTTCCTCCTCACCGTTAAACATGACCTAATGTTCCTCCTCACTGTTAAACATGACCTAATGTTCCTCCTCACTGTTAAACATGACCTAATGTTCCTCCTCACTGTTAAACATGACCTAATGTTCCTCCTCACTGTTAAACATGACCTAATGTTTCTCCTCACTCTGTTAAACATGACCTAATGTTCCTCCTCACACTGTTAAACATGACCTAATGTTCCTCCTCACTCTGTTAAACATGACCTAATGTTCCTCCTCACTGTTAAACATGACCTGTTTCTCCTCACCGTTAACCATGACCTAATGTTCCTCCTCACTCTGTTAAACATGACCTAATGTTCCTCCTCACTCTGTTAAACATGACCTAATGTTTCTCCTCACTCTGTTAAACATGACCTAATGTTCCTCCTCACTCTGTTAAACATGACCTAATGTTTCTCCTCACTCTGTTAAACATGACCTAATGTTCCTCCTCACTGTTAAACATGACCTAATGTTCCTCCTCACTCTGTTAAACATGACCTAATGTTCCTCCTCACTCTGTTAAACATGACCTAATGTTCCTCCTCACTGTTAAACATGACCTAATGTTCCTCCTCACACTGTTAAACATGACCTAATGTTCCTCCTCACTGTTAAACATGACCTAATGCTTCTCCTCACTCTGTTAAACATGACCTAATGTTCCTCCTCACTCTGTTAAACATGACCTAATGTTCCTCCTCACACTGTTAAACATGACCTAATGTTCCTCCTCACTCTGTTAAACATGACCTAATGTTCCTCCTCACACTGTTAAACATGACCTAATGTTCCTCCTCACTCTGTTAAACATGACCTAATGTTCCTCCTCACTCTGTTAAACATGACCTAATGTTCCTCCTCACACTGTTAAACATGACCTAATGTTCCTCCTCACTCTGTTAAACATGACCTAATGTTCCTCCTCACTCTGTTAAACATGACCTAATGTTCCTCCTCACTCTGTTAAACATGACCTAATGTTCCTCCTCACTGTTATACATGACCTAATGTTCCTCCTCACTCTGTTAAACATGACCTAATGTTCCACCTCACTGTTAAACATGACCTAATGTTCCTCCTCACTCTGTTAAACATGACCTAATGTTTCTCCTCACTCTGTTAAACATGACGTAATGTTCCTCCTCACTCTGTTAAACATGACCTAATGTTCCTCCTCACTGTTAAACATGACCTAATGTTCCTCCTCACACTGTTAAACATGACCTAATGTTCCTCCTCACACTGTTAAACATGACCTAATGTTCCTCCTCACCGTTAAACATGACCTAATGTTCCTCCTCACCGTTAAACATGACCTAATGTTCCTCTTCACCGTTAAACATGACCTAATGTTCCTCCTCACTGTTAAACATGACCTAATGTTTCTCCTCACCGTTAAACATGACCTAATGTTCCTCCTCACTGTTAAACATGACCTAATGTTCCTCCTCACCGTTAAACATGACCTAATGTTCCCCCTCACCGTTAAACATGACCTAATGTTCCCCCTCACCGTTAAACATGACCTAATGTTCCCCCTCACCGTTAAACATGACCTAATGTTCCCCCTCACCGTTAAACATGACCTAATGTTCCTCTTCACCGTTAAACATGACCTAATGTTCCTCCTCACCGTTAAACATGACCTAATGTTCCCCCTCACCGTTAAACATGACCTAATGTTCCTCCTCACCGTTAAACATGACCTAATGTTCCTCCTCACCGTTAAACATGACCTAATGTTCCTCTTCACCGTTAAACATGACCTAATGTTCCTCCTCACCGTTAAACATGACCTAATGTTTCTCCTCACTGTTAAACATGACCTAATGTTCCTCCTCACTGTTAAACATGACCTAATGTTCCTCCTAACTGTTAAACATGACCTAATGTTCCTCCTCACTCTGTTAAACATGACCTAATGTTCCTCCTCACTCTGTTAAACATGACCTAATGTTCCTCCTCACTGTTAAACATGACCTAATGTTCCTCCTCACTGTTAAACATGACCTAATGTTCCTCCTAACTCTTAAACATGACCTAATGTTCCTCCTCACTCTGTTAAACATGACCTAATGTTCCTCCTCACTCTGTTAAACATGACCTAATGTTCCTCCTCACTCTGTTAAACATGACCTAATGTTCCTCCTCACCGTTAAACATGACCTAATGTTCCTCCTCACTCTGTTAAACATGACCTAATGTTCCTCCTCACCGTTAAACATGACCTAATGTTCCTCCTCACTGTTAAACATGACCTAATGTTCCTCCTCACTGTTAAACATGACCTAATGTTCCTCCTCACTGTTAAACATGACCTAATGTTCCTCCTCACTGTTAAACATGACCTAATGTTTCTCCTCACTCTGTTAAACATGACCTAATGTTTCTCCTCACTCTGTTAAACATGACCTAATGTTTCTCCTCACTCTGTTAAACATGACCTAATGTTCCTCCTCACACTGTTAAACATGACCTAATGTTCCTCCTCACTCTGTTAAACATGACCTAATGTTCCTCCTCACTCTGTTAAACATGACCTAATGTTCCTCCTCACTGTTAAACATGACCTAATGTTCCTCCTCACCGTTAAACATGACCTAATGTTCCTCCTTACTGTTAAACATGACCTAATGTTCCTCCTCACTGTTAAACATGACCTAATGTTCCTCCTCACTGTTAAACATGACCTAATGTTCCTCCTCACTGTTAAACATGGCCTAATGTTCCTCCTCACTCTGTTAAACATGACCTAATGTTCCTCCTCACCGTTAAACATGACCTAATGTTCCTCCTCACTCTGTTAAACATGACCTAATGTTCCTCCTCACCGTTAAACATGACCTAATGTTCCTCCTCACTGTTAAACATGGCCTAATGTTCCTCCTCACTCTGTTAAACATGACCTAATGTTCCTCCTCACTGTTAAACATGACCTAATGTTCCTCCTCACTCTGTTAAACATGACCTAATGTTTCTCCTCACCGTTAAACATGACCTAATGTTTCTCCTCACCGTTAAACATGACCTAATGTTTCTCCTCACTGTTAAACATGACCTAATGTTCCTCCTCACTCTGTTAAACACGACCTAATGTTCCTCCTCACTGTTAAACATGACCTAATGTTCCTCCTCACTCTGTTAAACATGACCTAATGTTCCTCCTCACCGTTAAACACGACCTAATGTTCCTCCTCACCGTTAAACATGACCTAATGTTCCTCCTCACCGTTAAACATGACCTAATGTTCCTCTTCACACTGTTAAACATGACCTAATGTTCCTCCTCACCGTTAAACATGACCTAATGTTCCTCCTCACACTGTTAAACATGACCTAATGTTCCTCCTCACTCTGTTAAACATGACCTAATGTTTCTCCTCACTCTGTTAAACATGACCTAATGTTCCTCCTCACTGTTAAACATGACCTAATGTTCCTCCTCACTCTGTTAAACATGACCTAATGTTCCTCCTCACTGTTAAACATGACCTAATGTTCCACCTCACTGTTAAACATGACCTAATGTTCCTCCTCACTGTTAAACATGACCTAATGTTTCTCCTCACTCTGTTAAACATGACCTAATGTTCCTCCTCACTCTGTTAAACATGACCTAATGTTCCTCCTCACTCTGTTAAACATGACCTAATGTTCCTCCTCACTCTGTTAAACATGACCTAATGTTTCTCCTCACTCTGTTAAACATGACCTAATGTTCCTCCTCACTCTGTTAAACATGACCTAATGTTTCTCCTCACTCTGTTAAACATGACCTAATGTTCCTCCTCACCGTTAAACATGACCTAATGTTCCTCCTCACTGTTAAACATGACCTAATGTTCCTCCTCACACTGTTAAACATGACCTAATGTTCCTCCTCACTCTGTTAAACATGACCTAATGTTCCTCCTCACACTGTTAAACATGACCTAATGTTTCTCCTCACTCTGTTAAACATGACCTAATGTTCCTCCTCACTGTTAAACATGACCTAATGTTCCTCCTCACTCTGTTAAACATGACCTAATGTTCCTCCTCACTGTTAAACATGACCTAATGTTCCTCCTCACTCTGTTAAACATGACCTAATGTTCCTCCTCACTCTGTTAAACATGACCTAATGTTCCTCCTCACTCTGTTAAACATGACCTAATGTTCCTCCTCACTCTGTTAAACATGACCTAATGTTCCTCCTCACCGTTAAACATGACCTAATGTTCCTCCTCACTGTTAAACATGACCTAATGTTCCTCCTCACTGTTAAACATGACCTAATGTTCCTCCTCACTGTTAAACATGACCTAATGTTCCTCCTCACTGTTAAACATGACCTAATGTTTCTCCTCACTCTGTTAAACATGACCTAATGTTCCTCCTCACACTGTTAAACATGACCTAATGTTCCTCCTCACTCTGTTAAACATGACCTAATGTTCCTCCTCACTGTTAAACATGACCTGTTTCTCCTCACCGTTAACCATGACCTAATGTTCCTCCTCACTCTGTTAAACATGACCTAATGTTCCTCCTCACTCTGTTAAACATGACCTAATGTTTCTCCTCACTCTGTTAAACATGACCTAATGTTCCTCCTCACTCTGTTAAACATGACCTAATGTTTCTCCTCACTCTGTTAAACATGACCTAATGTTCCTCCTCACTGTTAAACATGACCTAATGTTCCTCCTCACTCTGTTAAACATGACCTAATGTTCCTCCTCACTCTGTTAAACATGACCTAATGTTCCTCCTCACTGTTAAACATGACCTAATGTTCCTCCTCACACTGTTAAACATGACCTAATGTTCCTCCTCACTGTTAAACATGACCTAATGCTTCTCCTCACTCTGTTAAACATGACCTAATGTTCCTCCTCACTCTGTTAAACATGACCTAATGTTCCTCCTCACACTGTTAAACATGACCTAATGTTCCTCCTCACTCTGTTAAACATGACCTAATGTTCCTCCTCACTCTGTTAAACATGACCTAATGTTCCTCCTCACACTGTTAAACATGACCTAATGTTCCTCCTCACTCTGTTAAACATGACCTAATGTTCCTCCTCACTCTGTTAAACATGACCTAATGTTCCTCCTCACTCTGTTAAACATGACCTAATGTTCCTCCTCACACTGTTAAACATGACCTAATGTTCCTCCTCACTGTTAAACATGACCTAATGTTCCTCCTCACTGTTAAACATGACCTAATGTTTCTCCTCACTCTGTTAAACATGACCTAATGCTTCTCCTCACTCTGTTAAACATGACCTAATGTTCCTCCTCACACTGTTAAACATGACCTAATGTTCCTCCTCACTGTTAAACATGACCTGTTTCTCCTCACCGTTAACCATGACCTAATGTTCCTCCTCACTCTGTTAAACATGACCTAATGTTCCTCCTCACTCTGTTAAACATGACCTAATGTTCCTCCTCACTGTTAAACATGACCTAATGTTCCTCCTCACTGTTAAACATGACCTAATGTTCCTCCTCACTGTTAAACATGACCTAATGTTCCTCCTCACTCTGTTAAACATGACCTAATGTTCCTCCTCACTCTGTTAAACATGACCTAATGTTCCTCCTCACCGTTAAACATGACCTAATGTTCCTCCTCACTCTGTTAAACATGACCTAATGTTCCTCCTCACTGTTAAACATGACCTAATGTTTCTCCTCACTCTGTTAAACATGACCTAATGTTCCTCCTCACTGTTAAACATGACCTGTTTCTCCTCACCGTTAACCATGACCTAATGTTCCTCCTCACTGTTAAACATGACCTAATGTTCCTCCTCACTCTGTTAAACATGACCTAATGTTCCTCCTCACTCTGTTAAACATGACATAATGTTCCTCCTCACTCTGTTAAACATGACCTAATGTTCCTCCTCACTCTGTTAAACATGACCTAATGTTCCTCCTCACTGTTATACATGACCTAATGTTCCTCCTCACTCTGTTAAACATGACCTAATGTTCCACCTCACTGTTAAACATGACCTAATGTTCCTCCTCACTCTGTTAAACATGACCTAATGTTTCTCCTCACTCTGTTAAACATGACGTAATGTTCCTCCTCACTCTGTTAAACATGACCTAATGTTCCTCCTCACTGTTAAACATGACCTAATGTTCCTCCTCACACTGTTAAACATGACCTAATGTTCCTCCTCACACTGTTAAACATGACCTAATGTTCCTCCTCACCGTTAAACATGACCTAATGTTCCTCCTCACCGTTAAACATGACCTAATGTTCCTCTTCACCGTTAAACATGACCTAATGTTCCTCCTCACTCTGTTAAACATGACCTAATGTTCCTCCTCACTGTTAAACATGACCTAATGTTTCTCCTCACCGTTAAACATGACCTAATGTTCCTCCTCACTGTTAAACATGACCTAATGTTCCTCCTCACCGTTAAACATGACCTAATGTTCCCCCTCACCGTTAAACATGACCTAATGTTCCCCCTCACCGTTAAACATGACCTAATGTTCCCCCTCACCGTTAAACATGACCTAATGTTCCCCCTCACCGTTAAACATGACCTAATGTTCCTCTTCACCGTTAAACATGACCTAATGTTCCTCCTCACCGTTAAACATGACCTAATGTTCCCCCTCACCGTTAAACATGACCTAATGTTCCTCCTCACCGTTAAACATGACCTAATGTTCCTCCTCACCGTTAAACATGACCTAATGTTCCTCTTCACCGTTAAACATGACCTAATGTTCCTCCTCACCGTTAAACATGACCTAATGTTTCTCCTCACTGTTAAACATGACCTAATGTTCCTCCTCACTGTTAAACATGACCTAATGTTCCTCCTAACTGTTAAACATGACCTAATGTTCCTCCTCACTCTGTTAAACATGACCTAATGTTCCTCCTCACTCTGTTAAACATGACCTAATGTTCCTCCTCACTGTTAAACATGACCTAATGTTCCTCCTCACTGTTAAACATGACCTAATGTTCCTCCTAACTCTTAAACATGACCTAATGTTCCTCCTCACTCTGTTAAACATGACCTAATGTTCCTCCTCACTCTGTTAAACATGACCTAATGTTCCTCCTCACTCTGTTAAACATGACCTAATGTTCCTCCTCACCGTTAAACATGACCTAATGTTCCTCCTCACTCTGTTAAACATGACCTAATGTTCCTCCTCACCGTTAAACATGACCTAATGTTCCTCCTCACTGTTAAACATGACCTAATGTTCCTCCTCACTGTTAAACATGACCTAATGTTCCTCCTCACTGTTAAACATGACCTAATGTTCCTCCTCACTGTTAAACATGACCTAATGTTTCTCCTCACTCTGTTAAACATGACCTAATGTTTCTCCTCACTCTGTTAAACATGACCTAATGTTTCTCCTCACTCTGTTAAACATGACCTAATGTTCCTCCTCACACTGTTAAACATGACCTAATGTTCCTCCTCACTCTGTTAAACATGACCTAATGTTCCTCCTCACTCTGTTAAACATGACCTAATGTTCCTCCTCACTGTTAAACATGACCTAATGTTCCTCCTCACCGTTAAACATGACCTAATGTTCCTCCTTACTGTTAAACATGACCTAATGTTCCTCCTCACTGTTAAACATGACCTAATGTTCCTCCTCACTGTTAAACATGACCTAATGTTCCTCCTCACTGTTAAACATGGCCTAATGTTCCTCCTCACTCTGTTAAACATGACCTAATGTTCCTCCTCACCGTTAAACATGACCTAATGTTCCTCCTCACTCTGTTAAACATGACCTAATGTTCCTCCTCACCGTTAAACATGACCTAATGTTCCTCCTCACTGTTAAACATGGCCTAATGTTCCTCCTCACTCTGTTAAACATGACCTAATGTTCCTCCTCACTGTTAAACATGACCTAATGTTCCTCCTCACTCTGTTAAACATGACCTAATGTTTCTCCTCACCGTTAAACATGACCTAATGTTTCTCCTCACCGTTAAACATGACCTAATGTTTCTCCTCACTGTTAAACATGACCTAATGTTCCTCCTCACTCTGTTAAACACGACCTAATGTTCCTCCTCACTGTTAAACATGACCTAATGTTCCTCCTCACTCTGTTAAACATGACCTAATGTTCCTCCTCACCGTTAAACACGACCTAATGTTCCTCCTCACCGTTAAACATGACCTAATGTTCCTCCTCACCGTTAAACATGACCTAATGTTCCTCTTCACCGTTAAACATGACCTAATGTTCCTCCTCACCGTTAAACATGACCTAATGTTCCCCCTCACCGTTAAACATGACCTAATGTTCCTCCTCACTCTGTTAAACATGACCTAATGTTCCTCCTTACTGTTAAACATGACCTAATGTTCCTCCTCACTCTGTTAAACATGACCTAATGTTCCTCCTCACTGTTAAACATGACCTAATGTTTCTCCTCACCGTTAAACATGACCTAATGTTCCTCCTCACCGTTAAACATGACCTAATGTTCCTCC
Source organism: Pterois miles (assembly GCA_947000775.1). Taxonomy (NCBI): domain Eukaryota; kingdom Metazoa; phylum Chordata; class Actinopteri; order Perciformes; family Scorpaenidae; genus Pterois; species Pterois miles. The sequence continues at coordinate 246,469 of CAMQGK010000193.1, forward strand.
TTACTGTTAAACATGACCTAATGTTCCTCCTCACCGTTAAACATGACCTAATGTTCCTCCTCACTCTGTTAAACATGACCTAATGTTTCTCCTCACTCTGTTAAACATGACCTAATGTTCCTCCTCACTGTTAAACATGACCTAATGTTCCTCCTCACTCTGTTAAACATGACCTAATGTTCCTCCTCACTCTGTTAAACATGACCTAATGTTCCTCCTCACCGTTAAACATGACCTAATGTTCCTCCTCACTCTGTTAAACATGACCTAATGTTCCTCCTCACCGTTAAACATGACCTAATGTTCCTCCTCACTGTTAAACATGACCTAATGTTCCTCCTCACTGTTAAACATGACCTAATGTTCCTCCTCACTGTTAAACATGACCTAATGTTCCTCCTCACTGTTAAACATGACCTAATGTTTCTCCTCACTCTGTTAAACATGACCTAATGTTTCTCCTCACTCTGTTAAACATGACCTAATGTTTCTCCTCACTCTGTTAAACATGACCTAATGTTCCTCCTCACACTGTTAAACATGACCTAATGTTCCTCCTCACTCTGTTAAACATGACCTAATGTTCCTCCTCACTCTGTTAAACATGACCTAATGTTCCTCCTCACTGTTAAACATGACCTAATGTTCCTCCTCACCGTTAAACATGACCTAATGTTCCTCCTTACTGTTAAACATGACCTAATGTTCCTCCTCACTGTTAAACATGACCTAATGTTCCTCCTCACTGTTAAACATGACCTAATGTTCCTCCTCACTGTTAAACATGGCCTAATGTTCCTCCTCACTCTGTTAAACATGACCTAATGTTCCTCCTCACCGTTAAACATGACCTAATGTTCCTCCTCACTCTGTTAAACATGACCTAATGTTCCTCCTCACCGTTAAACATGACCTAATGTTCCTCCTCACTGTTAAACATGGCCTAATGTTCCTCCTCACTCTGTTAAACATGACCTAATGTTCCTCCTCACTGTTAAACATGACCTAATGTTCCTCCTCACTCTGTTAAACATGACCTAATGTTTCTCCTCACCGTTAAACATGACCTAATGTTTCTCCTCACCGTTAAACATGACCTAATGTTTCTCCTCACTGTTAAACATGACCTAATGTTCCTCCTCACTCTGTTAAACACGACCTAATGTTCCTCCTCACTGTTAAACATGACCTAATGTTCCTCCTCACTCTGTTAAACATGACCTAATGTTCCTCCTCACCGTTAAACACGACCTAATGTTCCTCCTCACCGTTAAACATGACCTAATGTTCCTCCTCACCGTTAAACATGACCTAATGTTCCTCTTCACCGTTAAACATGACCTAATGTTCCTCCCTCACCGTTAAACATGACCTAATGTTCCCCCTCACCGTTAAACATGACCTAATGTTCCTCCTCACTCTGTTAAACATGACCTAATGTTCCTCCTTACTGTTAAACATGACCTAATGTTCCTCCTCACTCTGTTAAACATGACCTAATGTTCCTCCTCACTGTTAAACATGACCTAATGTTTCTCCTCACCGTTAAACATGACCTAATGTTCCTCCTCACCGTTAAACATGACCTAATGTTCCTCCTTACTGTTAAACATGACCTAATGTTCCTCCTCACCGTTAAACATGACCTAATGTTCCTCCTCACTCTGTTAAACATGACCTAATGTTTCTCCTCACTCTGTTAAACATGACCTAATGTTCCTCCTCACTGTTAAACATGACCTAATGTTCCTCCTCACTCTGTTAAACATGACCTAATGTTCCTCCTCACTCTGTTAAACATGACCTAATGTTCCTCCTCACTCTGATAAACATGACCTAATGTTCCTCCTCACTCTGTTAAACATGACCTAATGTTCCTCCTCACTCTGTTAAACATGACCTAATGTTCCTCCTCACTCTGTTAAACATGACCTAATGTTCCTCCTCACTCTGATAAACATGACCTAATGTTTCTCCTCACTCTGTTAAACATGACCTAATGTTCCTCCTCACTGTTAAACATGACCTAATGTTTCTCCTCACTCTGTTAAACATGACCTAATGTTCCTCCTCACTCTGTTAAACATGACCTAATGTTCCTCCTCACTGTTAAACATGACCTAATGTTCCTCCTCACTGTTAAACATGACCTAATGTTCCTCCTCACTGTTAAACATGACCTAATGTTCCTCCTCACTGTTAAACATGACCTAATGTTCCTCCTCACTGTTAAACATGACCTAATGTTCCTCCTCACTGTTAAACATGACCTAATGTTTCTCCTCACTCTGTTAAACATGACCTAATGTTCCTCCTCACTGTTAAACATGACCTAATGTTCCTCCTCACTGTTAAACATGACCTAATGTTCCTCCTCACTGTTAAACATGACCTAATGTTCCTCCTCACTGTTAAACATGACCTAATGTTTCTCCTCACCGTTAAACATGACCTAATGTTTCTCCTCACTCTGTTAAACATGACCTAATGTTCCTCCTTACTGTTAAACATGACCTAATGTTCCTCCTCACCGTTAAACATGACCTAATGTTCCTCCTCACTCTGTTAAACATGACCTAATGTTCCTCCTCACCGTTAAACATGACCTAATGTTCCTCCTCACCGTTAAACATGACCTAATGTTTCTCCTCACTCTGTTAAACATGACCTAATGTTCCTCCTCACTGTTAAACATGACCTAATGTTTCTCCTCACTCTGTTAAACATGACCTAATGTTCCTCCTCACTCTGTTAAACATGACCTAATGTTCCTCCTCACTCTGTTAAACATGACCTAATGTTCCTCCTCACTCTGTTAAACATGACCTAATGTTCCTCCTCACTCTGTTAAACATGACCTAATGTTCCTCCTCACTCTGTTAAACATGACCTAATGTTCCTCCTCACTGTTAAACATGACCTAATGTTCCTCCTCACCGTTACCTAAGGAAATCCTGGAAATAAGCAGGATATGTCTCTTTATAGGATCAGTCTGTTCATATCATCAACGAGAGTACGGAGTAGTTAGTTTAGTTTGCTGATGGGTCAACAGTTCAGTTGCCTCTGCTGAAGTACACAGTGTTCCTAATAAAGTGGAAACTGACGGACTGTGCAGCTGCACAAATAATACAAAAAGAAACCATATAATTCTCAATGCACCTCAGAGGGTGAAATGCACCCTTAAATCCTGGTTCATGCTCACCATAGTGAAGCCAGTGCATAAAAACATGTTATTGTAGTCATACGCTGTGCTTTTCATTTCAGCATGGACGACTTCCGAGGAAGACCAACTCCCCAAGAGGAGCGGCAGTCGTTGATCCCAATGTTTGTAGAGACCAAAGGGTGGTACTACAACTTCTATGTCCGTCACACGCTGCCATTGGGCCCAAAGACTTTTTCGCAGAGACTTCCATTGAGAAACATCCGTAACTCAGAGGATCATTTATTTCAAGGTGAATCAACTCCCCAGTACCAACACTCTCATAGTCCTAATTAACATCATTAGGGCCTAAAAGATGTAAAAGGCACAAATAGCTGAATCCAGAGTTATTTCCATCCTCCATTTATGTGAATGAGACCCAGACCAAGGCTGGAGCAAGGGGAGGTGGAGCTAGGGCCATGACAGGTGTGACGGCTGAGACCCCGTGACTAAGTCATGTGCCTGCTCTATGTGAAAGGTAAGAGGGGAAAGAGTGGATCTGGTCAGTACTGCTGTTGTCAAGGTTGAAGTGCATCATAAAGTTGGTCATCTTGGTTCAGACTGCGGAGACTCCATGCTGTTGTTTCATTAATACAGATACAGAGGTTTTTCAGTTCTAAAAATATATATTGACATGTGAATACATTGCACAAGAAACACCGCCAGACTTTAAAGGTTGTTACTGAGCTGCCAAGCAAATGGCATCTCACAGCTCCTGTGATGTCTGCATGGATTTAAAGAGCCAACATTCAGATATTTGGAGATAAATCACCTCCTTTCCATGCAAAATGAGCCTCACTGCAAAAACAGTTCAGTTGAACTGCCCCAGTGTGTGCTGACATCATCTGCATAGAGCCAATTCTGAGGTCCCCAAACCAGACATTCTCCTCTGCCCAGCTGGGCCTTGAGATCCTGTCCATGAAAATCACAAACAGGATTGTGACGAGGGACAACCCTCCAGTCTATCCAACACCCACCGAAACATATTTGACTTTCTATTGAGTGTACAGATGCAGCTCTCACTTTGCTTCTACAAGGACCAGATGGCTCATAACAACATCCCTGGTACCCCATATTCCCACAGGACACCCAGAGGGACATGGTCGTAAGCCTTCTCCAAGTCCACAAAACACATGTAGACTGGATGGGCAAACTTCTGTGACATCCTCCAACAGCCCTGCAAGGGTAAAGAGCTAGGCCACTGTTCCATGGCCAGGACAGAATCCACATTGTTCCTCCTGGATCTGAAGTTTGTCGGTTGGAATCTCCTCTCCAGCACCTTACAATGAACTTTTGTGGTGAGGCTGAGCAGTGTGATACCTTGATAATTGGAGCAAATCCTCTGGTCCCTCTTTTAAAAATGGGAACCACCACCCCGGTCTGCCGTTCAAGAGGCCTGCTTTCCTTTTCTGAGCTGTTGGTTTTCCAGAGCTTCCTTGTGGCAAAAAGAAGGTCCTTCTCCATAGTCTCCCCAAACTCCTCCCCCTTTGGGTTTTTGATTTGATGACTGCCACAGCTGCAGCCCTTCTGGCCAATCTGTGCTGTTTCTGAGGACTCCCTAGCCAACCAAGCCTGAAAGGCCTCCCTCTTCAGCTTGACGGTCTCCCTCAACATTGTCCACCAGCAGGTTCTTGGGTTGCCACCACGGCAGGCACTGATGACCTTCTGACCACAACTCATAGCAGCCACTTCCATAATGGAGGCTTTGAACATGACTCACTGATTCCATGTCTCTAACCTCTCCCTCGCAGACAGGGGCCTCAGCCATATGTCCCCAGTAGAACTATAGAGTCCTCAGTTAGCACCTTTCCAGGACGCCACCCAGAGACTCTAAGAAGTTGCATACTCCATCAGTGACTTCCTCTGAGAGATGAACTAGTTCAGTTCTAGAGAGGCAATCCTCTGGTTCTCTGTGGAGAACTCCCAGCACAGCGGCACTCAGACGGGGGCTCTTGAGTATCCTTACACCCACCCAGTGCCTCTCACCTGGGCGACTTCAGAAAAGGCGAAAGTCCAGTCCCTCTCCAGGAATTTTGTTCCAGAACCAGAGGTATGTGTAGAGGTGAAGCCCCCCACAGGAGGTTTGGTTCTTTCCCCACCAGAGAGGTGCCGTTCCATGTCCCAAGAGCCAGTGTGTGATGCCAAGGATCAGCACACCTAGATCCCCACCTTTGCATGTCACCCAGCTCACACTGCACCTGACCACAATGCCTATCCCTGCGAGAGGTGGGCTCACAGGGTGGCCGCTCCATGTCAGGCTGTGCCCGGCTGGGCCCCATAGGCCAAGGCCCCGCTACCAGATGCTTGCCCGCAAGCTTCCCTCCCAGGTCTGGCTCCAGGAGGAGGTGCCGGTTTCCCTTTTCCACCTGTACAACACCCTCAGTGTACTCTGTGTTAGGAACAGCTGTACAGCAGGTGCTTCTCCTCCATGTCACCAAACCTCAATATCGTTCTTTAGCAAATAGGACAAACATGTTAGTAACAGCAGATATTCTTACGGTGAAGATGGTGGCAGCAACGGCATAGACAAGCAGCGCCTGTCCACTGTCTTTGATGACCTCCACTTCCTCCTTCACTTTAGTCGCAGTATTGTTTCCATAGAGCCGGTGGTCAATGTAGAGCCACCAGAGGATACTGGTCCCCGCTGAGAAAACACATTCATGAGGAAAAATTCATTAGAAACCAGAGTGAAACCAGATTAACATTTCAGCAGTGTAAACAGGTAGTGGCCTCACCAAGGGATCCGAGGACAACCAGCGAGGTGAGGATCCAGACGAGAACAGCTGAGATGTAACGAATGATCACCATGAGGATCATAGAGAGGACTGACACA
>CAMQGK010000193.1:257500-262500 GCA_947000775.1 Pterois miles
GCGAACCTCTTGAGGTCCTGGTAGGTCTTCAGCTCCTCGGGGGGACACAGAGACACACACAGAGCCAGAGACCGGATCTTCCTCTGGACAATGTCCACGTTACAGGGGTCCAGGAAGAACACAAACCTGTAGGACACACAGAGTAATACAGTAATGCACTAAAATACTACAGTAATGCACTAAAAATACTACAGCAATACACCAACAACATACTACAGTAATACACTAAAAATACTACAGCAATACACCAACAACATACTACAGTAATACACTAAAAATACTACAGCAATACACCAACAACATGCTACAGAAACACACTAAAAATACTACAGCAATACACCAACAACATACTACAATAATACACGAACAAAATACTACAGTAATGCACTAAAAATACTACAGTAATACACGAACAACATACTACAGTAATACACTAAACATACTACAGTAATACACTAACAACATACTACAATAATACACAAAAAATACTACAGTAATACACAAAAAATACTACAGTAATACACTAACAACATACTACAGTAATACACAAACAAAATACTACAGTAATGCACTAACAACATACTACAGTAATACACTAAAAATACTACAGTAATACACTAACAACATACTACAGTAATACACTAGCAAAATACTACAGTAATACACAAGCAACATGCTACTGTAATGCACTAAAATACTACTGTAATACACTAACAAAATAAGACAGTAATGCACAAAAAATACTACAGCAATAGACTAACAACATACTACACTCACTCATCCTCAGCCTCTTATCTGGGGTCGAGTCGCAGGGCCAACAGCTCCAGCCACATTAACAGCTCTGACAGGGGGATCCGAGGCGTTCCCAGGCCAGTGTGGAGATATAATCTCTCCACCTAGTCCTGGGTCGTCCCCGGGGTCTCCTCCCAGCTGATCGTGCCTGGAACACCTCCCTAGGGAGGCGCCCAGGAGGCATCCTTACCAGATGCCCGAACCACCTCAACTGGCTCCTTTCAACGCAAAGGAGCAGCGTCTCTACTCCGAGTCCCTCACCGATGGCTGAGCTTCTCACCTTATCTCTAAGGGAGATGCCAGCCACCCTCCTGAGAAAACCCATTTTGGCCACTTGTACCTTCAATCGAGTTCTTTTGGTCATGGCCCAGCCCTCATGACCATAGGTGAGAATAGAAATGAAGATTGACCGGTAGATCGAGAGCTTTGCCTTCCGTCCCAACTCTCTCTTCGTCACAATGGTGCGCTAAAGCAACTGCAATACCGTCCTGATGCTCTAATTCCCCTGGCCTATCTTGTGTTCCATTGTTCCCTCACTCGGAAATAAGACCCCGAGGTACTTGAACTCCTTCACTTGAGGTAAAGACTCATTCCCTACCCAGAGTAGGCAATCCATCGGTTTCCTGCGGAGAACATTGGCATCCGATTTTGAGGTGCTGATCCTTATCCCAGCTGATTCACCCTCGGCTGCGAACCGGTCCAGTGAGTGCTGGAGGTCGCAGACCAATGATGCCAGCAGAACCACATCATCTGCAAAAAGCAGCGATGAGATCCTCAGCACACCAATCTGCAAACCCACCTCCCCCCGACTACACCTCGATATCTTGACCATGAAAATCACAAACAGGATTGGTGACAAGGCGCAACCCTGGCGGAGGCCAACCCCCACCGGAAACAAATCTGATTTACTGCCAAGAACCCAGACATAGCTCTCACTTTTGTAGTACAGAGATTGGATGGCCCTGAGAAGTGACCCCCTCACCCCATACTCCCGCAGCACCTCCCACAGTATCCCCCGGGGGACCCAATCATACGCCTCCACGTCCACAACATACATGTAGACTGAATGGGCATATTCCCAAGCTCCCTCCAGGCTCCTTGTGAGAGTGAAGAGCTGGTCCGTTGTTCCACGGCTCGTTGTATGAGGCACAAAATCCACATTGTTCCTCTTCAATCCAAGGTTTGGCTATTGGCCGAACCCTCCTTTCCAGCACCCTAGAGTAGACTTTACCAGGGAGGCTGAGTAGTGTGATACCCCTGTAATTGGCACACACTCTCTGGTCCCCCTTTTTGAACAGGGGAACCACCACCCCGGTCTGCCACTCTTTAGGCACTGTCCCCTTCTTCCACGCAATGTTGAAGAGGCATGTCATCCACGACAGCCCCTCCACACCCAGAGCCTTCAGCATGTCATTTTTGTATACAGCTTGGATGGTTCCCCGTTTCCCCCTCCTGAGGTGCCGGACAGTTTTCCAGAAGCACCTTGGTGCCAACCTAAAGTCCTTCTCCATGGCTGCTCCGAACTCCTCCCACACCTGCTGCTTTGCCTCCTTTACGGCAGCAGCTGCTGCCCTTCGGTACCTTGCGACTGCTTCCAGAGTCTTCTGAGACAACATATCCCGGAAGGACTCCTTCTTCAGTCGGACAGCTTCCCTGACCAGCGGTGTCCACCACAGTGTTCAAGGGTTACCGCCCCTTGAGGCACCTAAGACCCTCAGGCCACAGCTCACCGCCGCAGCTTCAGCAATGGAAGCTTTGAACATTGCCACTTGGTCTCAATGTCCCCAACCTCCACAGGCAGCCAGAAAACTCCACCAGAGGTGTGAGTTGAAGATCTCTCGGACAGGGGCCTCCTCCAGACGTTCCCAGTTCACCCGCACTACCCATTTGGGTTTACCAGGTCTGTCCAGAGTCTTCCCCCGCACTCTGATCCAACTCACCACCAGTCCAAAACATGCGGCCTCAGATCAGATGATACAATCACAAAATCAATCATAGAACTTCGGCCTAAGGTGCTCTGGTCCCAAGTACACTTATGAGCATCTGTATGTTTGAACATGGCATTCATTATGAACAGCCCATGACTAGCACAGAAGTCCAAAAACAAATGACCATTCCCCCTCCACCTGAAGGCGCAGGGAGGCAACGCTCTTCGATTTGAGGCAACCCGATTCGTGAGTATCCTCACACCCGCCTGATGCCTCACACTTTGGGTTGGGCAACTCCAGAGAAGAATAGAGTCCAACCCCTGTCCAGAGTGCGGTTCCAGAGCCAAGGCTGTGCGTAGAGGTAAGCCCCACCAGATCTAACTGGCAGCGCTCCACCTCCCGCACAGAGAGGTGACGTTCAACGTCCCCAGAGCCAGCCTCTGCCGCCCAGGTCTGGTCTGTCGAGGTCCCTGGCCTTCACTGCCACCCATATGGCAGCACATCTAACCCCAGCAGTTACTCCTGCGGTTGGTGGGCCCACAGGATGGAGAGGAGGGGGTTACCATGTTGCTTTTTTGGGCTGAGCCCGGCCAGGCTCTGTGGCAAGCCCAGCCATCAGGCCTTCACTCACGGGCCCTCCGTCTGGGCCTGGCTCCAGACGGGGGCCCTGGGCTTCCTCCAGGCCGGGTCTCTCTTCCTCTGTCTCATTTGCTCACGGGGTCTTCTGAACCATTCGTCGCCTGGCCCCTCTCCTGAGACCAATCTGCCAGACAACATTGCCCTCAAGGTCATAGGGACACACAAACCTCTACACCACATTAAGGTGATGGTTCCCAGAACATACTTCCGTAATACGCTAAAAAATACTAGAGTAATACACTAACAAAATACTACAGTAATACACTAACAAAATACCAGAGTAATACTCTAAAAATACCAACATTATACACTAAAAGTAACACAGTAGTATACTAAAGGTGCCACACTAGTACACAGCATAGCAGACATACAGTATATAACCTACTTCCTGTCGGTGTGGTCGAGGCCACTCAGCCGGACGCCTTCGATCACTTCATTGCGTTGACCACACGTGTTGCCGTAACTGTCGTATCCGAAGATGAGGCGAGCGGCGCCGCCGGTGACGATGGTGAAGCTGCAGATGCTGCCCTGCAGGACAGTGAGAGACCGTTAATGTGGAAACTGGTTCTGACCCAGTTCAACCAGGTCACATACGACTGCAGAGAGCTGAACTGGGCCATTCAAATGGATCAATGAGCTCATTATTGACTAATATGCTGAAACACACTGGGAGGTGACCCTACCAGTACTATTACCAGTACCTGTACCAAGACCAGTACCAGGACCAGTACTGCAGAGTACAGTAAGTCAGTAAAACTGACGCTGGACATGGCTATGTTAGCTAGCTAGCTATCCAAGTGGTGCCATGGATAGGATAATATGTGGAACATATGAATATTAGAAATATTATTATTATTATTATTATTATTTTGTTATTACTACTAATAATTATTAAAGTGGAGTGCTGTTAGTAAGGTATATTTATTATTATTAATAATTAATATTGTCTCTCTATATATAACAGCCCGAATTTCCTTCCGGGGATAAATAAAGGTTCATCTTATCATCTTATCTTATCTTAGATGGTGATGTGCTGTTATTATTGATGTTATTATTATTATTAATTATTATTATTATAATGGTGTGGTGTCATTATTCTTATTATTATTATGGTGTGGTGTTATTATTATTAATAACTGTTAGCATTAATGTGATGCAGTGTTATTATTACTATTAATTTAAAAAGTTAAAAAGTTATTATCTTTGTTGTTTATTATTAATATTATTAATTTTATTAAAGCTGTGTGGTGCTATCATTATTATCATTAAAGTGGTGTGTTGCTATTATTATTATTATTATTATTATTATTATTATTATTATTGGCTGCACGGTGATGCAGTGGTTAGCACTGTCGCCTCACAGCAAGAGGGTCGCAGGTTCGATTCCGGCTTGGGACTCCTCTGTGTGGAGTTTGCATGTTCTCCCCGTGTAAGCGTGGGTTTTCTCCGGGTACTCCGGCTTCCTCCCACAGTCCAAAAACATGCAATTTAGGTTAATTGATGACTCTAAATTGCCCGTAGGTGTGGATGTGAGCGTGACTGGTTGACTGTCTCTATGTTGTCTGTCTCTATGTGCCCTGCGATGGACTGACGACCTGTCCAGGGTGTCCCCCGCCTTCGCCCAATGCCAGCTGGGATCAG
>CAMQGK010000193.1:265000-282500 GCA_947000775.1 Pterois miles
TAAAGTGGTGTGGTGGTCCAGGGAAACCAGCCGGTTACCATGCCGACGCAGAAGACGGTGAAGAGCAGGAACCAGGGCAGGTCGGTGCAGCTCCGGTCCTCCAGCGGTCTCCATTCTCTCTTTGTCCTCTGAAACACACAGACACTCAGTCATACCGGGAACCGGACCGGGCCGGGCCGGGTCCACCCCTTAGGCCCGGGTTTCAACCCCATCACACATGTGTGGAACCGGAGCGGCACCAGCAGAGAGCGGAGCGGCCCCGGTAACCGGCCCGTTAATTGGATTACAGCTCCTGGCTCTAATCCCAGCTCGGCCCTTTCTGCTCACCGGGACCGCTTTCCCTTTCACGCTGAACACATAAACACGCTCCGGTGCTCCGCTGAAGGGCACCGGAGGGTGGAGGAGGGGGAGGATGGTACCGAGCCGAGCCGGGCCGGGCCGAGCCGGGCCGGGCTTACCTCCGCGCTACCGCAGCATCCCATTGCAGTCAGGGTGGACGTGCCCGGAGCCTCACGGAGCTTCACGGAGCTTCACGGAGCCTCACGGAGCTTCAGCTCAGCAGCAGCGGGGTCTGGAGTCCGACAGGCGGCGGAAGAGACGGACGGCCCCGCGCTCTCAGCCTGCATGCACTCACTGCGCAGCGGCGCGATCCCTGAGGCCGAGCCCGGAGCGGAGACGGTCCCGACGGTCACCCTGAACGCTCCGGTCCGTTGGGCATGCTACTGTCGTCCGCTTACCGTACCGAGCGGGGATTAACGGCCGAGGATTTGTCCGCCACACTTCCTGGTGGGCCGTCAGGTGCAGCGGCCATTCATCTCATTGCGCATGCACAGTTTGAGCCTGTGCCGGAGGGGAGAAGCTGAACATCCAACGGTTTAACCAGCGGAGCTACAGGTGTAATACCGGGACTGACCGCTGAATGGATGCTAACGGCAGGATGGCGCTGTTCCCTCCAGCTACCGGTGTAATACCGGGACTGACCGCTGAATCGAGGCTAACGGCAGGATGGCGCTGTTCCCACTGTTTTTGTTTGTTGTTTTATTTGTTTTCTTTATTTGTTTGTAGTTTTATTTATGTTTTCTTTTATTTGGCTGTTGTTTAAGTTATGTTTTTTTTATTTTTTGGTAGTTTTATTCATGTTTTCTTTATTTGTTTGTAGTTTTATTCATGTTTTATTTATTTACTTTAGTTACTAGTTTCATTTAAGTATTTGGTGTTTACGGTTATAAAGTCCAATCAAATCAACTCATAAACAACCGCTGGACGGATGGACACCTCTTGTAAATTAAATGGATCATTATTGTTGTCTCTAAACGTCTATTTCTTAATCAAAGTCACTAATGATGTTATCAGTTATATATTTTAGCACATTTTCTCACAATACTTCTGTACTTATAGCTTGTAATGCAGTATTTTTACATTGCTGGGTTGCTACTTTTAAAGGATTCAGTACTTCTTTTACCACAGACATAATAAATCTCACTCTGTAATCGCTACATTTGGCTCCGTCATTTCTCTGCTCCGTGGCATTCATAACCCTTCATAACACTACACAGTGTTGCCATCGTCCTCATTCAAGTGTCATGTTTTACATTAAATACTCATGTTCATCAGTCTGTCAGATAAAAGTACTGCAGTAGTGCAAACTACTAAGCATGAAGTACTTCTGTAGAGTATTTCCATCAGGTCTGACCAGTAAAAGCAGTAATCTGTCATCATTATTCACCTTTTTCCTGACATGAATCTGCTGCTGAGAGCTCAAGGACACATGCTTCGGGTCCATGGTCCTAGATGGTCCTGGGGGGTCCTGGGCAGTCCTTTAGAGTCCTTTAGCGTCCTGTAGAGTCCTGTAGAGTTCTGTAGAGTCTTGGAGAGTCCTGCAGAGTCCAATAGAGTCATGCAAAGTCCTACAGAGTCCTTGAGAGTCCTTTGAAGTCCTTTAGGGTCCTGTAGAATCCTGTAGGGTCCTATTAAGTGCTGCAGAGTCCCATAGAGTCCTTTAGAGACCTGTAGAGTCCTGTAGAGTCCTTTAGAGTCCTGTAAAATCCTGTAGGGTCCTATAGAGTCCTTTAGAGTCCCGTAGAGTCCTGTAGAATCCTGTAGGGTCCTATAGAGTCCTTTAGAGTCCTGTAGAGTCCTTTAGAGTTCTGTAGAGTCCTTTAGAGTCCCGTAGAGTCCCGTAGAGTCCCGTAGAGTCCTGTAGAGTCCAGTAGAGTCCCGTAGAGTCCCGTAGAGTCCTGTAGAGTCCAGTAGAGTCCCGTAGAGTCCTGTAGAGTCCTGGTGTTGTAGGACGGCAGCGATGTGAGTCTGATCAGAATTCAGAGGACAGACGAGCTTTTGTCTTATTGTTGACTGTTGTACCAGGCTGAACACTGAGTGTGTGTGTGTGATTGTATGAGTGTGAGTGTGTGAGTGTGAGTGTGAGTGTGTGAGTGTGTGTGTGAGTGAGTGTGAGTGTGACTGTGAGTGTGAGTGTGTGACTGTGTGTGAGTGTGATTGTATGAGTGTGAGTGTGAGTGGGTATGTGTGTGTGAGTGTGTGAGTGTTCATATATTTTATTATTATAAATTAAATTATTTTATTTCAGGGGCCGCTGGACTCCGTTAGACGACGGTCAGCAGTAAAAGGTCGTCGTACATGTACTCAGGTACAGCACCCGCTACGGAGGACAAAAACCGCCCTGTTTGCATTTTCTTTTTAGGGCTTATCTCAAGATTAGTGGTGGTGTTTAATTATTTCATTATTACAAGACACAAAAGGTTCTTTCCTTCTCTTATCTACAATGATTATCAATCATCATATCCAAAAAATGTCCAAAAATAGTTTTTAAAAGTCTCAAAAATAACTGATAAAAATACTGTATATACAGAAATATACAGAGAAAGGTCTGAAAGAGATACCTTAAACGGTGGAAAACAGGAAGAGAAAATGTCTGAAAGATGTCAGAATCATGTTTGAAAAAAGCCTAAAAGTGTTTGAAAAACATCTTTCAAAAGCAAAAAAGACAGATTAAAAAAAGGTTTAAAAATCATCTTAAATATGTCTGTAAATTGTCCAAAAAAATAATCAAAAAATGCCGACAAAATGTCTGACATGAGGTCGAAAAAATATTTTGAAACAAAATAAATGCCCAAAAATATTGGAAAAAAAGTCTGGAAAAATTCTGAAAAATGTGTAACAAACGGATGAAAAAAGGCAGAAGAAAAGTCAAAAATATGTCTAAAAAAGCCTGAAAAATGTCTGAAAAAATACCCCAAAGATGCTGGACAAGGGTCAGAATTCTGTTTATGTATGTCTTTAAAAAGTCTGAAAAGGAAAACAGGGTTGGAAAATCAGGTGGAAAAAGGCAGGCATTAAAAATGTCTACAAAAATGTCCAAATATATATTATTATATATATACTATATATGTACTGTTCAATAAGTTTGAACAGAGGCTGAAAAAGGCTAAATAGTAAAAAGGAGCTGAAATAAGTGAGAGGAAAAACATGAAAAAGGCCAAACGTGTGAAAAAGTGAGTAAAAGTTGTGAAACTGTGGACTCAGCTGCTCAGTGACCGACAGTCACCTTCACGGCTCTCCTTTCAAAATAAAAGCCTGGTCTGCAGTTTTGTTATGATAGCCAAGTACTACACACACCACCACATTTTTATTTCCTTTAACTCGCTTTCAGATGAATATAAAATAAATCAAATCAATAAGATAAGAATTTTGATCTGAAATAAACGTGAGAAGCTGAAAACGTCGGACTGTCCTTTAAACGTTGATAGAAATCACAACCACTAAAATGAATTAGTGAGAAGACCATAGACCATAAGAATGATGTGTGAGGGAGTTTTATTTTGAAGTTTCTGAGCGGAAGCTGTGTGATCGATTGTTGGGTCTTGACGGTGGTGAGTTCAGATCAGTCCGCAGCTGCAGCTCGATGCGGATCAGATGCTGCTGAGTGGAGGTGGAGGAGGACCCTGAACGCGACACGGACACGGTAGACAGCCTTTCATTCTCTTCATTAACCGGTAATAATCTTTATTGATCACCTGAATGATCGGGTAAAGATGGCTGCTGGACGTTATGTCGCCTCTGTGAATCTCATTCAGTCAGTTTCACGATGTTTGTAGTGAAGTTTCACCAAGTTTCACCAGAACGAGCCGATATTTCACCTTTTCTTCTTCTGTAGTTTTCAAATGCCGATTCCAGTGTAAAGCTCCAATAAGGACGTTAAGAATACTTAACTTAAACCTGGGAGTTTAAGTTACGTTTTAATTTAATCAGTCAGTCAATCAATCAGTCAGTCAATCATTCAGTTAATTAGTCAGTTAATCAATCAGTCAGTCAATCAGTCAGTTAATCAATCAGTCAGTGAATTAGTCAGTGAATTAGTCAGTTAATCAGTCAGTGAATTAGTCAGTTAATCAATCAATCAATCAGTTAATCAATCAGTCAGTCAATCAGTCAGTTAATCAATCAGTCAGTTAATCAGTCAGTTAATCTATCAGTCAGTTAATTAGTCAGTTAATCAATCAGTCAGTCAATCAGTCAGTCAGTCAATCAGTCAGTTAATCTATCAGTCAGTTAATTAGTCAGTTAATCAATCAGTCAGTCAATCAGTCAGTCAGTCAATCAGTCAGTTAATCAATCAGTCAGTTAATCAGTCAGTTAATCTATCAGTCAGTTAATTAGTCAGTTAATCAATCAGTCAGTCAATCAGTCAGTCAGTCAATCAGTCAGTTAATCAATCAGTCAGTGAATTAGTCAGTTAATCAGTCAGTGAATTAGTCAGTTAATCAATCAATCAGTTAATCAATCAGTCAGTCAATCAGTCAGTCAATCAATCAGTCAATCAGTCAGTTAATCAGTCAGTTAATCTATCAGTCAGTTAATCAGTCAGTTAATTAATTAGTCCGTTAATCAATCAGTCAGTTAATCAGTTAGTTAATTAGTCAGTTAATCAGTCAGTGAATTAGTCAGTTAATCAATCAGTCAGTCAATCAGTCAGTTAATCAATTAGCTAATAAATCAGTCAGTTAATCAGTCAGTTAATCAATCAGTCAGTTAATCAATCAGTCAGTTAATCAGTCAGTTAATCAATCAGTCAGTTAATCATTCAGTCAGTCAATCAATCAGTCAGTTAATCAATCAGTCAGTTAATTAGTCTGTTAATCAGTCAGTCAGTTAATCAGTCAGTTAATCAATCAGTCAGTTAATCAGTCAGTTAATCATTCAGTGAATTAGTCAGTTAATCAGTCAGTCAATCAGTCAGTTAATTAGTCAGTTAATCAGTCAGTCAATCAATCAGTCAGTCAATCAGTCAATCAGTCAGTTAATCAGTCAGTCAATCAATCAGTCAGTTAATTAGTCAGTTAATCAATCAGTCAGTTAATCAGTCAGTAAATCAGTCAGTAAATCAGTCAGTTAATTAGTCAGTTAATCAATCAGTCAGTCAATCATTCAGTTAATTAGTCAATTAATCAATCAGTCAGTCAATCAGTTAGTCAATCAGTCAATCAGTCAGTTAATCAATCAGTCAGTTAATCAGTCAGTTAATTAGTCAGTTAATCAATCAGTCAGTTAATCAGTCAGTAAATCAATCAGTCAGTCAATCAGTCAGTTAATCAATCAGTCAGTCAATCAGTCAGTTAATCAGTCAATCAGTCAGTTAATCAATCAGTCAGTCAGTCAATCAGTCAGTCAATCAGTCAATCAGTCAGTTAATCAATCAGTCAGTCGATCAGTCAGTTAATTAGTCAGTTAATCAATCAGTCAGTTAATCAATCAGTTAATTAGAAAGGAAGAAAGAAAGAAAGAAAGATATTCCTTTATTAGTCAGTTTTACACTCTGTTGTTCACACAGTACATATACATGTCAATGGAGAGATGTCAGAGTGAGGGGGCTGCTCCTGACAAGCGCCCAGAGCAGTTGGGGGTTTGGTGCCTTGCTCAGGGGCACCTCGGCAGTGCCCAAGAGGTAAACTGGCACCTCTCCAGCAACCAGTTGGTCTTGGTCCATGGGGGTCTTGAACCCGTGACATCCGCGTCCTAACCCAAGTCCTTACGGACTGAGCTACTGCCGCCCCCATTAGTCTGATCTGATTGTCTCTGTCAACCTTTATTCACATGATACATTACTGTATATATACAGTAAATATACTGTATAAAATTAATATACTATATATATATATCAGTATATATTCTGTATATATATTCTGGATATATATACAGAATATATATACAGTGTGTGTGTGTGTGTGTGTGTGTGTGTGTGTGTGTGTGTGTGTGTTTTGAGATCTTTTAGCCTAGCCTGGGTGTACTGAAGTGATTTCTTGATTCAACAGTAAACAGTAAAAATGTGATTAATCACAGTGAATCCATGATTTAACTAACTTTAACTGATTTAACTGTGTGTGTGTGTGTGTGTGTGTGTGTGTGTGTGTGTTCAGTGTGAACGGGAGGTGGAATCTAATATCTGCTGTGACCTTTGACCTCGGTACCTTTGAGCTGTGTGCTGGCTCATCCTGTCTGTGTTTAATGCAGAGTGACGGACTCAGTCAGTCCTGCTGGGAGACGACTGGGAGACGACTGGGAGACGACTGGGAGACATGTCTGTCTCCACTCAACTGGGTCTGTTGTTGTGGAAGAACTTCACCTACAGACGACGGCAGACGGTCAGTCTCTCTCAATCAGTCTATCAATATAATCAATAAGACGAGCAGCCATTATTTGTCCCTCTCAGCAGTAAAATACACGTTATAATTTCCAAAGTGAAGAAGCTGATAGTTGAGGTGTCCTTCAGTGTGGTTGTATGATAGTGTGTTACTACGGTACAGGGTGTATGATAGCATGATAGCCGGTGTATTACTACTATAGAAACAGACAGGAGTACCAGCAGTACTGCTGTGGATGATGGGGAGTGCACTGTGTACTGTATAATTAGAATATTTACATGGCTTCATCTCGCCGTCAGTCAGCCCTTTCTGACAGGGAAATGACGGCATTAAATGGCTCTTTAAAGCCACAAGACTCCATTCACAGGAACAGTAATTGAACCTCTCACAACAGGGCAGGGTTAGGGTCTAGCTGGTCTGCTGCCTCAGTTGGGTTAGGGTTAGGGTCTAGCTGGTCTGCTGCCTCAGTTGGGTTAGGGTTAGGGGCCTAGCTGGTCTGCTGCCTCAGTTGGGTTAGGGTTAGGGTCTAGCTGGTCTGCTGCCTCAGTTGGGTTAGGGTTAGGGGCCTAGCTGGTCTGCTGCCTCAGTTGGGTTAGGGTTAGGGTCTAGCTGGTCTGCTGCCTCAGTTGGGTTAGGGTTAGGATTAGGGTCTAGCTGGTCTGCTGCCTCAGTTGGGTTAGGGTTAGGGTTAGGGTCTAGCTGGTCTGCTGCCTCAGTTGGGTTAGGGTTAGGGTCTAGCTGGTCTGCTGCCTCAGTTGGGTTAGGGTTAGGATTAGGGTCTAGCTGGTCTGCTGCCTCAGTTGGGTTAGGGTTAGTGTTAGGGTTAGGGTCTAGCTGGTCTGCTGCCTCAGTTGGGTTAGGGTTAGGGTCTAGCTGGTCTGCTGCCTCAGTTGGGTTAGGGTTAGGGTCTAGCTGGTCTGCTGCCTCAGTTGGGTTAGGGTTAGGATTAGGGTCTAGCTGGTCTGCTGCCTCAGTTGGGTTAGGGTTAGGATTAGGGTCTAGCTGGTCTGCTGCCTCAGTTGGGTTAGGGTCTAACTGGTCTGATGCCTCAGTTGGGTTAGGGTTAGGGTCTAGCTGGTCTGCTGCCTCAGTTGGGTTAGGGTTAGGGTCTAGCTGGTCTGCTGCCTCAGTTGGGTTTGGGTTAGTGTTAGGGTTAGGGTCTAGCTGGTCTGCTGCCTCAGTTGGGTTAGGGTTAGGGTTAGGGTCTAGCTGGTCTGCTGCCTCAGTAGGGTTAGGGTTAGGATTAGGGTCTAGCTGGTCTGCTGCCTCAGTTGGGTTAGGGTTAGGGTTAGGATTAGGGTCTAGCTGGTCTGCTGCCTCAGTTGGGTTAGGGTCTAGCTGGTCTGCTGCCTCAGTTGGGGTTGGGTTAGGGTGAGGGTCTAGCTGGTCTGCTGCCTCAGTTGGGTTAGGGTTAGGGTCTAGCTGGTCTGCTGCCTCAGTTGGGTTAGGGTTAGGGTCTAGCTGGTCTGCTGCCTCAGTTGGGTTAGGGTTAGGGTCTGGCTGGTCTGCTGCCTCAGTTGGGTTAGGGTTAGGGTCTAGCTGGTCTGCTGCCTCAGTTGGGTTAGGGTTAGGATTAGGGTCTAGCTGGTCTGGTGCCTCAGTTGGGTTAGGGTCTAGCTGGTCTGATGCCTCAGTTGGGTTAGGGTTAGGGTCTAGCTGGTCTGCTGCCTCAGTTGGGTTAGGGTTAGGGTCTAGCTGGTCTGCTGCCTCAGTTGGGTTTGGGTTAGTGTTAGGGTTAGGGTCTAGCTGGTCTGCTGCCTCAGTTGGGTTAGGGTTAGGGTTAGGGTCTAGCTGGTCTGCTGCCTCAGTAGGGTTAGGGTTAGGATTAGGGTCTAGCTGGTCTGCTGCCTCAGTTGGGTTAGGGTTAGTGTTAGGGTTAGGGTCTAGCTGGTCTGCTGCCTCAGTTGGGTTAGGGTCTAGCTGGTCTGCTGCCTCAGTTGGGGTTGGGTTAGGGTGAGGGTCTAGCTGGTCTGCTGCCTCAGTAGGGTTAGGGTTAGGGTCTAGCTGGTCTGCTGCCTCAGTCGGGTTAGGGTTAGGGTCTAGCTGGTCTGCTGCCTCAGTTGGGTTAGGGTTAGGGTCTGGCTGGTCTGCTGCCTCAGTTGGGTTAGGGTTAGGGTCTAGCTGGTCTGCTGCCTCAGTTGGGTTTGGGTTAGTGTTAGGGTTAGGGTCTAGCTGGTCTGCTGCCTCAGTTGGGTTAGGGTTAGGGTCTAGCTGGTCTGCTGCCTCAGTTGGGTTAGGGTTAGGGTTAGGGTCTAGCTGGTCTGCTGCCTCAGTTGGGTTAGGGTTAGGGTCTAGCTGGTCTGCTGCCTCAGTTGGGTTTGGGTTAGTGTTAGGGTTAGGGTCTAGCTGGTCTGCTGCCTCAGTTGGGTTAGGGTTAGGGTCTAGCTAGTCTGCTGCCTCAGTTGGGTTAGTGTTAGGGTTAGGGTCTAGCTGGTCTGCTGCCTCAGTTGGGTTAGGGTTAGGGTCTAGCTGGTCTGCCGCTGCCTCAGTTGGCTGGTCAGTTTGTGATATTTTGTGACTTTGGTGAATCTGAATGAACTCTTTAAATTCCTGTTTTTCGATGTAACGGCTTCTGTTTCCGTTGAGGTAAAGAGGTGAAAATATTCCAGAAGTTTCATTAACTTTATCAAACATAGTGATGAGCTGTTGGAATGAAGGAGGTCAAAGTTCACAGCCTCCTGATAGCAGCTGAGGCATCATGGCAGACTGAGTTTCTTCTGATTCATAATCTGATTTAATGTGTTTATGTGTGTGTATGCGTGTGTGAATGTGTGTGTGATGCTGATGGTTTCCTGCCACTTCCTGTCTCTCAGCTTCAGCTCCTGGTGGAGATCGTCTGGCCGCTCTTCATATTCTTCATCCTCATCGCTGTGCGGCTCAACTACCCTCCATATGAACAGCATGAGTGTGAGTTTAAACACCAGTTACATCTTCTACTTGACCTTTAATCAGAGGGTTCGGTGCCTTGCTCATGGACATGAGATGGTGATGGTGATGGTATACAGTGTGTATACACACACACAGTCCCCTCCAAAACAATTGGATTTATATATACTCTACTTACCATTTCTAGAATATCCTAGTTACCATTTCTAGAATACTGTAGTTACCATTTCTAGAATACTCTAGTTACCATTTCTAGAATACCCTAGTTGCCATTTCTAGAATACCATCCATCCATCCATCCATCATCAACCGCTTATCCCGTTAGGGGTCGCGGGGGGCCTGGAGCCGATCCCAGCGACCATTGGGTGAAGGCAGGTTTCACCCTGGACAGGTCGCCAGTCCATCGCAGGGCAAATAGAGACAGACAACATATAGACAGACAACCATTCACGCTCACATCCACACCTACGGGCAATTTAGAGTCATCAATTAACCTAAACAGCATGTCTTTGGACGGTGGGAGGAAGCCGGAGTACCCAGAGAAAACCCACGCTTACACGGGAGGACATGCAAACTCCACACAGAAGAGTCCCAAGCCCGGATTCGAACCTGTGACCCTCTTGCTGTGAGGCGACAGTGCTAACCACTGCATCACCTTGCAGCCCATTTCGAGAATACTCTAGTTGCCATTTCTAGAATACTCTACTTACCATTTCTAGAATACCCTAGTTACCATTTCTAGAATACTCTAGTTACCATTTCTAGAATACCCTAGTTACCATGTCTAGAATACGCTAGTTACCATTTCTAGAATACTCTAGTTACCATTTCTAGAATACTCTAGTTACCATTTCTAGAATACCCTACGTACCATTTCTATAATACCTTAGTTACCATTTCTAGAATACCCTAGTTACCATTTCTAGAATACTCTACGCTCCTTTTTTTCTAGAATACCCTAGTTACCATTTCTAGAATACTCTACGTTCCTTTTTTCTAGAATACTCTAGTTACCATTTCTAGAATACTCTAGTTACCATTTCTAGAATACCCTACGTACCATTTCCAGAATACTCTAGTTACCATTTCTAGAATACCCTAGTTACCATTTCTAGAATACTCTACGCTCCTTTTTTTTCTAGAATACCCTAGTTACCATTTCTAGAATACTCTACGTTCCTTTTTTTTTCTAGAATACTCTAGTTACCATTTCTAGAATACTCTACGTTCCTTTTTTCTAGAATACTCTAGTTACCATTTCTAGAATACTCTACATTCCTTTTTTCTAGAATACTCTAGTTACCATTTCTAGAATACTATACGTTCCTTTTTTTCTAGAATACTCTAGTTACCATTTTTAAAATACTCTACTTACAATTTCTAGAATACCCTAGTTACTATTTCTATAATAATCTATGTTCCTTTTTTTCTAGAATACTCTAGGTACCATTTCTAGAATACTCTAGTTACCATTTCTAGAATACCCTAGTTACCATTTCTAGAATACTCTACATTCCTTTTTTCTAGAATACTCTAGTTAACATTTCTAGAATACTCTAGGTACCATTTCTAGAATGCTCTACGTTCCTTTTTTTCTAGAATACTCTAGTTACCATTTCTAGAATACTCTACGTTCCTTTTTTTCCTAGAATACTCTAGTTAACATTTCTAGAATACTCTAGGTACCATTTCTAGAATACTCTAGTTACCATTTCTAGAATACCCTAGTTACCATTTCTAGAATACTCTACATTCCTTTTTTCTAGAATACTCTAGTTACCATTTCTAGAATGCTCTACGTTCCTTTTTTTCTAGAATACTCTACTTACCATTTCTAGAATACTCTACTTACCATTTCTAGAATGCTCTACTTACCATTTCTAGAATACTCTACTTACCATTTCTAGAATACCCTAGTTACCATTTCTAGAATACTCTAGGTACCATTTCTAGAATACTCTACTTACCATTTCTAGAATACTCTACTTACCATTTCTAGAATACTCTACTTACCATTTCTAGAATACTCTAGGTACCATTTCTAGAATACTCTACTTACCATTTCTAGAATACCATAGTTACCATTTCTAGAATACTCTACGTTCTTTTTTTTTCTAGAATACTCTAGTTACCATTTCTAGAATACTCTACGTTCCTTTTTTTCTAGAATACTCTAGTTACCATTTCTAGAATACTCTAGGTACCATTTCTAGAATACCCTAGTTACCATTTCTAGAATACCCTAGTTACCATTTCTAGAATACTCTAGTTACCATTTCTAGAATACTCTACGTTCCTTTTTTCTAGAATACTCTAGGTACCATTTCTAGAATACCCTAGTTACCATTTCTAAGATTGAAGATTTTAATATTGATTATTGATCACTGCTGATGATGGACAGCCTTATCATTACATACAGTACGTAATGTGTGAATAGTGTGAGAAATGTGAATTTCTCCACTGTGAGACTAATAAAGGAATATCTTATCTTATGTTAGTTGTTGTATATGGATTGAAAACACAGTAGGATTTACACTTAATTGTGTTAAACGTGGTCACGCTGCATTTCTGAGCTCCTCTGGAGGCGGTTTCGCTGATCGGATCACAATCCGTCCTCAACGCGTCTTCGGTGCATTAACACCTGGACGTGATCAAGAACTATCCAGTGATGGCAGGTCTATTTCATACATGTCCTCGTTATATGTGTCATTTTTGTCATATGCATTGTCTATGTTGTATTTTCATGACGACAGTAATCTAGTTCCTGAAGAGGGATTTGTCGTCTGGTGCTCCTCCTAACAGTTTTTCCCTGTTAAAGGGTTTTCTGGGGGAGTTTTCCCTCCTGTGTCTGCTGCACAGATTGTACAGAAAAGATTTGTGCTGTTGGGCATTAGAAATAAAACTGCCAACTAATTTGTTCATAATCAGCTATGAAATAAAGGATCTTCAGGCTATGTTCTTTACTGGAGGTACAAAGCCTGATGCACTGGATCAGGACCAGTTTAGTGTTCAGGACTCAGAGTAACAGACTGCAGTGAACCCTGTCTGAGTGCAGGAAGCTGCCGGTCTTCCTGTTTCTCAGTGAAAGCAGAAGGATCTGTCGGAACAGCACCAGAATATTTGTGTGGTGATTCAGGAACATGTGAGCTCAGACATGTTGAAACTCGTCGGTTTACATGCAGCTTGGAGGGAAAAGTTCTCTTCAGGTTTTATGACCCAGATCCCCTCGTCAGCCTCGAGTCTTTTCTCAGACACAAAGTTCATATTTAAAAACAGCCTTCACGTGTTTGTGAAGTCCATCTTCATGTGTTCATGGGAAGAGACCTTCGATCTTTTTTATAGCTAACAACCATTTGGAGTATTTATAACATATTCAGCTCTAAATCTGCTAATAACTTTATATTTGAAAGAATTTATTTATCATAGAATCAATAAACGTGTTCAGCTCGTTTTGTGCTGTTCTGACATTAAATACAGTTTTATTCCTGGTGAAATGGTGAACGTGGGAACCAAAACCCTGTGTTTGGACTGTAGGGACTACATGTGGCTCCTGTGAGACAAATTCAAGGGGAAGAAGTTGCTGAAGGGGTGGAGTTTGTAGGTGTGATGGACTCTGATTGGTCAGAGATAGAGGAAACACTCCGGTATCAATATGAGGCTTTATATATTTATTTAGAGTGTGAGAGAGTGAACTGACCTGCTATCTAATCTGTAGTGATTAGAAAGAGGCCAGTTGGCAGTCTTAAAGGTTCTCTGATAGCAGTGGTGGTGGTGGTGGTGGTGGGGGGGGTTAAAGGTTGCTATGCCTGCTGCCCTCCACCCGGCTCACTGTCGCTGCTGCAGGTTATAATAAACCAATCAGAAGTTATCTACCTGCAGGGTGTCCAGGTGAACTGATGGACCATTTGTTCCAACACAGCAGGAAGAAATGACACGTGTCTTCACGAACTCCATCACACATCTTCATATAGTGTTAAATCACATTTTAGCTGCCTGAGACACAGCGGACCGATTAGTTGACAGATCCACTATGAGAGGGCAGCTCTACTTGAGACTTTTACTCTGATAAAAGATTCACTTCCTGTTTTTTGTCTGTCTAAAGGTCATTTTCCCAACAAGGCGATGCCGTCGGCTGGTACGCTGCCCTGGCTTCAGGGAATCCTCTGCAACGCCAACAACCCGTGCTTCAGAAGTCCGACGCCGGGCGAGTCTCCTGGCGTCGTCGGCAACTTCAACGACTCCATGTAAGAACACATTCACGAGACTTTTATTCTGAAAATCTGGTCTGATCTTTAATTTAGAATGTTACTATTGAACACTAAACCTACTTTGACCTTTCACCTGAAATAAGTGAAATCAGTGTAGCTGACGAAGAAGAGAACGGCAAAATCAGTGACCCTTAAACTCGGTGACCCTTAAACTTGGTGACCCTTAAACTCGGTGACCCTTAAACTCAATGACGATGTCTGTAGTCTGAGAGCTGCTGTAGTATACTCTATACGCTAGATGTAGGCTATAGTATGCTCTATACTCTATATACACGCTGTAGTATACTCTATACGCTAGATGTAGGCTATAGTATACTCTATACACCCTGTAGTATACTCTTTACGCTAGATGTAGGCTATAGTATGCTCTATACTCTATATACACCCTGTAGTATACTCTTTACGCTAGATGTAGGCTATAGTATGCTCTATACTCTATATACACCCTGTAGTATACTCTATACGCTAGATGTAGGCTATAGTATACTCTATACACCCTGTAGTATACTCTTTACGCTAGATGTAGGCTATAGTATGCTCTATACTCTATATACACCCTGTAGTATACTCTTTACGCTAGATGTAGGCTATAGTATGCTCTATACTCTATATACACCCTGTAGTATACTCTATACGCTAGATGTAGGCTATAGTATACTCTATACTCTATATACACGCTGTAGTATACTCTTTACGCTAGATGTAGGCTATAGTATACTCTATACGCTATATACACGCTGTAGTATACTCTATACGCGATATGCACGCTGTAGTATACTCTATGCGCTATATGTAGGCTATAGTATGCTTTATACTCTATATACACGCTGTAGTATACTCTATACGCTATATGTAGGCTATAGAAGAAGAAGAAGAAGAAGATATTCCTTTATTAGTCCCACAGTGGGGAAATTCAGTTTTACACTCTGTTGTTCACACAGTACATATACATGTCAATGGAGAGATGTCAGAGTGAGGGGGCTGCTCCTGACAAGCGCCCAGAGCAGTTGGGGGTTTGGTGCCTTGCTCAGGGGCACCTCAGCATCTCTCCAGCAACCAGTTGGTCTTGGTCCATGGGGGACTTGAACCGGTGACGGTGTCCGCGTCCTAACCCAAGTCCTTACGGACTGAGCTACTGCCCCTCCCAACAATAGTATACTCTATACGCTATATACACGCTGTAGTATACTCTATATGCTATATGTAGGCTATAGTATACTCTATATACACACTGTAGTATACTCAATGCGCTATGTATAGGCTATAGTATACTCTATACACTATATACACGGTGTAGTATACTCTATACGCTATATACAAGCTGTAGTATATTGTATACGCTATATGTAGGCTATAGTATACTCTATATGCTATATGTACGCTGTAGTATACGCTATACGTAGGCTATAGTATACTCTATATGCTATATGTACGCTGTAGTATACGCTATACGCTATATGTAGGCTATAGTATACTCTATACGCTATATACACGCTGTAGTATACTCTATACACTATATGTAGGCTATAGTATACTCTCTACGCTATATACACGCTGTAGTATACGCTATACACTATATACACGCTCTAGTACAGGCATGTCCAAAGTCCGGCCCGCGGGCCAATTGTGGCCCGTGTTCAAATTTCCACCGGCCCGCAGCCTTTGTCATATAATCAACAATATGCGGCCCGCCACGATATCGGTGTGTAATTGAGGAGGTATGCAGCAGACACCTCATCTCTGGCACAGATTAACCTCACCAAATATGGCCCTCTTTGCCAAAAGTTTGGACACCCCTGCTCTAGTATATGCTATACGTGTCAGGTTTTGCAGGATAATTAACCAAAAGAGAGAGAGAGAGAGGGGGGGAGAGAGAGAGAGAGAGAGAGAGAGACAGAGAGAGAGACAGAGAGAGAGACCCCAAACGCAGAAGACACACACAGACGAATTAAACAAAAGGCGAGTCTTTAATGTGAGACTGTTTAAACAATTTCTTTCTTTTTCTTTAGTAATAAAAAAAGAACTATACTAGAAAGAAATAATAACTAAACACAAAGAAACAACAAGGAGACTAAATTCACCAATACTAAGATTAAAACTAGACCAATAGTGCACAGAGAGACAGGGAGAGAACACAAGTGCACAAACACAGACAAGTGAAACACAGGAACACCAGGAGTGCACAGAAAGACATCGAAACAGGAATAAAACCTACCAGGTGAAAAAGAAACACAAAGCTACGCTGAAAGAAGGAAGTCTAAGGGGAATCCAGGGAAAAAACACAAAGAAGCACAAGAATCTAAGAAGAAGGAAAACTGAGCACGGGGAGCTGGTGGAAACTGAACAAATGAGCTGACAAGAACAGAGGGAAAAGGAGTGGTTTAAATAGAGAGGGTGATGACACACAGGTGGACAACCAGGTGGAAACAATCAGGGGTGGAGCAACAATCAGGGAAACTAGGTCAGGGGGTGTGAACTAAGAAAATGGAGGGAAAACACACAAGAGCAGGAAGACTTTCAAAATAAAACAGGAAGCAACCAAAGACAAGACACCAGGACCAGGACAGTGAGTGAAACACAACCAATATACTAGAACAGAAACTCAGTAACAAAACAGAACCAAATAATAAATTAACCAATAAAACTCAAACACAAAAAGTCCATAACTGTGACAATACGCTATATACACACGCTATAGTATACTCTATACACTATATACACGCTGTAGTATACTGTATATGCTATATTCACACTGTAGTATAAGCTATACGCTATAGAAGAAGAAGAAGAAGAAGAAGAAGATCTACCTTTATTAGTCCCACATTGGGGAAATTCAATTTACACTCTGTTAAACTCATACATGGTACATGCAGACCTGAAACACACATACATGCATTAATGGAGAGATGTCAGAGTGAGGGGGCTGCTCCTGACAAGCGCCCCGAGCTGTTGGGGGTTTGGTGCCTTGCTCAGGGGCACCTCGGCAGTGCCCAAGAGGTAAACTGGCACCTCTCCAGCTACCAGTTCACACTCAGTTTTTGGTCCATGTCGGGACTTGAACCGGTGACCCTCCGGTTCCCAAGCCAACTCCCTACAGACTGAGCTACTGCCGCCCCCGCATATACATGCAGTAGTATACTCTATACGCTATATACACGCTGTAGTATACTCTATATGCTATATATACATGCTATAGTAAACTCTATATGCTATATATACACTATAGTATACTCTACATGCTATATAATACACAGTATATGCTTTCTCTCTTTTTCTCTCTCTCTCTGTCTCTCTCTCGCTCTCTCTCTCTCTCTCTCTCTCTTGTGTGTGTGTGTGTGTGTGTGTGTGTGTGTGTGTGTGTGTATATCTACATATATGTATATGTGTGTATATATATATATATATATATATATATATGTACATATATATGTATGTGTGTATGTATACAGTGAACCCTCGTTTATCGCGGGAGTTGCGTTCCTAAAATAACCCGCGATAGGTGAAATCCGTGAAGTAGTCAGCTTTATTTTTTACTATTATTTTACAATGCAATACTGTCCTATAGAATGAAACCAAAAATCAAAACCTGTTTTCAGGCCCAAAATTTGTTTAAGAACTAAAAATATTACCGTTTTCTTACAAATAACTCTGATAGTTTAAAGAAGGTATTGTAAAACAACAACGTGA
>CAMQGK010000193.1:287500-337500 GCA_947000775.1 Pterois miles
AATTAAAACCATAAAAAATAAATGAAACTCTCATAATTCACCTTCCAAAAGTAAGAAACTTGACCTTGACCCTCTTCTTTTGCCGTTGGTTTCAGGTCCTCTTGAAAGGTTTTGGGGTCCACCTGAGGAACATGTGTCCCAGGAAGGGGGGCAAGCAGAGTTTGGAGGACTTTGTGTCCATCTCAGACCAACAGGTGCTGATGCAGGTACAGGAAGTCCTCTGTCAGGCGCCGCCCACTTGGCTGAACCATGCTGAGGAGCACTTCCTGAACAACCTGGACTTCCTGAAACCCATCCAAGTAAGAACACAGCTCCTGGACCAGGCCGGCTGCTTGGCTCCCGCTAGCCTCGTGGAATAGCTGCTTGTAGCGTTGTCGGGGGATTATGGCTGTTACTTGTGTGTGGCCATTTGAATCATGCTGATTGGTTGTCTCAAAGGAAGTGCTGCTTGCAGTGTTGCTGAGAACCACTAATGGCTTGCTGACTCTGGGGAAGTGCAGAATAGTGTGGTTGTAAGGTTAATATATCATCTAGCCTCCAGCAGTAAAAGTGAACTGCAGTCAGTGAGCCTGATTGAAGCCCCACCCCCACCCCGCTACCTCTTTTATACTATTTCTAAATAGATGTTTTAATACCAGAATCATATATCTGCTTCTTCTGAGTCTGTGTGGAGGTAGACGGAAGTTAGCTCTTTTATTGTGGTAGTCTGAGTAACGTGACGTCATATCCGTTCGGTATCCGTCAACCAGAACAAACCTCAGAAAGTATTAAAGGGTGGAGGGTGGGCGTGGATCTGACCTCCACCCTCCATGTTAAATCCAGCCTGGTAAACACTACACATCCAGTAAAGGAGGGAAACACTTTGGAAAAGCAGAGCGAGACATCACGGCTAAAGCTGCACGCTAACTCCGTCACGGACGGGAAACGTCATCGTACGGCGGTAACGTGCGGTCCGGCCGGCCGTCGCTCTCGTCTCCGTGGTCCGACGGGCCGACGCTACGACTGTAGAGCTCCATATACTGACATTTATGTTAAATGCATTCAGACGGCCCCGATGGAGCTGACCATGGATGGATAAAGAGAACGGAGCTGACGGAGAGCTAGAGACCACCTTGGAGGAGTTAGAGGAAGTAGACACCTGGGACTACGGCCGCTTTTCAAAATAAGGTGTTAACAAAGGGAACTGGATCTACAGAATCCATCGATGGAAATCAGACTGATGGATTATATTCAGCAGAGTATAAAACATTACATGTCCCTGATAAATTAAAAAGAAAATCCCACTAATCTGTGAGGGAAACGTCTTTATTCTTTGATAAAAACTGTGATCAATAATTCCTGACAATGATCCTGATAGATTTGACTTCAGGACGTCTCTGACTGCAGACCTGCTGAAAATCAGACATTTTACTGGATTCATTCAGAGGTTTTACAAAATAAAAGTCCCTGGAAGTGTCTGATTCTACTGTTTCCTCTGTGGTCCTGCGGTGAAACAGTTCAGTCACTATAAATCAGAATATTGAGTCACAATACTTATATGTACACAATACATATAGAATCAGTATTTGAGTATGGTGATAGTACTGACTCAGTACCAGAGTATGGTGATAGTACTGACTCAGTACCAGAGTATGGTGATAGTACTGAACCAGTACCAGAGTATGGTGATAGTGTAGAATCAGTTCCAGAGTATGGTGATAGTACTGACTCAGTACCAGAGTATGTTGATAGTACTGACCCAGTACCAGAGTATGGTGATAGTACTGAACCAGTACCAGAGTATGGTGATAGTACTGACTCAGTACCAGAGTATGGTGATAGTATAGAATCAGTTCCAGAGTACGGTGATAGTATATAATCAGTACCAAAGTATGGTGATATTATATAATCAGTACCAGAGTATGGTGATAGTACTGAATCAGATCGGTGGATCAGCCCAGATCTAGCTGATAAAATAGAGCAGATACAGTGTGTGTTTTGTGTTAGCAGCCTGTCAGTGTGTCTTTTGTGTGTAGAAATCTACGATCAGCTGACTGAAACCGACTCAGACTGTCTGAACTCTACGTTTCTGCAGCAACGGACAGAAATCCTGAAGACATTTCAGTCAGAGAGAATGCTCCAGTTTCTAGTCCCACTACTGCTACTGCTACTATTACTACTGCTACTATTACTGCTGCTACTGCTACT
Source organism: Pterois miles (assembly GCA_947000775.1). Taxonomy (NCBI): domain Eukaryota; kingdom Metazoa; phylum Chordata; class Actinopteri; order Perciformes; family Scorpaenidae; genus Pterois; species Pterois miles. Next base: position 289,688 of record CAMQGK010000193.1, read on the forward strand.
ACTACTTCTGTTACTGCTACTATTACTACTGCTACTATTACTGCTGCTACTGCTACTACTACTTCTGTTACTGCTACTATTACTACTGCTACTATTACTGCTGCTACTGCTACTACTACTTCTGTTACTGCTATTACCACTGCTACTGCTACTATTACTGCTGCTACTGCTACTACTACTGCTGCTACTGCTACTACTACTTCTGTTACTGCTATTACTACTGCTACTGCTACTATTACTACTGCTACTATTACTGCTGCTACTGCTACTACTACTTCTGTTACTGCTAATATTACTACTGCTACTATTACTGCTGCTACTGCTACTACTACTTCTGTTACTGCTACTATTACTACTGCTACTATTACTGCTGCTACTGCTACTACTACTTCTGTTACTGCTATTACCACTGCTACTGCTACTATTACTGCTGCTACTGCTACTACTACTGCTGCTACTGCTACTACTGCTACTGCTACTGCTACTACTGCTACTGCTACTACTACTACTGCTACTATTACTGCTGCTACTGCTACTACTGCTACTGCTATTACTACTGCTACTGCTACTATTACTACTGCTACTGCTACTATTACCACTGCTACTGCTACTATTGCTACTGCTACTATTGCTGCTGCTACTGCTACTACTGCTACTGCTACTGCTACTATTACTACTGCTACTGCTACTACTACTTCTGTTACTGCTACTATTACTACTGCTACTGCTACTATTACTACTGCTACTATTACTGCTGCTACTGCTACTACTACTTCTGTTACTGCTACTATTACCACTGCTACTGCTACTATTACTACTGCTACTATTACTGCTGCTACTGCTACTACTGCTACTGCTACTGTTACTACTGCTACTACTACTTCTGTTACTGCTACTATTACTACTGCTACTGCTACTATTACTACTGCTACTATTACTGCTGCTACTGCTACTACTACTTCTGTTACTGCTACTATTACTACTGCTACTGCTACTATTACTACTGCTACTATTACTACTGCCACTGCTACTATTACTACTGCTACTATTACTGCTGCTACTGCTACTACTGCTACTGCTACTATTACTACTGCCACTGCTACTACTACTTCTGTTACTGCTACTATTACTACTGCCACTGCTACTATTACTACTACTACTACTACATAAAGTACTTTTTAAGTAAAGTATTGTATAAGTAAAGTACTGTATAAGTAAAGTACTGTGTATGTAAAGTACTGGATAGATAAAGTATTGTTTGAGTAAAGTACTACATAGACGAAATATTGTATCGATAAAGTACTGTATAAGTAAAGTACTGTGTAGATGAAGTACTGTTTAAGTATTGTATAAATGAAGTTCTGGATAGGTAAACTACTGGATAGGTGAAGTTCTCTATAGCTGAAGTTCTCTATAGCTGAAGTTCTGTATAGATGAAGTGCTTTATAGATGAACTTCTGTATAGATGAAGTTCTTTATAAAGTTCTTTATAGATCAAGTTCTTTATAAAGCTCTGTATAGATGAAGTTCTGTATAGATGAAGTTCTTTATAAAGTTCTGTATAGATGAAGTTCTGTATAGATGAAGTTCTGTATAGATGAAGTTCTTTATAAAGTTCTTTATAGATGAAGGTCTGTATAGATGAAGTTCTTTATAAAGTTCTTTATAGATGAGGTTCTGTATAGATGAAGTTCTGTATAGATGAAGTTCTGTATAGATGAGGTTCTTTATAGAGGAGGTTCTGTATGGATGAGGTTCTTTATAAAGTTCTTTATAGATCACGTTCTGTATAGATGAAGTTCTGTATAGATGAAGTTTTTTATAAAGTTCTGCAGAGATGAATTTCTTTATAAAGTTCTTTATAGATGAAGTTTTGTATAGATGAAGTTCTTTATACAGTTCTTTATAGATGATGTTCTGTATAGATGAAGTTCTGTATAGATGAAGTTCTTTATAAAGTTCTGTATAGATGAAGTTCTTTATAAAGTTCTTTATAGATGAAGGTCTGTATAGATGAAGTTCTGTATAGATGAAGTTCTGTATAGATGAGGTTCTTTATAGATGAGGTTCTGTATAGATGAAGTTCTGTATAGATGAAGTTCTTTATAAAGTTCTGTATAGATGAAGTCCTGTATAGATGAAGTTCTTTATAAAGTTCTTTACAGATGAAGTTCTGTGTAGATGAAGTTCTTTATAAAGTTCTTTATAGATGATGTTCTGTATAGATGAAGTTCTGTATAGATGAAGTTCTTTATAAAGTTCTGTATAGATGAAGTTCTGTATAGATGAAGGTCTTTATAAAGTTCTTTATAGATGAAGTTCTGTATAGATGAAGTTCTTTACAAAGTTCTTTATAGATGAAGTTCTTTATAAAGTTCTTTATAAATGAAGTTCTGTATAGATGAGGTTCTTTACAAAGTTCTTTATAGATGAAGTTCTATATATATGAAGTTCTTTATAAAGTTCTTTATAGATGAGGTTCTGTATAGATGAAGTGCTGTATAGTTGAGGTTATTTATAGATAAGGTTCTGTATAGATGAGGTTCTTTATAAAGTTCTTTATAGATGACGTTCTGTATAGATGAAGTTCTGTATAGATGAAGTTCTTTATAAAGTCCTGTATAGATGAAGTTCTTTATAAAGTTCTTTACAGATGAAGTTCTTTATAAAGTTCTGTATAGATGAGGTTCTTTATAAAGTCCTGTATAGATGAAGTTCTTTATAAAGTTCTTTATAGATGAAGTTCTTTATAAAGTTCTGTATAGATGAGGTTCTGTATGGATGAAGTTCTTTATACAGTTCTTTATAGATGGTCTGTATAGATGAAGTTCTTTATAAAGTCCTTTATAGATCAAGTTCTGTATAGATGAAGTTCTTTATAAAGTTCTGTATAGATGAAGTTCTGTATAGATGAAGTTCTTTATAAAGTTCTGTATAGATGAAGTTCTTTATAAAGTTCTGTATAGATGAAGTTCTTTATAAAGTTCTTTACAGATGAAGTTCTGTGTAGATGAAGTTCTTTATAAAGTTCTTTATAGATGAAGTTCCGTATAGATGAAGTTCTTTATAAAGTTCTTTATAGATGAAATTCTGTATAGATGAGGTTCTTTACAAAGTTCTTTATAGATAAAGTTCTTTATAAAGTTCTTTATAGATGAAGTTCTGTATAGATGAGGTTCTTTACAAAGTTCTTTATAGATGAAGTTCTATATAGATGAAGTTCTTTATAAAGTTCTGTATAGATGAGGTTCTGTATAGATGAAGTTCTTTATAAAGTTCTTTATAGATGAAGTTCTGCATAGATGAAGTTCTTTATAAAGTTCTTTATAGATGAAGGTCTGTATAGATGAAGTCCTTTATAAAGTTCTTTATAGAGGAAGGTCTGCATAGATGAGGTTCTTTATAAAGTTCTTTATAGATGAAGTTCTGTATAGATGAAGTTCTTTATACAGTTCTTTATAGATGACGTTCTGTATAGATGAAGTTCTGTATAGATGAAGTTCTTTATAAAGTTCTGTATAGATGAAGTTTTGTATAGATGAAGTTCTTTATAAAGTTCTTTATAGATGAGGTTCTGTATAGATGAAGTTCTGTATAGATGTTCTTTATACAGTTCTGTATAGATGAAGTTCTTTATAAAGTTCTGTATAGATGAAGTTCTGTATAGATGAAGTTCTTTATAAAGTTCTGTATAGATGAAGTTCTTTATAAAGTTCTTTACAGATGAAGTTCTGTGTAGATAAAGTTCTTTATAGATGAAGTTCCGTATAGATGAAGTTCTTTATAAAGTTCTTTATAGATGAAGTTCTGTATAGATGAGGTTCTTTACAAAGTTCTTTATAGATGAAGTTCTTTATAAAGTTCTTTATAGATGAAGTTCTGTATAGATGAGGTTCTTTACAAAGTTCTTTATAGATGAAGTTCTATATAGATGAAGTTCTTTATAAAGTTCTGTATAGATGAGGTTCTGTATAGATGAAGTTCTTTATAAAGTTCTTTATAGATGAAGTTCTGCATAGATGAAGTTCTTTATAAAGTTCTTTATAGATGAAGGTCTGTATAGATGAAGTCCTTTATAAAGTTCTTTATAGATGAGGTTCTGTATAGATGAAGTTCTTTATAGATGAAGTTCTGTATAGATGAGGTTCTTTACAAAGTTCTTTATAGATGAAGTTCTATATAGATGTTCTTTATAAAGTTCTGTATAGATGAGGTTCTGTATAGATGAAGTTCTGTATAGATGAGATTCTTTATAGAGGAGGTTCTGTATAGATGAGGTTCTTTATAAAGTTCTTTATAGATGATGTTCTGTATAGATGAAGTTCTGTATAGATGAAGTTCTGTATAGATGAAGTTCTTTATAAAGTTCTGTATAGATGAAGTTCTTTATAAAATTATTTATAGATGAGGTTCTGTATAGATGATGTTCTTTATAGATGAGGTTCTGTATAGATGAGGTTCTTTATAAAGTTCTTTATAGATGACATTCTCTATAGATGAAGTTCTGTATAGATGAAGTTCTTTATAAAGTTCTGTATAGATGAAGTCCTGTATAGATGAAGTTCTGTATAGATGAAGTTCTTTATAAAGTTCTTTATAGATGAAGCTCTGTATAGATGAAGTTCTTTATAAAGTTCTTTATAGATGAAGTTCTGTATAGATGAGGTTCTTTACAAAGTTCTTTATAGATGAAATTCTGTATAGATGAGGTTCTTTACAAAGTTCTTTATAGATGAAGTTCTATATAGATGAAGTTCTTTATAAAGTTCTGTATAGATGGAGTTCTTTATAAAGTTCTATATAGATGAAGTTCTGCATAGATGAAGTTCTTTATAAAGTTCTTTATAGATGAAGTTCTGGATAGAGGTTCTGTATAGATGAAGTTCTTTATAAAGTTCTTTATAGATGAAGTTCTGGATAGATGAGGTTCTGTAAGATAAGATAAGATATTCCTTTATTAGTCCCACAGTGGGGAAATTTACACATTACAGCAGCAAAATATAAATAAAATAAATTAGTATATACATAATAGAAAATAGAAAAAAGTAAAGACAGAAAAAAAATGTGTCCATCATATCAATGATATAATTGTACATAAATATAGATATATGTATAGATGAAGTTCTGTATAGATGAAGTTCTGTATAGATGAAGTTCTTTATAAGGTTCTTTATAGATGAAGTTCTGTATAGATGAAGTTCTGTATAGATGAAGTTCTTTATAGATGAAGTTCTGTATAGATGAGGTTCTTTACAAAGTTCTGGATAGATGAGGTTCTGTATAGATGAAGTTCTTTATAAAGTTCTTTATAGATGAAATTCTGGATAGGTTCTGGATCTGGTGACTTGACACTGTAAACTGAAGATGTCTCTTTGTCTCTCTCAGAGGGACGTGACCTCCGACCCTGAGGCTGTCAAACTGGTTGCCAGGGCGACCAACAATCTCTTGGACAGTCTGGGTTCACTGGCAGTGGAGGTAAGAATCACAGCTGGTCACCTGACCCTTCTGAGGACGCCGTGTCCTCCAGTAGAGTCCTCCAGTCCACCCCAGCAGCAGACTTGGTTTACTGGGTTCACTTGGCAGGTCGATGTCTCTGAGAGTCTTTGTGTCCAGATAAAAGAGACCGTTGAGCTTCAGCTGAACAAAGAATGTCAGCAGGGTTTCACTCCCCAGTCCAAACAAACAAGCACTGTCCTTCTAGGGTTCCTGCCATCCCGCTCGCCGTCCTGCTCTCCGTCCTATTCAGGTTCCCGCTCACTGTCCGGCTCACCATACTACTCAGGTTCCCTCTCGCCATCATACTCAGGTTTCTGCTTGCCGTCCTGCTCAGGTTCCTACTCTGGTTCCTGCTAAAATCCCTGCTCAGGTCCCTGCTCTGGTCCCTGCTCTGGTCCCTGCTCAGTTTCCCGCTTGCTGTCCTGTTCGCCGACCTCCTTGGGTTCCCGCTCACTGTCCTACTCAGGTTTCCACTCGCCATCCTGCTCACCATCCTGGTGAGACACGGCAGACTGTAGACGGCTACATGAAGCCTTTAGCATATTGGACGTCACAGCAACACAGAACTGGTTCATGTTTTCAGCATGTTACATTCAGTCAGCGTGTGATGCTGGGGACAGACTGGAGGACAGACTGGAGGACAGACTGGAGACAGCCTGGAGACAGCCTGGAGACAGACTGGAGGACAGACTGGAGACAGCCTGGAGGACAGCCTGGAGACAGCCTGGAGGACAGCCTGGAGACAGACTGGAGTACAGAATGATTAAATCACCACTCACATTAACGCTTTTACTTCCTCTGAAGATTCACCAACAACCTGCAGTAATCTTCAACTTCTCTTCCTTCTCCTCCTCTTCTTCTTCCTTTTCCTCCTCCTCTTCCTCCTCTTTATCATCAGGGTAGTATTTCAGTCAGCCATCATCGTCCTCAGTAAGAAGGAGGTGAAGGTTGTGAACTGCTGAAGTCATCAGATGAAAACAGGAAGTGACCAGACTGTCAGCAGGATGATGATGATTCATCTTGTTTCTGTTTTTGAAAACCTGAAATGTCAGCGTGAGCTCAGGTCCTGACCAGTTATCCCAGTAAAGTAGTGGACCTGAAACAGGAACGTAACCCGGGTCCTGACCAGTTAACCCAGTAAAGTAGTGGACCTGAAACGGGAACGTAACCCGGGTCCTGACCAGTTAACCCAGTAAAGTAGTGGAGCAGTGAAAGGACCTGAAGCGTCTGATAAAGTGTTCCGACATTTTTTCTGCCCTTTTTTTTTTTTTTTTTCACTTTTAGACTTTTTCCGGTTATTTTTCAGATGTTTTCTGACTTTTTCTGCCATTTCATCCAACTAGAAACATTTTTTCGGGGATATTTTACGGACATTTTTCCTTCCATTTTTCCTCGTTTTTGTGACTTTTGTAACATTTATCTTTTTTTTTTTTTTTGGACGTTAATTTTGGACCTTTTGCTGACGTTTTTTCTGCCTTTTTTGACAATTTTCAAACTCTTCTCTCAGTTTTTTTTAACCTTTTTTAAGACATTTTTCACAATGATCCTTTAACTGTACATTACATGTCACATATTTCCACTTTGTTTTTGTGCAGCTGGCCGGTATGAAGAGCTGGATCGACCTGAGGAATGAAATCATTTTCCTGACGCAGAACGCCACGTCATCGCCCAGCACCATGTACCAGGCCGTCTCCAGGATTGTTTGCGGTCACCCTGAAGGCGGCGGCCTGCAGATCAAATCCCTTAACTGGTATGAGGACAGCAACTATAAGGCTCTGTTTGGCAGCCACAACAGCAGTGAGGACGAGTCCACAGCGCTTTACGACAACTCCTCCAGTGAGTCCTTGGGGGGTTCATACTGGTAGTGTACTGGCGTACCGGTGGCGTACTGAGCAACATGGGTTGTTGGTATAGCTCTCTATATGTATGGTTGTGTGTTTTGCAGCTCCGTACTGTAACAGCCTGGTGAAGAATATGGATTCTAACCCCATGTCCAGGATGATCTGGCAAGCCCTGAAGCCTCTGCTGCTGGGGAAGATCCTGTACACCCCCCACACCCCTGCCACCCAGAGGGTCATCCACGAGGTATGACGTCACTTCCTGTGTCCTCACTTCCTGTGTCCTCACTTCCTGCAGGTGGAGCGGTCCGTCTCATCTGTGTCTGTATCTGTGTTGCGTTCAGGTGAACCGGACTTTCCAGGAGCTCGGTGTGTTCAGGGATCTGGGTGGGATGTGGGAGGAGATGAGACCCAAAGTCTGGAACTTCATGGAGAACAGCGAGCAGATGGACGTGATCAGGGTGAACAGGCTCCGCCCACCACCTCACCTGTTCTGACATCATATCGATCCATGTTTGATTAGTGCTCATCTGTCATTTCTAGAGCTCAAAATATAAACACATATAGATACAGTATGTATCTGTATAATACATATGTAGTCCAGTGCCTCCAGGATGGCTCATCCATATGTGAGGTTACTAGAAGGTTTGCTGTGTCTCCACAGCATGGAGGAGATACCAGGAGCCTGGCCGTTACACCAGGAGGGCTGGGCAGGTCCACCACTGGAGTCCTGTTCTCTTCACAGGCGAGAGCAGGTTCACACTGAGCACATGTGACAGGTCTGAAAGAGTCTGGAGACGCAGTGGTGAACGTTATGCTGCCTGTAACACCATCCAGCAGGACTGGTTTGGAGGCAATGGCAGACTCAGAACCAGTTCTGGTGTTCACTGGTGAATGCTAATGGAGCTGCAGGGTGCTGGACTGTGAGCACAGGTCCCACTAGAGGACGTCGGGTCCTCATGCCACCCTCATGGAGTCTGTTTTTGACAGTCAGTAGCCTGCTGGAGGTCATGTTGTAGGGCTCTGGCAGTGCTGCTCCTGGTCCTCCTGGTACAAACGAGCAGATACCGGTCCTGCTGCTGGGTTGATGCACTTCTACGGTCCTGTCCAGCCCTCCTGGTGTAACCTTAACTGATTGGCGTTATACTGGGACCATTAAGGGTTCCTTCAGTTCTTAGAGCAGTGTATTTACAAACAGTATGTACACATAATATACTGAATGTTATACATAAAATCCTGACGTGTCGTTCAGACGCTGCTGAAGAACAATGCCACCGCCAGCTTCTTCCATGCTCAGCTAAGTGGCACAGACTGGACCGTCGCGGACATCTCTAATTTCCTGTCCAAGCAGGCAGCGGACCCCCAGACTGCGGGCGGCGCCATCACCTGGAGGGAGGTGTTCAACGAGACCGACCAGGCCATCATGAGTATCTCCCACTTCATGGAGGTCAGTGCTGACTAGAGTTTCACCAGCCACAACACCAGACTGGACCGGACCAATAAACCCAATTTCATCACGAGATTCTAGACTCAGCAGCCACTCGTCACAAAATGAGAATAGCTGGTCCACCTTAACAGCCCAACTCAAGTGAACCTGGGCTGAAGTTGTTGCTAGCTTCCAGGCTACCACCCTTCACTTTCTAGTAAACAGACACCGCAACCCGTCCCTCTATTGGATGTGATGTCCGCCATGTTGGCAGTGTTGAAGTCACTGTCCTCGGCTCAGCAGAGGCACACAGCCTGTTGGACATGTTAGTCCATTTATAAACAAACATAAATTATGATAATCACGTTGTCATATAGCACGGTGACGCCGTCGGCACCTGTTGCCGAAGTCAGCTGATTTATAATGTTCCAGAGCATGTCACAGTGAGAAATATTTCAGAGATGGAGAGGAAATGTGGCTAATGTTTAGCCTTCTGCTCACAGCAGCCGTGAGCCATTGGCTGCTGTGAGCAGAAGGCTAAATGTTAGCATCCCTTTCTCTCCATCTCTGAAACTCTTCTCTGATATCGTCGACTCTCTTTTTGACTGACTTTACTGAAGGATAGTTAACTATAGACATCCAAAGATTTATACGCCCTCAGTTTATCTTTACAGCGCTGCCGTTGGCCTCCAGCCCGCTGGTCGGACGGCTGGCTAGTTAGCTAGCTTAGCTTGCTACCTCCACCATGCTGTCATTAAACACAGAAAATGAGGTGAACAAAGTTGTCCCTCATCTGGTGATAGCACTGTGCTTTCCTACACTGTGACCAGAGTGAGTGGATGAAGCATTAAGTTGTTAAATTTGACTCATTTTGCGACTGGCTAGTTAGCTAGCTACTCAGTCTCTGGACAAGCTAACTAGCCACTTCCGGAGACAGACAAGCTAGCTAGCTAGCTAACTAGCCAGTTCCCCCCTTTTGCTTCCAGGTAGCAGACTGTAAACTATTGGTAAAGACAAATTCTCAAACAAGGATCTTAATGGCGGAAAAAACAATTCAAACGTGAAACTGAGCACAAGACAAAAACAAGGACAAAGAAGCAGCTTTTGAAGGAGATGAAAGTGATTCAGATGAAGCTGGGTAACATTGAAAAACTGGAAAAGATGAGTTATTAACTTCTATTTTAAGTGAAATGTCTGTTCAAAATCCAGAAATGTTTTGGTGCTCGGATGATGACTTGTTGAAATGAAGATTTAATTTTAATGCTTTTAAGTCGACTACTTTTGTTTCTCAAGCTTGGAAAACACATCAGGATGGTTTGTGTAGTTTTATTTGTAATTTATACAGCTACTCTGCTTTCTGCCTTTGTTTCTTTTTTTTTTTTTTTTTTTTTTTAAATAATGGGGTCTTGTAAGCCAGCATTGATTAACGTGTTCAGGGAATTATTGTGCTTCGCCCAGTAAATGCGTCGTAATGGTTACTCACAGAAAAAGGGGTTTCTACCTCACAGACTCTGCTTCACTAGCTGCGTTTACATGGACACAAACAATCGGGATAAAGGTCCAATTGGATTAAAAATGCTTCATGTGAACACGCCAAGCGGAAGATTCTGATCCGATGCGGCCCAGTTGGAAAGACCGGCGTCCACGTACACACCCATTCAGATCGCGTCTTCCTGGTTGGGTAAAACCATCTCCACTGAGCATGTGCGCTACGTCAGCATGACGCGTGACGGACGTACGCGGCGTTTGTTTACAACACAGGCGGAAGTCCAGCTTCTTCTTCTTCTACTGTTTCTGGAAAATTAGACGACTCTGCCCAAAGGATTTATTCTGATTAATCACTCGGTGCACGTACACGCACGTCACAATCGGATTGTTTTATTTAGTTTCCATGTCAACAGTAAATTTCAAATTTCCAATCAAGGTTCACATGGGATTGGAGAAATGTGGCTCCTGACTCCGTGGGGACTATTCAGACCTGATCCGACCTCTCTGTGTGTTAGTGTGTGAACCTGGACAAACTGGAGCCTGTCTCCAGCGAAGAGCGACTGGTCAACCAGTCCATGCTGCTGTTGGAGGACAGGAAGTTCTGGGCGGGAATCGTGTTCCCAGACATCAAACCCAATGCCACTGAGCTGCCGGCCAAACTCAACTACAAGATCCGCATGGACATTGACAACGTGGAGAGGACCAATAAGATCAAAGATGCGTAAGAATTATTTTCATCAGGTCAACAATATTAATCTGTTATTTTATCTTAAAACAACAGACGTCTGAATGGTGTGTTTGTATATAGTCATTGTGGGGACTCTCTTACCTTGTAAGCATTAACAGGTCATCGTAATGTCAACCATTTCAGAGTAACCTTCCACGTCTGTATGCTAATAGAAGTTACAGCTGGCTGTCTTAGCATAAAAGTGAAAACGAGGAAACCACTAGCTTTGCTTATCTTAGCATAAATAAAGAAAACATGGAAACGGCTAGATTAGCTTAGCATAAATAGTGAAAATGGGGAAACAGCTAGCTTAGTTTAGATTAAATAGTGAAACGTAGAAAGAGCTAGCTTAGCATAGTAAAAACTGGGAAAAAGCTGGCTTAGCTTAGCTAAGATTAGCATAAATAGTGAAAACAGGGGGAAACAGCTAGCCTAATTCCATCACAAGCTCCCTTTAAGGTTTATTTTTTAACCACTTTAATCTTCAGCAGCTCTTCATCAAACCTGTTGTCTGTCTTCAGTTACTGGGACCCAGGTCCACGTGCCGACCCCTTTGAGGACATGCGGTACATCTGGGGCGGGTTCTCATACCTGCAGGACGTTATTGAGCAAGGCATCATCAGAGCGGTGACAGGCACCAAGGAGAAGACTGGCGTCTATATCCAGCAGATGCCTTATCCGTGCTACGTAGACGACATGTATGAATGGTCACAGTTGATTGTCTCGCCACTGCTAACATGTCCTAACGTGTTCTAACCTGTCCTAATGTGTTTTCCATATCCTAACGTGTTCTCTGTCCTAACCTGTCCTAACATGTCCTAACCTGTCCTAACATGTCTTAACCTGTTCTCCATGTCCTAACCTGCCCTAACCTGTCGTAACCTGTTCTCCATGTCCTAACCTGCCCTAACCTGTCGTAACCTGTTCTCCGTGTCCTAACCTGCCCTAACATGTCCTAACCAGCCCTAACATGTCCTAACCTGCTCAAACATGTTCTAAACTGCTCTAACATGTCCTAACCTGTCCTAACATGTCCTAACTTATTCTCCATGTCTCATGTCTCAGCTTCCTGCGGGTGATGAGCCGCTCCATGCCTCTCTTCATGACTCTGGCGTGGATGTACTCGGTGGCGATAATCCTAAAGAGTGTGGTGTACGAGAAGGAGGCGAGGCTGAAGGAGACCATGAGGATTATGGGATTGAACAACGGTATCTTGTGGTTCAGCTGGTTCCTCAGCAGCCTGATTCCTCTGCTGGTCAGCGCCGGACTGCTGGTGCTGCTGCTCAAGGTCAGAGGAGGACGTTTGGTTTTCCGTCTGTCGTGTCTCTTCTGTACTTGAATTAGTCGCTTTTCATCGGTTAATTTTATTCTTAATGGGATTATCGTCACTAAATAAAGTTACAGAACAATAGTTGGCCACGAAACTCTCAATACAGGATGAAATGAAATCATTTACGTTTGTCCAAAGCAGGGCTGCAACATTCAGTCAGTCAGTCAGCTATAATTTAGATAATGGATGAATTACAGTTGTTCTCGGTATTTGTTGCTGTTTAAATTGAATATCTTTGGATTTTAGGTGTTTGATGGGATCAGGTGTTTATAACGGGTATTTTTCACAGTTTTTACATTTTATAGACAAAATGATTAAAAATGAATCAATAAAATCAGCAGATTAATTGATAATTATTATAATAATACTGAGTTTCAGCTGTAGGCCAAAGATTGAAATTTACTGTATGAGTATGTGCTGTGTATTCTGTGTGATTTGAGTTTGATAAGAGATGATATTTCTTTGCTATAAAAGGTTAAATATGTCCTAACATGTCCTTACCTGTTCTCCATGTCCTAACCTGCTCAAACATGTCCTAACCTGTTCAGAGAAACAGACATCACATTTTAATTCAAACATTGGTTGTTCTGACATTAATCTCAGTGCTTCCGTCTGAACAGAAGGGGAACCTGCTGCCCTACAGCGACCCTGGCGTGGTCTTCTTCTTCATGGGCTCCTTCGCCGTTGTGACCATCATGCAGTGCTTCCTCCTCAGCACGGCGTTCGCCCGCGCTAACCTGGCTGCCGCCTGTGGAGGAATCATCTACTTCACTCTCTACCTGCCCTACGTGCTCTGTGTGGCCTGGCAGGACTACATCGGCTTCGGAGGCAAAGTCTTTGCTGTGAGACCGCCGTGCTGGAGCAGGTCACGACATCATGATGATGTTTTGTCATTGGACAGAGTGAGTCACTTGTCCTCTGTCCCCACAGAGCCTCCTGTCCCCCGTGGCATTTGGGTTCGGCTGCGAGTACTTCGCCCTGTTCGAGGAGCAGGGAGTCGGCATCCAGTGGACAAACCTGGTGTCCAGTCCTCTGGAGGAGGACGACTTTAGCCTCCGCACCGCCATCATTATGATGTACTTCGACTCCTTCCTGTACGGCGTCCTCACCTGGTACATCGAGGCCGTGTTTCCAGGTCAGAGCCTCATGACGGCGTGGAACACGTGGTCAACTTAAAGAGGAAGTGAAACATTCAGTTGAGTTCAGCTGGTTTACAGACGGATTCTCTCTGATCAACGATGACATCACAAACAGGACAAAGGTCAACATTTAGGAGAAAAAGATCTGTGTCCTCAGCGTCCGTCCTTTACTGTCTCTACCGAGCCAATCAACCTGATGATGTCACAGACGAGAGTCCTGAAACGTAGCGGCGCTCTGATGATGTCACAGACGAGAGTCCTGAAATGTAGCAGCGCTATGATGATGTCACAGACGAGAGTCCTGAAACGTGGCGGCGCTCCGATGATGTCACAGACGAGAGTCCTGAAACGTGGCGGCGCTCTGATGATGTCACAGAAGAGAGTCCTGAAACGTAGCGGCGCTCTGATGATGTCACAGACGAGAGTCCTGAAACGTGGCGGCGCTCTGATGATGTCACAGACGAGAGTCCTGAAACGTAGTGGCGCTCTGATGATGTCACAGACGAGAGTCCTGAAACGTAGTGGCGCTCTGATGATGTCACAGACGAGAGTCCTGAAACGTAGCGGCGCTATGATGATGTCACAGACGAGAGTCCTGAAACGTAGCGGCGCTATGATGATGTCACAGATGAGAGTCCTGAAACGTAGCGGCGCTATGATGATGTCACAGATGATGAGCGTGAATCTGCCTGTAGAGCAACTGAACTTCCTCTTTAAGTCTTAGACAAACTTCAACTCTGAATATGAAAATCTAATAGAAATAAATAAATAAATAAATGCAACAAAAATAATATTAAAGTAAATGTAGATGAATTGACCAAACGTAACATAAATTGTTTTTCTAAATTGAAGTTAAATTGATGTTTTAATTTGCTTCATTATTTATTTTTGTATTCATTTCTTTATTTCCTCTTCTGTTAAATTTACCTATTTATTTGTTTGTTGGTTTTTATTATTTTGAATTGTATTTATTTTTGTATTTATATATTTATCATTTTTAAGTTTTTTAATTATTTAATTATTTTTATTCATTTATTGAATTTTTTATTTGCACAATGAGGTAGAAAGGCATGAAGAAATATAAAAAATTACAAAAAGGGAATATTGTGATATAAGAAATAAGTATATAAAGAAAATAAAAATAAATATATAAATAAGGGAAAAAAGAAATGGATTGAATAAATAATGGAATTAATACATATAAACAATTAATGAAGCAAATTAAAACAGAAATATGTTTGTTTGTTTGCTCAATTTGTTTATTTGTTTTTTGTTTGTTTGTATATCTGTCAGGTAAATAATTCCCTCTAGATTTTAGCAGGTTCTGTCCTCCAGCTGCAGACTGAAATATTAAAGGAAATGATGATCAATGTGAACTCAGGTCAGTACGGGATCCCTCGGTCCTGGTTCTTCCCCTTCACCAAGTCCTACTGGTTTGGAGACGGAGACACCAAGTCCAGCAAAACCCCTCTGAGCCGGAACGGAAACCCAGAAGGTGAGATTCACACCTACAGACCCACTTCACACCACCTCACACCCACAGACCCACCTCACGGAAAAAACATGTTAGCTAACGCTGGCTAACAAGTATTATCTTGTTTTTTAACAGTAGCTGTAGAAAATCCTGGTTTCTGTCAGTCTGTCCTGTCTCTCTCTCTCCAGGATCACCAGAGTTAGTGGAGAAAGTTAACATTAACCAATGAGACCAGATTAGCCGACCGCTACGCTGCTGGAGGCTACTGCTAGAGGAGGAGACGGCTGGCTAACGCTAGTTAGCTAGCTAGCTTGTCCAGGGACTCACTAGCTACCTCCTGCTAACCTCCCGGTGAAGTAGCCTCCTAGCGGTGAGGACTGAGGCAGAGGGACCATGACCCAGCTCTGTCTGCTCCTGGACTCATTTCCTGTAGCATGGAGGAATTAGCGAGCTAAGCTAGCTAAGTAGCCAGCCATCCGGCCAGCGGGCTGGAGGTCAACGGCAGCGCTGTAAAGATAAACTAAGGGCGTATAAATCTTTGGATGTCTATAGTTAACTATCCTTCAGTAAAGTCAGTCAAAAAGAGAGTCGGATGATATCAGAGAAGAGTTTCAGAGATGGAGAGAAAGGGATGCTAATAGTTTAGCCTTCTGCTAACAGCAGCCGATGGCTCACAGCTGCTGTTAGCAGAAGGCTAAATATTAGCATCATTTCCTCTCCATCTCTGAAAGGTTTCTCTGATATTGTAGCTCTCTAGATCCTCCAATCACAGTTCATCATCTCAGATGTTGATATCTGGATTCTGGCAGCCAACAACAGCAAGACGACATTTTAGATGTGGAGCTTTAGCCCACTGCTAGCGTTAGCCTCCAGTCTGTGGTTAGCCTGGGGCTAACGCTGTGACCTCATCAGGACCTTATCATGACCTTATCATGACATCAGCACTAAAAGGACCTACATCTGTAACCATACAGGGAATTTTTTTTTTTTAATTCTCCTATTGTAATGCACATGACTTTTAATGTGAAAGAGACTTCCTGTTTGTCCAGCTGTGTGTATAGAGGAGGAGCCAGCTCACCTGGAGCCTGGTGTCTACATTGAGAACCTGGTAAAGGTTTACCGCCATGGGAAGAAGCTGGCGGTGGACGGGCTGACGCTCGGCTTCTATGAGGGACAAATCACCTCCTTCCTGGGACACAACGGAGCCGGGAAAACCACCACCATGTGAGTACTGGACCACAGGAACCAGTACTGGCACTGGTACTGCTGGGACTGATACTAGTACTACAGGTACTGGTACATGTACCGGTACTGGTACTGATACTGGTATATGTACAAGTGCTGGTACAACAGGTACTGGTACATATACTGGTACTGGCACAGTACTTGCACTGGTACTGGTACAGTACATGTACTGATCTATATACAGGTACTGATCTATATACTGGTACTGGTACGGGAAGATGCAGACATAAGTTGAGGATCAGATCCAGTATGTTGATCTACATATTGTGGTCCCTGCAGGTCTATCCTGACGGGTCTATTTCCACCGACCTCTGGTACCGCCTACATCCTGGGCCGAGACATCCGGACTGAGCTGAGCGCCATCAGACAGAGTCTGGGAGTCTGTCCTCAACACAACGTCCTGTTCAGCATGTGAGTCCTCCACGATGCTGCTGCACTGTCTTGAGTCCCCATTAGCAGTTTGTTTAATGACCTCATCCGTGTGGCGGCACCCCCTGCAGGCTGACTGTGGAGGAGCACATCTGGTTCTATGGCCGGCTCAAAGGCCTGTCGGAACAGCAGGTCAAAGATGAGATCCAGCAGATCCTTCAGGACACGGGCTTGCCACACAAACGGACCTCCAGGGCAAGTGCGTTGTCCGGGGGCATGCAGAGGAAGCTGTCCGTGGCTCTGGCCTTCGTTGGGGGATCAAAGGTTGTGATCCTGGACGAGCCTACAGCCGGTGTCGACCCCTTTGCCCGCAGAGGGATCTGGGATCTGCTGCTGAAGTACCGGCAAGGTGAGTGGTCCTGATGGGTCAGCACTGGTCCAGTACACACAGGCTGAGCTGGACTTCAACTTTCGGTCTCCCATTAGGTCGGACCATCATCCTGTCCACACACCACATGGATGAGGCGGACATCCTGGGCGACCGGATCGCCATCATCTCCCATGGCAAGCTGTGTTGCGTGGGCTCGTCTCTGTACCTGAAGAACCAGCTGGGGACGGGCTACTACCTGACGCTGGTCAAGAAAGAACCAGAACCATCCCTCAGTTCCTGCAGAAACTCCTCCAGCACCGTTTCCTTCACCAAGAAGGTCTGTGTCTCCATCTCCACCATGCAGAGAGACCACTACTGTCACTGTCTCAATGTCAGGCAGTATTTGTCCATCCCTGTGTAGTAGTACTACTGATGGTGTACTGTGTGTTTCAGGAGTAGGTTGTGTGTAGTAGTAGTACTTCAGATGGTGTACTCTGTGTATTTTCAGGAGGAGGAGTGTAGTAGGAGTACTTCTGACGGTGTACTCTGTGTACTTTCAGGAGGAGGACGAGTGTATGTCAGTCAGCAGCAGTGATGCCGGACTTGGCAGCGACCATGAAAGTGAGGCGGCGACCATCGGTGAGCTCCCGTTTCCTGTGGAGCATTTGATTTGTTCACCTTCAGGTCAGTCTCAATTGTGTCTCATGTCCCCGTCCTCAGAGAACGGCACCGCGGCGTCTATTTGCGACGTCCCTGTTGTGCCCCCCGACGTGTCCCTGGTTTCGGGTCTCATCCTGTGTCACGTCCCAGCCGCCCGCTTGGTGGAGGACCTGGGACACGAGCTGACGTACGTCCTGCCATACAGCGCTGCCAAGGACGGAGCTTTCGTGGAGCTCTTCAAAGACCTGGATCTGAAGTTGGGCGACCTCGGCATCTCCAGTTATGGTGTCTCCGACACCACGCTGGAGGAGGTGACAGCAGTTATTTACTGTAGTTTTCGCACTATAAGGCGCACCGGATTATAAGGTGCACTATCAATGCACGTGTCTATTTTCATACATAAGGCGCTCTCGTCATTATCCAAGTCGGTCTGGTTGCTGTTACTTAGCTGTTCAGTGATGATTCGGGCATTCGTGAAAGTTCCAAAGCTACCAAAGTCGTAATAAAATATTTTGACAGATTTTTGAGCTTCCCGTACCACATAAAATTGGTTCAAGGTCAGTAAGCACAACCAGAATCGATACATAAGGCGCGCCACTGTCGATTTTTGAGAAAGTAAGATTTTAAGCGCGCCTTAAAGTGCGAAAAATATGGTAATCTGTTTCCTGTCAATAAATGTTATAAAAACGTTACAGAAATGTTCTAGAAATATTATAACCAAACATTATAGAAAAGTTTATAAACGTTAGAACCAAACATTGTAGAAAAATTATAACCAAACGTTATAGAAAAGTTGTAGAAACATTATAACCAGACGTTATAGGGGGCGGCAGTAGCTCAGTCTGTAGGGACTTGGTTTAGGAATCGGAGGTCACCGGTTCAAGTCCCAACATGAACCAAGACCAACTGGTTGCTGGAGAGGTGCCAGCTTACCTCTTGGGCACTGCCGAGGTGCCCCTGAGCAAGGCACCAAACCCCCAACTGCTCGGGGCGCTTGTCAGGAGCAGCCCCCTCACTCTGACATCTCTCCATTAATGCAGGTCTGTGTACTGTGTGAAATTAACAACAGAGTGCAAAAACTGAATTTCCCTACAGGGATTAATGAAGGTTCATCTTATGTTATCTTATAGAAAAGTTGTAGAAACATTATAACCAAAGGTTATAGAAAAGTTGCAGAAACATTATAACCAGACGTTATAGAAAAGTTGCAGAAACATTATAACCAAAGGTTATAGAAAAGTTGAAGAAACATTATAACCAAAGGTTATAGAAAAGTTGTAGAAACATTATAACCAAAGGTTATAGAAAAGTTGTAGAAACATGATAACCAAAGGTTATAGAAAAGTTGCAGAAACATTATAACCAGACGTTATAGAAAAGTTGCAGAAACATTATAACCAAAGGTTATAGAAAAGTTGCAGAAACATTATAACCAAAGGTTATAGAAAAGTTGTAGAAACATTATAACCAAAGGTTATAGAAAAGTTGTAGAAACATGATAACCAAAGGTTATAGAAAAGTTGTAGAAACATTATAACCAAACGTTATAGAAATGTTATATAAACATTATAACCAAACATTATAGAAATGATATATAAACATTAGAAGAAGAAGATCTACCTTTATTAGTCCCACAGTGGGGAAATTCAATTTACACTCTGTTTAACTTATACATGGTACATGCACACAAACACACACACACATGCAGTAATGGAGAGATGTCAGAGTGAGGGGGCTGCTCCAGACAAGCGCCCCGAGCAGTTGGGGGTTTGGTGCCTTGCTCAGGGGCACCTCGGCAGTGCCCAAGAGGTAAACTGGCACCTCTCCAGCTACCAGTTCACACTCAGTTTTTCGGTCCATGTCGGGACTTGAACCGGTGACCCTCCGGTTCCCAAACCAACTCCCTACAGACTGAGCTACTGCCGCCCCATTATAACCAAACGTTATAGAAATGTTAGAACCAAACGTTGTAGAAACATTATAACCAAACGTTATAGAAATGTTATATAAACATTATAACGAATCGTTATAGAAAAGTTGCAGAGACATTATAACCAAACGTTATAGAAAAGTTGTAGAAACATTATAACCAAAGGTTATAGAAAAGTTGCAGAAACATTATAACCAAACGTTGTAGAAACATTATAACCAAACTTTATAGAAATGTTATGTAAACATTATAACCAAAGGTTATAGAAACGTTATCTAAACATCACAACCAAAGGTAATAGAAAAGTTAGAACCAATTGTTATAGAAACGTTATGAAACATTACAACCAAACATTATAGAAACATTACAGAAAAATTACAGGAATGTTATAGAGACATTTTAACCAAATGTTATAGAAATGTTATGGAAACATTATAACCAAACGTTATAGAAACATTGAAACGTTGAAAAGGTATTGAAACTCTATAGAAACATTATAGCAAAACGTTATAGAAACGTTATGGAAACATTATAGCCAGATGTTATAGAAACATTATTGAAACTATAGAAACATTATAGCCAAATGTTATTGAAACATTATAGAAACATTATAGCCAAATGTTATAGAAAAGTTATTGAAACTCTATAGAAACATTATAGCCAAACGTTATGGAAACGTTATAGAAACATTATAGCCAAACGTTATAGAAACGTTATGGAAAGTTTATAGAAACATTATAGCCAAATGTTATGGAAACATAACTACATAGAATAGTTATTGAAACATTACAGCATCTCCGACACCACACTGAAGGAGGTGATGGGGTTTATTTAATCTGTCATTAAAGGTTATAGAAACGTTATAGAAAGGTAAGGTAGGCATTCTTAAAGGAAACATTTGTATAGTTACTGTTGTTTTTCAACACAAGCACAGAATACACAAGAACTACCTCCAAGATGCACGATCGGTGTGTGTATATTTATTTTATATACTCTTATTTTATATACTATAAGAGGAAACAGTCAGTCCCACAACAGTCGACAGATATGCAACAAGCACCTGAGGAGAAAGAAGGGAAAATAGATAATATAATATATATAACTAGAAAAGCACTGGGAGAGCGCAGACCTCCACCAAGTACCATAGTTTCCCCCCTGGCGGTCTCTTCTGGATCTGTCTCCTCAAGTATTAAAGCTGGATCAGATCTGGATCAGCCTTTGGGATTTGATAGAAGTCCACATTGTAAATCCCTGAGCCAAATTTCATGAGCTTTGAGCAACAATTACCAGAGATATTGAGAAACAATTTTTTGGGTCCCATTTACCTCAATGTTAACGAAAATTTCAAAGTGATCCAGAATCCAGGATTTCATCCGGATCACCCCCAAAATTAAATCAGTTCTTCCTTTTCACATTTTCGACACACCCTGAAAATTTCATCAGAATCCGTCCATAAGTTTGAGTTATGTTGAACAGAGACAGACAAACCTCCCTGGTGGAGGTAATGATAAAATCTGCAGCCTGTGATATCAGTGTATGAATGCGTGAATGTGACGTGTGGTGTAAAGAGCTCCGAGTGGTCAGAAGACTAGAGAAGAGCTGAATAAATGCAAGTCCATTTACCATTTATCATATAATAACTACAGTTTAAATGATTTTTGAATGTTTTTGTAGATTTTTCTGAAAGTGGCTGAAGATAACGGAGTTGACACTGACGTGCCCTCAGGTGAGGAGTGACCTCTGAATGCCAAAATAAGAGTCTGAAATCAGTCAACACATACTGTAAGTGTGTCTGTGTGCGTTCAGATGGTACACTTCCTGTCCAGCGGCGGCGGAGGACTCACGCCTTTGGTGGAGGAGACCATCAGAGCTGTCTGAGGCCGCTAACGGGGGGCGACAACGACGACGGCAACGAGTCCGATGGAGATCCTGGTACACAAAATGTTTCATTTAGTTTTTACATCTTTTATGCTAATGCTAATGCTAGCACTGACCAGTATGCTAACATTAGCTTACTGGCATACTGGTCAGTGCTAGCATTAGCATTAGCGTAGCTGTGGTCCAGACTAAGATATTTTAAATCAGTTTCAAACTAACTGGCATCTCTAGTGAATTCAACTTGTTGACGGTTATATCGTGTGACGTGGCGAGACGTCGCGTGACGTCACGTGACGTGGCGTGACGTGGCGTGACATGGTGTGACCTGTCAGAGTGCCGGGACACGGACTGGCTGAGGTGTGCTGCAGGTAAAGGGTCGTACCAGGTGAAAGGCTGGAGTCTGAAGAGGCAGCAGTTCGTGGCTCTGATGTGGAAACGCTTCCTGTACGCTCGCCGCTCCAGGAAGGGCTTCTTTGCTCAGGTATACTGACACCTGTTGACATATACCGAACATATCAATACAATAACGTCTCTAAGTATAAATCCGTCTTCCTGTAATACCGTCTCTAAGTATAAATCCGTCTTCCTGTAATACCGTCTCTAAGTATAAATCCGTCTTCAGATCGTCCTTCCTGCTGTGTTCGTCTGCATTGCTCTGGTCTTCAGTCTGATCGTCCCTCCATTTGGGAAGTATCCCAGTCTGGAGCTCCAGCCCTGGATGTACGAGGACCAGGTCACCTTCATCAGGTACAGGATGTCTTACACTGCACTTAACAGTCCCACCCTGCAGTTTACTGCAGATTTATATTATAGTATAACAGGTAATAACAGGTAATGATTACTAAATGAATAATGTGCTTATTAAGAGCAGAAACATACCGTAACACACAGTGACAGACTGAACTCCGGTAAATGTCTTCTGTCCTCTGTCCGTTGTTGATGTTGTTGTCAGTGACGACGCCCCCGGAGACGCCAACATGCAGAAGTTATTGAATGCTCTGCTGAACCCGCCGGGCTTCGGGACTCGCTGCATGGACGGACATCCCATCCCGTAAGAAGACATGGCTTAAATCAGTCCCCTCCCTGTGTTATAAACTGTCACTATCAATAAGGATCTATAGATATATCACAATTTGTTGATACTCTATATAATAATATTTTGATATACACTCACCAGCCACTTTATTAGGTACACCTATTCAATTGCCTGTTAACACAAATAGCTAATCAGCCAATCAAATGGCCTCAACTCAGTGCATTTAGTCATGTAGACGTGGTGAAGACATTGTGCTGAGGTTCAAACCGGGCGTCAGAACGGGGAAGAACAGGGATTTAAGTGACTCTGAACGTGGCCTGGTTGTTGGTTCCAGACGGGCTGGTCTGAGTATTTCACAAACTGCTGATCTACTGGGATTTTAACCCACAACCACCTCTGGGTTCACAGAGGATGGTCCGACAAAGAGGAAATATCCAGTGAGTGAGGAGAATGGGCAGACTGGTTGGAGATTATTGAAAGACAACAGGAACTCAGAGAACCGCTCGTTACAACCGAGGAACGCAGAACACATGGAACCTTGAAGAACATGGACTACAGCAGCAGGAGACCACACGGTACCACTGCTGCCAGCTGAGACTACAGTTCACACAGGATCACCAAGACTGGACAACAGACGATCGGAGATACGCCGCCTGGTCTGACGAGTCTGGATTTCAGCTGCCACATTCAGCAGGGTCAGTATGTGGCGTTAACATCCTGATCCATCCTGGAGCCATCCTGATCCATCCTGGATCCATCCTGATCCATCCTGGATCCATCCTCATCCATCCTGATCCATCATGGATCCATCCTGATCCATCCTGGATCCATCCTCATCCATCCTGATCCATCCTGGATCCATCCTGATCCATCCTGGATCCATCCTCATCCATCCTGGATCCATCCTGGATCCATCCTGATCCATCATGGATCCATCCTGCCTGGTATCAGCGGTTCAGGCTGCTGCTGCTGGTGTAATGGTGTGGGGAATATTTTCTTGGCCCACTTTGGCCCCTTAGTACCAGCTGAGCCTGGTTTAAATGCTGCAGCCTACCTGAGTATCGGTGCTGACCGTGTCCATCCCTTTATGACCACAGTGGACCATCTTCTGATGGCTGCTTCCAGCAGGATGATGCACCAGGTCACAGAGCTCAGATCATCTCAAACTGGTTTCCTGAACATGACGATGAGTTCACTGTCCTCCAACGGCCTCCACAGTCTCCAGATCTAACAGAGCACCTTTGGGATGTGGTGGAGATTAGCATCATAGATGTGCAGCCGATAAATCTGCAGCAACTGTGTGATGCTCTCATGTCAATATGGATCAAAACCTCTGAGGAACATTTCCACCTTGTTGAAAGTTGAAATTAAGGCAGTTCTGAAGGCAAAAGGGGGTCCAACCTTTTACTAGGAAGGCGTACCTAATTATGTGGCCAGATATAATAATCTATTGATACAGTATATAATGACATATAATAATCTGTTGATTTAGAAACTGTATTCATTCATTTGTTTTAAAGTGATGTTTGGTATTTTTGTTGACATTGAAGATAAACACTAATCCTGGTTCCATACAGTATGATTATTGATTATGTCCCCGTCCTCAGAGAGGCTCCCTGTACGATGGGCGATGAGGACTGGCATACTCCTGATGTCCCTGAAAGCGTCCAGCAGCTGTTCAGCTCCAACAACTGGACCATGGAGGATCCGTCTCCGGCCTGCTTCTGCAGCTGCGACGGGAAGAAGAAGATGCTGCCAGACTGTCCTGCTGGAGCTGGAGGACTGCCCCCCCCTGAGGTAAGACTCCCGATGAAACCACTGGACATACAGGTGTGAACAGGACTCAAATGTACGATTCACAGAGCAGATGGTTTTCAAAAAGTCTTTACTGATGTCAAAAGGGGTTCGGTACCTCAGGCAAACAAATCCAAATCGTCCGGCAAGGCAGGGTCAGAGTCAAACATGCTGGGACACCATCGCACGAGGATTAAAGACGGAGGACACCTAGTATGTACTGGAGGGGAGTGGATAACCAGACACAGGTGGACCCACTCAGGGGCGGGGCTACAATCAGACAGGTGAGGTGATGGAAAGTAGGTCGGGGGCGTGGAGACGCATCTGAAACGAGAGGGAGGGTTAGTGATTTCAAAGTAAAACAGGAAGTGAACAATAAAGAATTAAAAGACCAAAACAAACATGACCTAAGAGCTGATGGGCGTAACACCCTAAACCAGAACTCAAACCTGAATCTAAACGAGAACTAGAACCTGAATCTAAACCTGAACCTGAATCTAAACCAGAACTAGAACCTGAATTTAAACCTGAACCTGAATCTAAATGAGAACTAGAACCTGAATCTAAACCTGAACCTGAATCTAAACCAGAACTAGAACCTGAATCTAAACCTGAACCTGAATCTAAACCAGAACTAGAACCTGAATCTAAACCAGAACCTGAATCTAAACCAGAACTAGAATCTGAATCTAAACCTGAACCTGAATCTAAACCAGAACTAGAATCTGAATCTAAACCTGAACCTGAATCTAAACCAGAACTAGAATCTGAATTTAAACCTGAACCTGAATCTAAACCAGAACTAGAATCTGAATCTAAACCACAACTAGAATCTGAATCTAAACCAGAACTAGAATCTGAATCTAAACCTGAACCTGAATCTAAACCAGAACTAGAATCTGAATCTAAATCTGAACCTGAATCTAAACCAGAACTAGAATCTGAATCTTAACCTGAACCTGAATCTAAACCAGAACTAGAATCTGAATCTAAACCTGAACCTGAATCTAAACCAGAACTAGAACCTGAATTGAAACCTGAACCTGAATCTAAACCAGAACTAGAACCTGAATCTAAACCTGAACCTGAATCTAAACCAGAACTAGAATCTGAATCTAAACCAGAACGAGAATCTGAATCTAAACCAGAACCTGAATCTGAATCTAAACCTGAACCTGAATCTAAACCAGAACCTGAATCTGAATCTAAACCTGAACCTGAATCTAAACCAGAACCTGAATCTAAACCTGAACTAGAACCTGAATTTAAACCTGAACCTGAATCTAAATGAGAACTAGAACCTGAATCTAAACCTGAACCTGAATCTAAACCAGAACTAGAACCTGAATCTAAACCTGAACCTGAATCTAAACCAGAACTAGAACCTGAATCTAAACCAGAACCTGAATCTAAACCAGAACTAGAATCTGAATCTAAACCTGAACCTGAATCTAAACCAGAACCTGAATCTGAATCTAAACCTGAACCTGAATCTAAACCAGAACTAGAATCTGAATCTAAACCAGAACTAGAATCTGAATCTAAACCACAACTAGAATCTGAATCTAAACCTGAATCTAAACCAGAACTAGAATCTGAATCTAAACCTGAACCTGAATCTAAACCAGAACTAGAATCTGAATCTAAATCTGAACCTGAATCTAAACCAGGACTAGAATCTGAATCTTAACCTGAACCTGAATCTAAACCAGAACTAGAATCTGAATCTAAACCTGAACCTGAATCTAAACCAGAACTAGAACCTGAATTGAAACCTGAACCTGAATCTAAACCAGAACTAGAACCTGAATCTAAACCTGAACCTGAATCTAAACCAGAACTATAATCTGAATCTAAACCTGAACCTGAATCTAAACTAGAACTAGAATCTAAACCTGAACCTGAATCTAAACCAGAACTAGAATCTGAATCTGAACTTGAACCTGAATCTAAACCAGAACTAGAATCTGAATCTAAACCAGAACCTGAATCTAAACCAGAACTAGAATCTGAATCTAAACCAGAACCTGAATTTAAACCAGAACTAGAATCTGAATCTAAACCTGAACCTGAATCTTAACCAGAACTAGAATCTGAATCTAAACCTGAACCTGAATCTAAACCAGAACTAGAATCTGAATCTAAACCAGAACGAGAATCTGAATCTAAACCAGAACCTGAATCTAAACCACAACTAGAATCTGAATCTAAACCTGAACCTGAATCTAAACCAGAACCTGAATCTAAACCTGAACTAGAATCTGAATCTAAACCAGAACCTGAATCTAAACCTGAACTAGAATCTGAATCTAAACCAGAACCTGAATCTAAACCAGAACTAGAATCTAAATCTGAACCTGAATCTAAACCAGAACTGGAATCTAAATCTGAACCTGAATCTAAACCAGAAGTAGAACCTGAATCTAAACCTGAACCTGAATCTAAACCAGAACTAGAATCTGAATATAAACCTGAACCTGAATCTAAACCAGAACTAGAATCTGAATCTAAACTTGAACCTGAATCTAAACCAGAACTAGAATCTGAATCTAAACCAGAACCTGAATCTAAACCAGCACTAGAATCTGAATCTAAACCAGAACCTGAATCTAAACCAGAACCTGAATCTAAACCAGAACTAGAATCTGAATCTAAACCAGAACTAGAATCTGAATCTAAACCAGAACCTGAATCTAAACCAGAACTAGAATCTGAATCTAAACCAGAACCTGAATCTAAACCAGAACTAGAATCTGAATCTAAACCAGAACTAGAATTTGAATCTAAACCAGAACCTGAATCTAAACCAGAACTAGAATCTGAATATAAACCTGAACCTGAATATAAAGCAGAACTAGAACCTGAATCTAAACCTGAACCTGAATCTGAACCAGAAGTAGAATCTGAATATAAACCTGAACCTGAATCTAAACCTGAACTAGAACCTGAATCTAAACCTGAACCTGGATCTGAACTAGAACCTGAATCTAAACCTGAACCTGGATCTGAACTAGAACCTGAATCTAAACCTGAACCTGAATCTGAACTAGAACCTGTGTGGAGATCCATTTGTCTCTTTATTATTCAATCAAATAGGACAGATTTGTAATTAAAAAAAGAGATTTGAGATTAAAAGAGAAAAGGCTGAAATTGCAGCTGTGCCAGCTGGGATCTCCAGCCCCCCCCCCCCCCCAACGGGATAAGTGTTGAGGATGGATGGATGGATGGATTGATTAATGCTGGATGGATGATGGATGGATGGATTAATTCTGGATGGATGGATGGATGGATGGATGGATGATGGATGATGGATGATGGATGGATGATGGATGGTTGGATGATGGATGGATGATGGATCGATTGATGATGGATGGATGGATGATGGATGGATTGATGATGGATGATGGATGGATGATGGATGGTTGGATGATGGATGGATGATGGATCGATTGATGATAGATGGATGGATGGATGGATTGATGATGGATGGATGGATGATGGATGGATGGATGATGGATGGATGATGGATGGTTGGATGGTGGATTGATGATGGATGGATGGATGGATGGATGGATGATGGATGGATTGATGATGGATGATGGATGGATGATGGATGGATGATGGATGATGGATGGTTGGATGATGGATCGATTGATGATGGATGGATGGATGGATTGATGATGGATGGATGGATGATGGATGGATGGATGGATGGATGATGGATGGATTGATGATGGATGGATGGATGATGGATGATTGATGATGGATGGATGGATGGATGATGGATGGATGGATGATGGATGGATTGATGATGGATGGATGGATGGATGATGGATGGATGGATGATGGATTGATGATGGATGGATGGATGGATGGATGATGGATGGATGTATGATGGATGGATGGATGATGGATGGATTGATGATGGATGGATGGATGATGGATGGATGGATGATGGATTGATGATGGATGGATGGATGGATGATGGATGGATGGATGATGGATGGATGGATGATGGATTGATGATGGATGGATGGATTGATGATGGATGGATGGATGATGGATGAATTGATGATGGATGGATGGATGATGGATGGATGATGGATGGATGGATGATGGATGGATGGATGGATTGATGATGGATGGATGGATGATGGATGGATGGATGGATGATGGATGGATTGATGATGGATGGATGGATGATGGATGATTGATGATGGATGGATGATGGATGGATGGATGATGGATGGATGGATGGATGGATGATGGATGGATGGATGGATGGATTGATGATGGATGGATGGATGGATGGATGGATGGATGATGGATGGATGTATGATGGATGGATGTATGATGGATGGATGGATGATGGATGGATTGATGATGGATGGATGGATGATGGATGGATGGATGATGGATTGATGATGGATGGATGATGGATGGATGGATGATGGATGGATGGATGATGGATTGATGATGGATGGATGGATTGATGATGGATGGATGGATGATGGATGGATGGATGATGGATTGATGATGGATGGATGGATTGATGATGGATGGATGGATGATGGATGAATTGATGATGGATGGATGGATGATGGATGGATTGATGATGGATGGATGGATGGATGGATGGATGGATGATGGATGGATGGATGATGGATGATTGATGATGGATGGATGGATGGATGATGGATGGATTGATGATGGATGGATGGATGGATGATGGATGGATGGATGATGGATTGATGATGGATGGATGGATGGATGGATGATGGATGGATGTATGATGGATGGATGGATGATGATGGATTGATGATGGATGGATGGATGATGGATGGATGGATGATGGATTGATGATGGATGGATGGATGGATGATGGATGGATTGATGATGGATGGATGGATGATGGATTGATGATGGATGGATGGATTGATGATGGATGGATGGATGATGGATGGATTGATGATGGATGGATGGATGGATGATGGATGGATTGATGATGGATGGATGGATGATGGATGGATGATGGATGATGGATGGATTGATGATGGATGGATGGATGATGGATGGATGGACAGGTTGAAATTGAAAAATAAATGTTTTGAGAGCATATTTCTTCAACTAGAATCAAACTGATGTTTGTAAGTAAAAACGTATTTTTCTGGTCCCAGTGAGTCCTTGAAGTGGGACCGAGCAGCGCTCCTGTATGGACCAGTACCGCTGGCTGGTCACAGACATGTTGGGGGTTGTTAACTTATCTTCCATGTGTGTTAGTGTCCATCAGAGCAGCGTGTAGCGCCAACAGCAGCCCGGAGGAGAACAGCGTCAGCCCGCCACACGGTGGAAACTGGCCCTGCGCTCAGCGCTCGTTCAGCGATCCACGGTAGTACTACTGTGGAGATGTTCTGGAGTAGTATGAACCGGGACGTTTTAGCACCGCCGCTACCGTACAACACTAAATGTTTAAATCCAGCCCGACGCTGTCAGCGTCTCCCTGTGAGTCTCTCTCTCATCCCGGCGGAGGCTGCTCTGCTCAGGCCAGGACCAGCAGGTGGAGAGGGACCACCAGGTGCTAACCATGGTGCAAGCAGCAGCAGGGCGTCAGGCTTCATAAGGCTTCATAAGGCTTCATTAGGATTCATGAGGGTTCATTAGGACTCATGAGGATTCATTAGGATTCATTAGGATTCATTAGGCTTCATTAGGATTCATTAGGCTTCATTAGGAATCATGAGGATTCATGAGGCTTCGTTAGGCTTCATTGGGATTCGTTAGGCTTGATTAGGATTCATTAGGCTTCATAAGGATTTGTTAGGCTTCATTAGGATTCATTATGCTTCATTAGGCTTCATTAAGATTCATTAGGCTTCATTAGGATTCATTAGGCTTCATTAGGATTCATTAGGCTTCATTAGGAGTCATTACTTCTGCTTCCTTTTGGTGTTGTGAAGGTATTTCGGGCAATTCATCACCTAACTTCTCTCTCGGTAACTCCATGGAGTGGAAGGCAGAAGTGTAGCCGAGCTGGAACCAGGTCCAACAGACCAATAGGAACTCTCCTCTCATCCATCAGCATAGGCCCCGCCCACTAAGGGCTGCTGCATTTACAAACTGAACTTTTGAACTCGCCAGAAGAGGACTGATTGATCAGCAAACTGATCACATGGTTTTACTGACAGTCTGGATTGACGTTGAGGAAATATGCTCTTAGAACACTGATTTTTGAATTTCAACCTATTCTCTTGATCTCAAATCTCTTTTTTGATTACAAATCTATTCTGCTGGATTGAATAATAAATAAATAAATATAGAGACTAATGGATCTCCATAAATATAAACCAGAACCTGAACCTGTGTTGTTATTTTAATATCTATAATATTTATGTAGTGTAATAGCTGTTATTTCTATATTCTGATGTTTTGGAGAAACAAGATTGAAACAGAAACTCTTCATGTACACAGTATGTACTGAATATGTATATATAGTATACACATTGTACACAGTATGTACTTAATGTGTATATATAGTATACACATTGTACACAGTATGTACTGAATGTGTATATGTCCATATACAGTCCTCTCTGAGACTACTGGATCATTGAGGCCAGGTCCTTTATTTCTGCTGAACCCAGATCCAGTAATTTAGCTCACTAGAAAAATGGGTTCAAACATCATTGTTGTCGTTGCCATTGTTGTCTTTATCATTATCGCCATCATCATAGTCATTGTTGTCGTCAACATTGTCATTGTCGTCACTGTTGTCTTTGTTGTCATCATTATCGTCATCATCATTGTTATTATCATTGTCTATGTTGTCGTCATTGTTGTCGTCGTTGTCATGGTTGTCATCATTGTCATTGTTGTCGCCGTCATCGTTATCATTGTTGTCGCCATTGTTGTCATAATTGTCATTGTTGTCATCATCGTTATCATTGTTGTTGTCGTTGTCATCGTTGTCTTTGTTGTTGTCGCATTGTTGTTGGCAGTGTTGTCGTTGTCATTGTCGTCATTGTCATTGTTGTCTTTGTCATTGTTGTCGTCATCATTGTTGTCGTCGTCATTGTCTTCGTTGTCATCATTATTGTCATCATCATTGTCATTGTTGTCGTCATTGTTGTCATCGTCATCATTGTCATTGTTATTGTTGTCGTCGTCGATGTTGTCATCGTTGTCATTGTTGTCGCTGTTTTTGTTGTTATTGTCGTCGTTGATGTCATCGTTGTCGTTTTTGTTGTCATTGTTATTGTCGTTGTCGTTGATGTTGTCGTCATTGTTGTCATCGTCATGGTTGTCATCATGGTCATTGTTGTCATCGTCATCTTTGTCATTGTTATTGTCATCGTCGATGTTGTCATCGTTGTCATTGTTGTCGCCGTCATCGTTGTCATTGTTGTCTTCGTCATTTTTGTCGTTGTCATCATTGTCGTTGTCGCATTGTTGTCGGCAGTGTTGTCATTGTCTTTGTTGTCGTCATCATTATCATCATCATTGTTGTCGTCATTGTTGTAGTCGTCATTGTCTTTGTTGTTGTCATTGTTGTCGTCATCATTCTTTGTTGTCATCATTATTGTCATTGTTATTGTCATTGTTGTCATCGTCAACGTTGTCACCGTTTCATTGTCATTGTTGTCATCATCGTCAACGTTGTCGTCATAGTCATCGTAGTCATCATAGTCATCGTAGTCATCGTAGTCATTGTCGTTGTTGTTGGCAACATTGTCGCTGTTGTCATTGTCGTCATTGTCATTATTGTCATCATTATTGTCATCATTGTCATCATCGTTGTTGTTGTCATCGTTGGCATCGTCGTCGTCATCGTCGTCGTCATCGTTGTTATTGTTGTAATTGTCGTTTTTGTTGTTAAGATAAGATAAGATATTCCTTTATTGGTCCCACAGTGGAGAAATTCACACGTTACAGAGGCAAAGTGGATAGTGCAAAAAACAAGGATAGATTTTAAAAAACAGTATTAATAAAGATAAAATAAAATAATATATACATAATAGAAAGTAAAGCCAAAAAATATGTCCAGCATATCAATAAATAAATGATTGTCCAGTTCCTATAAATTAAGCAGATGATATAATTGCATGAGTCCTTATTGCACTTATGTCCGGTGAGTTTGTTGTGAATGTGAATGTGTATGTGGTCTACTGGGAGCAGTGCTGGTTGTGAATGTGTATGTGGTCTACTGGGAGCAGTGCTGGTTGTGAATGTGTATGTGGTATACTGGGAGCAGTGCTGGGTGTGAATGTGTATGTGGTCTACTGGGATCAGTGCTGGTTGTAAATGTGTATGTGGTCTACTGGGAGCAGTGCTGGTCGTGAATGTGTATGTGGTTTACTGGGAGTAGTGCTGGTTGTGAATGTGTATGTGGTCTACTGGGAGCAGTGCTGGTTGTGAATGTGTATGTGGTCTACAGGGAGCAGTGCTGGTTGTGGTTGTGGTTGTGTTGTCTAACAGCTGCAGGCAGGAAGGACCTTCTGTAACGCTCCTTCGTACACTTAGGGTGTAGCAGCCTGTCACTGAAGGAGCTCTCCAGAGCTCTGATGGTGTCTCTCATGGGGTGGGAGTCCTTCTCCATCATGGATGACAGCTTAGCCATCGTCCTCCTCTCTCCCACCACCTGCACTGAGTCCAGAGAGCATCCCAGGACAGAGCTGGCCCGTTTGATAATCTTATCCAGCCTCTTCCTGTCTGCAGCTGTGATGCTGCTGCCCCAGCAAACCACTCCATAAAATATGGCTGATGCCACCACGGTGTCATAAAATGTTCTCAGGAGTGTCCCCTGCACTCCAAAAGACCTCAGTCTCCTGAGCAGATACAGTCTGCTCTGGCCTTTTTTATGGAGTGCAGAGGAATTTGTAGTCCAGTCCAGTTTATTGTTCAGGTGAACACCCAGGTATTTATAAGATGTCACCATCTCAATGTCTGATCCCTGGATGTTCACCGGTGTTGGAGGGGGATGAATTTGCCTGCGGAAATCCACCACCAGCTCTTTAGTTTTCCCCGCGTTGATCTGGAGGTGGTTCCGCAGGCACTAGTCCACCAAGTCCTGGGAAAGTTCTCTGTACTCCCCATCGTCCCCATCAGTGATGAGGCCGACGATAGCAGAGTCATCAGAGAACTTCTGCAGGTGACAGGTTGGTGAGTTGTAGGAGAAGTCTGCAGTGTAGAGCGTGAAGAGGAACGGAGCCAGAACCGTTCCCTGCGGGGCCCCCACACTGCAGACCACCGTGTCGGAGGTGAAGTCCCGTGTCCTCACATACTGTGGGCGGTTTGACAGGTAGTCCAGTATCCAGGAAGTCAGATGGTTATCTACCCCTGCAGTCTCCAGTTTGTCCCCCAGAAGTATCGGCTGGATGGTGTTGAAAGCACTGGAGAAATCAAAGAACATGATCCTCACAGTGCTCCCAGGTTTCTCCAGGTGAGACAGAGCTCGGTCCAACAGGAAGATGACGGCATCGTCCACCCCAATGCCAGGTTGATAGGCAAACTGTAGTGGGTCCATGGATGGACTCACCACAGGGCGGAGATGTTGGAGGACCAGGCGCTCCAGGGCCTTCATCAGGTGGGATGTTAATGCCACCGGCCTGAAGCTGCTGGGGTCCTTGGGGTGTGGGGTCTTGGGCACAGGTACCACACAGGATGTCTTCCACAGTTGTGGTACCTTCCTCAGCTTCAGGCTCAGGTTGAATAGATGTCCAAAAGTCCCACACAGCTGGTCTGCGCAGGACTTCAGGAGCCTGGAGCTGATGCCATCTGGACCCGTAGCCTTCCTCACGTTCATCTTCTTGAACTGGTTCTTCACCTGAAGTGTTGTGAAGGACAGACTGGAGCAGGGGGGCTGTGTGTCAGAGGCAGTGGAGGGGGTGGGGGGGCAGAGCTGGGTAGTGGAGCAGAGGGGGGTTGTCTGAGGGGCAGGCCTGCTGGGGGTAGAGCTGGAGCCGTAGATGTCAATGGAGGTGTTGGTGTCAGTGGGGGGGCTTTTGTTGAGCTGAAGGAGGCGAAGGAGAAGGAGGGGGGGCACTGTCTTGAAGTGGGAGATGAAGGGGGCTGCAGCAGGGTGGACTGGGCCGGGGGAGGGGCAGGTGACTCATTGAACCTGTTAAAGTAGTGGTTCAGATCATTCACCCACTTTAGGTCTCCCACAGCCTTGGAGTCTGGTTTCTTGTGGCCTGAGATGGTTTTTAGGCCTTTCCAGACTCCACTGATGTTGTTCTGCTGCAGCTGTTCCTCCATCTTCCTCCTGTAGCTGTTCTTCCCCTCCCTGATTTTCCTCCTTAGCTCCCTCTGAACAGCCTTCAGCTCCTCCTTATTTCCTGATCTAAATGCCCTCTTCTTCTCCTTAAGGAGGGCCTTTATATCAGGATTAATCCAGGGTTTGTTGTTGGAAAAACACCTTACCGTCCTTGTTGTCGTCATCGTCATTGTTGTTATTGTATTCATTGTTGTCATTGTCGTCATCATTGTCATTGTTGTAATCATTGTTGTCTTTGTCGTCGTCATTGCCATCGTTGTCATCATTGTGAATGTTATCATTGTTGTTTTCATCATCGTTGTCATCATTGCCGTTATAATTGTTGTTGTCGTCTTTGTCATTGTCATTGTTGTTGTCTGCAGCTTTGTCTTTGTAGTCATTGTCATCGTTGTCATTGTTGTCTTTGTCATCATTATCTTCATCATTGTTGTCATTGTTTTTGTCGTCAACGTTGTCATTGTTGTCATCATTATCATTGTCATTGTCGTCGTTGTCATTGTTATTGTCATCAGCGTTGTCGTCGTTGTCATTGTCGTCGTCGTCATTATCGTCATCATTGTCATTACTGTCATCATTGTTGTTGTCGTCATTGTTGTCGGCAACATTGTTGCTGTTGTCATTGGTGTCTTTGTCATCATAATCGTCATCATTGTTGTCGTCATTGTTGTCATCGTCAACATTGTCATTTTCGTCGTCGTTATTGTCGTTGTCATTGTTGTCTTTGTCATCATTATCGTCATCATTGTTGTCGTCATTGTTGTCTTTGCTGTCATCATCATTGTTGTTGTTGTTGTTGTCGTCATTGTTGTCATTGTCATTGTTGTTGTTGTCAGCATTGTCGTTGTCATTGTTTTCATTGTCATTGTCATCGTTGTCATAGTTATCGTTGTCATTGTTGTCGTCATCGTTGTCATTGTTGTCATTGTCTTTGTTGTTGTCATCATTATCGTCATCATTGTTGTCGTCATTGTTGTCATCGTCATTGTCATTGTTGTCGTTGTCAGCATTGTCGTTGTCGTCATTGTTTTCATTGTCATAGTCATCCTTGTCATTGTTGTCGTCATCGTTGTCATTGTTGTCATTGTCAATGTCTTTGTTGTTGTCATTATCGTCATCATTGTTGTCGTCATTGTTGTTATCGTCATTGTCTTTGTTGTCATCATTATTGTCATCATTGTCATTGCATGTTGTCGTTCTTGTCGTCATTGTCATCGTTGTCATCGTCATCGTTGTCATTGTTGTCGTCATCGTTTTCATTGTAGTCATTGTCGTTATTGTCATTGATTGTTGTTGTTGTTGTCCAGATGAAGCTGAGCACCACCGACTCTCTGCAGAACCTGACAGGAAGAAATATCTCCGACTACCTGGTGAAAACATACGCTCAGATCATCGGCAAGAGGTGGGACACGCCTGGACAGTATACTGCAGTATAGCGAGTATTTACTGTGTTTACTGTACAGTTTAGTGTATCTAAGATGTAATACATAGTACATAGGGAGCAATACTGTGACTGCGACTAACAGCTTGTGTCCATTCACAGTCTGAAGAACAAAGTGTGGGTGAATGAATTCAGGTCAGTCTTTGTAATTCTTCTGTTCTGGTTTTATTTTGTAAAGTCATTGTTTCCTGTTTGTCGCATGATCTGTTTTTTCTCTCTGCAGGTATGGAGGCTTCTCATTGGGCGCCAGGAGCACCCAGGTCCTCCCACCGGCCAATGAGATCGACGACGCCATCGAACGAGTCAGGAAGATCTTTGAGTTACAGAGGGTCAGTTTATTTTAATTAAATATATAATTTAATTAAACAAATAAACTCCATTAAATAAATGATGAAGTGTGATGGTCAGTTTTTTTGTAATTCATTAATAAATGAACTTAATTAATTGATTGACCTCTTCTGATGAAGGTCAGTTTAATTCTAATTATTTTAATTAGATTGTATTAATAAACTTAACTAAATGAACAAAGTATTTCATAGATACTTTTACAAACTCCTCCTACATATTTTATCGGATTTGTGTCAAATTTGGATGATACCACCATCAACCTAATGTGATGCTAAATTATAAAGGAATTTTTGATCATGCGACTGATGATGTCATAGGTCATGTGCGAAGACCCCATTTTATCACTTTGCAGGTATGGACCTTTACGATAGTCGTCCTCGAGGATTCGACATCCACCTCAAAGTCGGGCAGCAGAAGCTCAACAGCTTCACAAAGCTTTCGTGTTTCCATGACTTGGCGTTGTGACGTGGCGTTGTGACGTGGCGTTGTGACGTGGCGTTGTGACGACGCGGCAAATTTTAATGTTCCAACATGACACAGGAGGCTGTTATAACTTGACTTAACCTTGTCCAATCTGTCCCAGATTTCACAAGCTGGATAAGAGTCCAGGCCAGAAGACGGTTATGTGACATTATGAGCGATAGTCACAGCGCCTACAGGAAACAGGAAGTTGTTGTAAATTGACTTTATATTGTCCAATCTGCCCAAAACTTGACATATTTGATGCATACTTGCCATTATTAAGTTCTGGTGATGAAGTTTCATGGAAACCCCCCCGACGAGGGTCCGATCAAGTCTGCTTCAGGCTTTAATTAATGAATGTAATTTAATGAGCCCCTCTGATCAATGACGCCTGTGTTTCAGGGCGCCGCTGCAGATCGATTCCTCGACAGTTTGTCGGGTTTCATCAACGGTTTGGACACAAAGAACAACGTGAAGGTGAGAAACTGCTGGCTGAAGAAGACCCTGTGAAATGGTCAAAGTCATTATTATTATTATTATTATTATTATTATTAGTCATTAATATTATCAATATTTTATAATATAATTATTATCATCATCACCATTTGTATTTATAGCATTGTTATTATTATTGGCATTATTATTATTATTATTATTAGCA
Source organism: Pterois miles (assembly GCA_947000775.1). Lineage (NCBI taxonomy): Eukaryota > Metazoa > Chordata > Actinopteri > Perciformes > Scorpaenidae > Pterois > Pterois miles. The sequence continues at coordinate 327,067 of CAMQGK010000193.1, forward strand.
TTATTATTTCAAAGACTGAACTTTGATAGCAGTTGAATGTGTGATCAGATGATGAATGATTTCTATGAATGATGAATAGACTGATGTTAGATGAGATGAACTGATAATTAGTGAGTGATTAATAGTGTGATTGTGATAATCAATAGTTCGAGTGATTAATAGTGTGACAGTGATAATCAATAGTTAGTGAGTGATTAATAGTGTGACAGTGATAATCAATAGTTCGTGAGTGATTAATAGTGTGACAGTGATAATTAATAGTTTGTGAGTGATTAATAGTGTGACAGTGATAATCAATAGTTAGAGTGATTAATAGTGTGACAGTGATAATCAATAGTTAGTGAGTGATTAATAGTGTGACAGTGATAATCAATAGAGTGATTAATAGTGTGACAGTGAGTGATGAGCTGTGACATCACCGGTCTTCAGATCTGGTTCAATAACAAAGGCTGGCACAGTATCGGCGCCTTCATCAACGTGATGAATAACGGCATCCTGAGAGCCAACCTGCCCGAGGGGAGCGACCCCGACCAGTACGGCATCAGGTCCTTCAACCACCCCCTGAACCTGACCAAGGAGCAGCTGTCACAGGTGGCCCTGTGAGTACTCATCTGACAGGAAGTAGACCCGAGACACACCCCACCCAACAGGAAGTACACACGAGACACACCCCACCCGACAGGAAGTACACACGAGACACACCCCACCCAACAGGAAGTAGACCCGAGACACACCCCACCCAACAGGAAGTACACACGAGACACATCCCACCCGACAGGAAGTACACACAAGACACACCCCACCCGACAGGAAGTACACACGAGACACACCCCACCCAACAGGAAGTACACACGAGACACACCCCACCCGACAGGAAGTACACACAAGACACACCCCACCCGACAGGAAGTACACACGAGACACACCCCACCCGACAGGAAGTACACACGAGACACACCCCACCCAACAGGAAGTACACACGAGACACACCCCACCCGACAGGAAGTACACACAAGACACACCCCACCCGACAGGAAGTACACACGAGACACACCCCACCCGACAGGAAGCACATCATGCTCCAGGACCACCGTGGTACCCTGCTTACCATGGTTATCTGTGAACTGGCTGATCAACCACCACAGGACATGCTCTCTCTCTTGTCTAACTCCTCCTCCCGTTTGCGTCCAGGGTAACGACCTCAGTGGACGTCCTGGTGTCCATCTGTGTGATCTTCGCCATGTCATTTGTCCCGGCCAGCTTCGTTGTCTTCCTCATCCAGGAGCGAGTCAGTAAAGCCAAACACATGCAGTTCATCAGCGGCGTGCAGCCGCTGCTGTACTGGGTGGCCAACTTCATCTGGGACATGGTGAGACCGCCGATGCCAGCTGACCCATTAACACATTGCTAGCCTCTAACTGAAGGGATCAGTAGAAGTGGGGTCAGTTTAGTCTAGCTGCCAGGACGTCTGTCGGATTTCTGCAGCTCGCTGTAACGTTAGCGAGCGTCTGGTTGAGAGAGAGAGAGAGAGAGAGAGAGTGACGTCATCAGTAACGTACAAGCTGTGATTGTGATTAACTCTGACGTTAGCCACGCCTCCGCTGGGTTCAGGTGAAGGTGGGCTGACCTTTAAAGGAACACTGCTTGTTAATGATAACGCCTGTGTCGTCAAGTCGATGACAGTCCTGTTGTTCATGCTTGTCCTCACGCTAGACGTGAGCGAGCATCAGTCAAACCAGTGAGGTGGTTATAACACATTCAGTGTAGACGCGGTGTAGGAAGGTGGTTATAACACATTCGGGGTAGACGCGGTGTAGGAAGGTGGTTATAACATATTCAGTGTAGACGCGGTGTAGGAAGGTGGTTATAACACATTCGGTGTAGACGCGGTGTGGGAAGGTGGTTATAACACATTCGGTGTAGGAAGGTCGTGTAGGAAGGTGGTTATAACATATTTGGTGTAGACGCAGTGTGGGAAGGTGGTTATAACACATTCGTGTAGACGCTGTGTAGGAAAGTGGTTATAACACATTCAGTGTAGACGCGGTGTAGGAAGGTGGTTATAACACATTCGGTGTAGACGCGGTGTGGGAAGGTGGTTATAACACATTCGGTGTAGACGCGGTGTGGGAAGGTGGTTATAACACATTCAGTGTAGACGCGGTGTAGGAAAGTGGTTATAACACATTCAGTGTAGACGCGGTGTAGGAAGGTGGTTATAACACATTCAGTGTAGGAAGGTCGTGTAGGAAGGTGGTTATAACACATTCGGTGTAGACGCGGTGTAGGAAGGTGGTTATAACACATTCGGTGTAGACGCGGTGTAGGAAGGTGGTTATAACACATTTGGTGTAGGAAGGTCGTGTAGGAAGGTGGTTATAACACATTCGGTGTAGACGCGGTGTAGGAAAGTGATTATAACACATTTGGTTATAACACATTCGGTGTAGACGCGGTGTAGGAAAGTGATTATAACACATTTGGTTATAACACATTCGGTGTAGACGCGGTGTAGGAAAGTGATTATAACACATTTGGTTATAACACATTCGGTGTAGACGCGGTGTAGGAAGGTGAGACACAGAACAAACGCTCTGTCTGTGTTTCAGTGTTGTTGTTTGTGTCTCTACAGTGTAACTACGTTGTCCCGGCAACGCTGGTCGTGGTCATTTTCATCTGTTTCCAGCAGAACGCCTACGTGTCGTCCACCAACCTGCCGGCCCTCACACTGCTGCTGCTTCTCTACGGGTCAGATACTACTACTACTACTACTACTACTGCTGCTACTACTACTACTACTACTACATACTAGTACTACACCAGTACTATACACTTGTAATACTACTAGTACTACACACAAGTACTACTACATACTACTACTAGTACATACCAGCACTGCACACTAGTACTACTTCTCTTACTACTACACACTAGTACTACTACATATCAGTACTGCAAACTAGTACTACGACTACTACTACAACACACTAGTACTACACACTTGTAATACTACTAATACTACACACAAGTACAAGTACATACTACTACTACATACCAGTACTGCACACTACTACTACTACTGTTACTACTACACACTAGTACTACTACATACTACTAGTACATACCAATACTGCAAACTAGTACTACTACTACTGCTACTACTACTACTATATACCAGTACTACACTGTACACAGTACAACTACTACTACTACTACACACTAATACTACACACTACTACTACTACACAGCACTATGAGTAGTATAGTAACTGTTGTTGTATTCCAGGTGGTCCATCACTCCTCTGATGTACCCGGCCTCCTTCTTCTTTAAGATCCCCAGCACGGCGTACGTCGTCCTCACCAGCGTCAACATCCTCATCGGCATCAACGGCAGCATCTCCACCTTCGTCATGGAGCTGTTCGGAAACAACGTGAGTCCACGGGTTTAAGCTGTAGATCAGAGTTAGCCTGGACTGTGGGTTTAACCTGGAGATCAGTTAGTCTGGACTGTGGGTTTAACCTGGAGATCAGTTAGCCTGGACTGTGGGTTTAACCTGGAGCTCAGAGTTTGCCTAGACTGTGGGTTTAACCTGTGGATCAGTTAGCCTGGACTGTGGGTTTAACCTGGAGATCAGTTAGTCTGGACTGTGGGTTTAACCTGGAGATCAGTTAGCCTGGACTGTGGGTTTAACCTGGAGCTCAGAGTTTGCCTAGACTGTGGGTTTAACCTGTGGATCAGTTAGCCTGGACTGTGGGTTTAACCTGGAGATCAGTTAGTCTGGACTGTGGGTTTAACCTGGAGATCAGTTAGCCTGGACTGTGGGTTTAACCTGGAGCTCAGAGTTTGCCTAGACTGTGGGTTTAACCTGTGGATCAGTTAGCCTGGACTGTGGGTTTTACCTGGAGATCAGTTAGTCTGGACTGTGGGGTTTAACCTGGGGATCAGTTAGCCTGGACTGTGGGTTTAACCTGGAGATCAGTTAGCCTGGACTGTGGGTTTAACCTGGAGATCAGTTAGCCTAGACTGTGGGTTTAACCTGGAGTTCAGAGTTCGCCTGGACTGTGGGTTTAGCCTGGAGCTCAGAGTTAGCCTGGACTGTGGGTTTAACCTGGAGCTCAGAGTTCGCCTGGACTGTGGGTTTAACCTGGAGTTCAGTTAGTCTGGACTGTGGGTTTAACCTGGAGCTCAGTTAGTCTGGACTGTGGGTTTAACCTGGAGATCAGTTAGTCTGGACTGTGGGTTTAACCTGGAGATCCGTTAGTCTGAACTGTGGATTTAACCTGGAGATCAGAGTTAACCTGGACTGTGCGTTTAACCTGGAGATCAGAGTTAGCCTGGACTGTGCGTTTAACCTGGAGATCAGAGTTAACCTGGACTGTGGATTTAACCTGGAGATCAGAGTTAACCTGGACTGTGCGTTTAACCTGGAGATCAGAGTTAGCCTGGACTGTGGGTTTAACCTGGAGATCAGAGTTAGCCTGGACTGTGGCTTTAACCTGGAGATCAGTTAGTCTGGACTGTGGGTTTAACCTGGAGATCAGTTAGTCTGGACTGTGAGTTTAACCTGGAGATCAGTTAGTCTGGACCGTGGGTTTAACCTGGAGATCAGAGTTAGCCTGGACTGTGGGTTTAATCTGGAGAGCAGAGTTAGCCTGGACTGTGGGTGTAACCTGGAGCTCAGAGTTCTCCTGGACTGTGGGTTTAACCTGGAGCTCAGAGTTAGCCTGGACTGTGGGTTTAACCTGGAGCTCAGAGTTCGCCAGGACTGTGGGTTTAACTTGGAGCCCAGAGTTTGCCTAGATTGTGGGTTTTACCTGGAGATCAGGTAGCCTGGACTGTGGGTTTAACCTGGAGATCAGAGTTAGCCTGGACTGTGGGTTTAACCTGGAGATCAGTTAGTCTGGACTGTGGGTTTAACATGGAGCTCAGAGTTAGCCTGGACTGTGGATTTAACCTGGAGATCCGTTAGTCTGAACTGTGGATTTAACCTGGAGATCAGAGTTAACCTGGACTGTGCGTTTAACCTGGAGATCAGAGTTAGCCAGGACTGTGGCTTTAACCTGGAGATCAGTTAGTCTGGACTGTGGGTTTAACCTGGAGATCAGTTAGTCTGGACTGTGGGTTTAATCTGGAGAGCAGAGTTAGCCTGGACTGTGGGTTTAATCTGGAGATCAGAGTTAGCCTGGACTGTGGGTTTAATCTGGAGAGCAGAGTTAGCCTGGACTGTGGGTTTAATCTGGAGAGCAGAGTTAGCCTGGACTGTGGGTTTAATCTGGAGAGCAGAGTTAGCCTGGACTGTGGGTTTAACCTGGAGATCAGTTAGTCTGGATCGTGGGTTTAACCTGGAGATCAGAGTTAGCCTGGACTGTGGGTTTAATCTGGAGAGCAGAGTTAGCCTGGACTGTGGGTGTAACCTGGAGCTCAGAGTTCTCCTGGACTGTGGGTTTAACCTGTAGCTCAGAGTTAGCCTGGACTGTGGGTTTAACCTGGAGCTGAGAGTTCGCCAGGACTGTGGGTTTAACCTGGAGATCAGTTAGTGTGGACTGTGGGTTTAACCTGGAGATCAGAGTTAGCCTGGACTGTGGGTTTAACCTGGAGCTCAGAGTTCGCCAGGACTGTGGGTTTAACCTGGAGATCAGTTAGCCTGGACTGTGAGTTTAACCTGGGGATCAGTTAGTCTGGACTGTGGGTTTAAGCTGGAGATCAGAGTTAGTCTGGACTGTGGGTTTAAGCTGGAGATCAGTTAGTCTGGACTGTGGGTTTAACCTGGAGTTCAGGCTCAGACTAAGTGTATGGACTAACTTGGTGTTCTCAGGAGATCGGAGGAATCAACGACATCCTGAAGAACGTCCTCCTCATCTTTCCTCACTTCTGTCTCGGTCGAGGACTCATCGACATGGTGAAGAACCAGGCGATGGCCGACGCCCTGGAGAGATTCGGTAACACACACTGTAACACACACTGTAACACACACTATAACACACACTGTAACACATTAACACACACTCCTCCTGTTCTCTGTCTTCTTGTCCTCCATCCTCCCGTCTTCGTGTCCTCTGTCCTCCTGTCCTTATGTTTGTCTACTTTAACTTGGGTAACTCACCACACTATTATTATTGTATACATTATTTTATTTTGATAAGCTTGTCCATATGCTTCTGTGACTTCCTGTCGTGTTGCTGGCTGTCTATTGGCTGCTGATTGGCTGTGGCAGCTGATTGGCTGCCGAGGCCGTTGCTGCCGATTGGCTGCTGATTGGCTGCTGATTGGCTGCTGATTGGCTGCTGAGTCTGTGGCTTCCGATTGGCTGCTGAGGGCATGGCAGCTGATTGGCTGCCGATTGGCTGCTGATTGGCTGCTGAGGCCGTGGCAGCTGGTTGGCTGCTGAGGCCGTGGCAGCTGGTTGGCTGCTGAGGCCGTGGCAGCTGGTTGGCTGCTGAGGCCGTGGCAGCTGGTTGGCTGCTGAGGCCGTGGCAGCTGGTTGGCTGCCGAGGCCGTGGCAGCTGGTTGGCTGCTGAGGCCGTGGCAGCTGGTTGGCTGCTGAGGCCGTGGCTGTGTTGTGTAACGGTTGTGTGGATGTTGGCTCCAGGTGAGAACCGGTTCCGATCCCCTCTGGACTGGGACATGGTGGGGAAGAACCTGTTTGCCATGGCGGTGGAGGGAGTGGTGTTCTTCATCATCACCGTCCTCATCCAGTACCGCTTCTTCATCAAACCCAGGTACACACATACTCATACAAAAACACAAACTCACATGCACAAACATGAAAACAAACACACATACACACAGTTGTGTTTCCGTGACTTGAGGACATTTCATTTACTGGAGACCTACCCTAATCCTGACCCTAACCCTAACCCTAAACCAAGTCCTCACCCTAAAATATAATGTTTTACGTTATGGGGACGTACATTTTGGAAAGACACTTGGATGGTACCCCAAGTTTGGAGAGCTGTTTCCAAAGTAATTTTGGCTGTTGTTGTTGAACCAGTCCTGATGATATTTCCTTGGCAGGCCAAGTGCTTCAAAGGCTGCAGCATGGATGGCTGTGTGCAGAGCTGACCAGTCAGCGGGTTCTTCTGGAACTTGGTCAAGGTCTCTTGTGAAGAGCTGTCAGTGGTTGCCTACGGTGGTGGGGTTGTTGCTGCACAGTTTAATTTTCTGTTTGGGGCGGTATTTTGGTGACAGTGTTGTCTATTCATACAGAGATTTGATCTGAGAATAAGGTGATCAGTCCAGCATTCAGCCCCACACGACAAGAGTAACGAGAGCTTCCCGTCTGTCCTTTTGGAGGACAATGATATAACCCAGGAAGTGCCATTGTTTTGAGCAGGGGTGTTGCCAGGTGGTTTTGAGCCTGTTATTCATTTGGAAGATGTTATTGGTAATGAGCAGGTGATGTTCTGCACAGAGGAAGAGGAGCCGTAGCCCGTTGCTATTCATTTTCCCCACTCCATGCTGGCCAAGGATCTTACTCCATACATGACGCTTTGTGCCTACTCTGGCATCAGAGTCTCCCTTAAGTATGAACTTATCTGTAATTGGGGTTTTCTGGATGACGGAGTCAAGACTTCTGTAAAAGTCCTCTTTGATGTTGTTTTCTGGATCCAGGGTTGTGTGTAGGCTCTGATAAGGGTGGCAGAATGTCCTGTTGTAAGGGGAATACCACATCATCAGCCTTTCATTGATATCGGTGGGGAGTCTGGGATTCATTGCAGCAGTTGGGTCTGCACTGCAAAACCCACTCTGTGGAGGTGGTGTGTGCGCCTTTGGGGCCCCCTTTCCAGAGGAAAATGTAGCCTGCATTAACTTTTGTCAGGAGACCTCCCCATGTAGCTTGGTCTCGCTGAATGCTGTAATGTCAATTTCATATTTTGCAAGCTCAAGAGCCACAAGTGCTGTTCTGCGGTGGGGTCTGTCAGGTGTTACAGTTATATCCAGAGTGTGCGAACATTCCACGAAGTGACATGCAAGTAAATTTTCTTGATGTTTGACTGCAGAGAGGGATGTTCCGACGGTTGTGGCTTACTATTACGACTGATGAAACAGGCAGTCTTGGACTCAAATACAACACTCTGAGATCAGGCTTGTCAAAAAAAAAAAAAAAACAGCGTCTTTAATCGTAGCAAAAAAGTTCGGTACACAGTGGATCAGGAGACAAGCAACAAATCCAAAACAGCAGGCTAAGGCAGAGTCAAAAAAACAGGCAGAGATTCAAAAGGCACGAGAAGTCAAAAACACGAGGAGAATGCTGGAACGCTTGAACACTAAGGAACGAAGATGAACTGGCACAGAAGGAAGGGGAGACGCACATTAAATACTACTGAGGAGAGGGACTGACGAGACCAGGGGGACGCAATCAGGGCGGGGAAGACAATCAGACTCAGGTGAGTGGTGGATGAAACTAGATCATGCAGTGTCACTGAAATAAAATAAAACCGGAAAAGCACACAAAAACGACAAACATTACAAGCTAAGATCTGACATTTCTAACAGCTTACCATCGGGTGTCGTGGGAGCAGACGTTTTTTTGACCACCATCAGGGGTGAGCAGTGTGGGGCTGCTCAGATGCAATGGAAGCTGCCAAGGAGACACATTGCTCCATCCTGCAGTCTCAGCGCCCATCACTCCATTGCAGCCTGTGTGCATGGTGTGGCTGGGCACTCCCAGCCACATCCTTGACTTGTGCCTACCGCCATGCCATATCACTACAGGACTTTAGTGGTGAGGTTTGGGTTCACAGTTCTCACTCTCACCATCTTGACTCCACCAGACAGACTTCCAGTCACATGAGAAGCTCCTGGCTACCTTCATCTGGTTTGAGCTAAGGGGGACAGCCAGTAGTCCAGTGTACTATACTCTGCCTGTGCCTGTCTCCCACTGCAGATTTGCACTCAGGGTTTAGACCCCTAGCTATCGTTCCTTTCAAGGTTTACCCACATGGTATTGGGGCAATGGTTGGTAGAGCACCTCTAGGGACCATTGCAGCTCAGAGATCTCCTACTAATTCAGCCAGGGGTCACAAAACCCCAGTTACCTTGGGCTGGGAGGCAGTTAGAGTTGGGGGGTTAGGGTTGGGGGTTACCGGGTTACGGTTGTAGGTTAGGGTTATATTAGGGGGGGTGTGAAGCTGCTGTGATGTTCAGTTTGTCCACCAGGTGGCAGCAGAACGAACCCAGGAGACACATAGAGACTCCACCCACCTACACACAGCTATATGTACACACAACTACATATACCTACCACTACATAAACTATATGTCCTACCTACTACTACATGTACTACTACCTGAGCTCAGTGTGTGTCCATGTGTCTGCAGGTCGGTCAGTAAACTCACCAAACTGGGACCGCTGGGAGAGGAGGATGAAGACGTGGCCCGAGAGAGACAGAGGATCGTCCACGGCCTTGGACACGGAGACATCCTGGAGCTCCGACAGCTCACCAAGGTTCACACGCACTTCAGTCCGTCATGTGATGAGTATTCAAAACAATGCCATCATCTAGTTTTTACTAAATACCACATTTCCTGTGAGCAGATGCAGAAACCAGAGAGACAACCCCCTCGCTGTTAGAATTCATTGTTTCATCTGGATTTTTGTGTCCTGCAGGTGTTTAAAATGAAACAGAAGCCGGCAGTTGACCGACTGTGTGTCGGGATTCCACCTGGAGAGGTGAGACTCCTCACACTCATCTAATAATTAATAAACTTTTACAATAAACGAAAGCATCACCAAGGTGTGTGTGTGTGTGTGTCTGTGCGCGCGTCAGTGCTTCGGGCTACTCGGTGTGAACGGAGCTGGAAAGACGACGACCTTTAAGATGCTGACAGGAGACACGCTGGTGACCAGCGGCGAGGCCTTCCTGGCTGGGAAGAGGTGAGGTCAAAGGTCACAATGGTTGAGAGTTAAGGACCTGAAACTGACCTCAGGTCTATTGCTGCTGTTGCCGTGGTTACTGCAGCTTTATTCTGAGGATTAACTTAAGCATTCGAACCTCTCATATAAACTATTCAGATGTGTTTTATGTCCATTTTTGTTTTTCCCAACATGAAGAAAAATAGATTTACATACACAAAATGAATGAATGTATTAGATATTATATATATGGTATTAAATGTATTTATATTAATGAGTCTAATGAGCGTAAACAAAGTGGAATCCACCTGTAAACCGAAGACTGTGACCTCAGCTGCTCTGTTTTGTTCCTCATTAAGCTCATTAACTTGAATAAAAACATGCTCACTAGGTTTCCAACCCGTGGCCTCGGGACCCTACAGGTCCTGCACACTCACAGCAAGGGTCTGGTGTTGTTGACATGAGTTATTCTCTCTGATTCACCTTTAACACAGTTGGACTTCAGTGTATATCTGTTTAAGCTGACTGAACTGGATGTGTGTGAGCAGCATCCTGAGGGAGATCGATGAAGTCCACC
>CAMQGK010000193.1:340000-345000 GCA_947000775.1 Pterois miles
TAGACAAACTTTAGACAAACTTGGGGTCAACTTTTGACAAACTTTGGGTCAGCTTTAGACAAACTTTGGGTCAACTTAGACTAACTTTAGACAAACTTGGGGTCAACTTGAGACAAACTTGGGGTCAACTTTAGACAAACTTTGGGTCACCTTTAGACAAACTTGGGGTCAACTTCAGACAAACTTTAGACAAACTTGGGGTCAACTTTAGACAAACTTTGGGTCAACATCAGACAAACTTTAGACAAATTTTACACAAACTTTCGACATACTTTCGACAAATTTTGGGGCAACTTTAGACAAACTTTGGGTCAACTTCAGGCAAACTTTAGACAAACTTTTGGTCAACTTTAGACAAACTTTTGGTCAACTTTAGACAAACTTTAAACAAATTTTGTGTCAACTTTAGACAAACTTTGGGTCAACTTCAGACAAACTTTAGACAAACTTTGGGTCAACTTCAGACAAACTTTAGACAAACTTTGGGTCAACTTCAGACAAACTTTAGACAAACTTTGGGTCAACTTTAGACAAACTTTGGGTCAACTTTAGACAAACTTTAGACAAACTTGGGGTCCACTTTTGACAAACTTTAGACAAACTTTGGGTCAACTTTAGACAAAGTTGGGGTCAACATCAGACAAACTTTAGACAAACTTTGGGTCAACTTTAGACAAAGTTGGGGTCAACTTTAGACAAACTTGGGGTCAACATCAGACAAACTTTGGGTCAACTTCAGTCAAACTTTGGGTCAACATCAGACAAACTTTAGACAAATTTTACACAAACTTTCAACATACTTTCAACAAATTTTGGGTCAACTATAGACAAACTTGAGACAAATTTTAGACAAACTTGACAAATTTTGGGCCAACTTTAGACAAACTTAAGACAAACTTTAGACAAATTTTGTGGCAACTTTAGACAAACTTTAGACAAACTTTCGACAAATTTTGGGCCAACTTTAGACAAACTTTCGACAAATTTTGGGCCAACTTTAGACAAACTTTAGACAAATTTTGTGGCAACTTTAGACAAACTTTAGACAACCTTTCGACAAATTTTGGGCCAACTTAAGACAAACTTTCAACAAATTTTGGGCCAACTTTAGACAAACTTTAGACAAATTTTGGGCCAACTTTAGACAAACTTAAGATAAACTTCAGACAAATTTTGTGGCAACTTTAGACAAGCTTCAGACAAACTTTCGACAAATTTTGGGCCAACTTTAGACAAACTTACGACAAATTTTGGGTCAACTTTTGACAAACTTTAGACAAATTTTGTGGCAACTTTTGACAAACTTTAGACAAATTTTGTGGCAACTTTAGACAAACTTTAGACAACCTTCAGACAAATTTTGGGCCAACTTAAGACAAACTTTCGACAAATTTTGGGCCAACTTTAGACAAACTTTAGACAAATTTTGGGTCAACTTTGGGCAAACATACAGAAGTGACGCAGAGAGAAGAAAGAAAAAGATGAAAGTATAGATATCCAGTTAAAGTCAGTGTATTGATGAAGATGATGAAGATGAGATCACATAATCAATAACTAAGGACCTGATCAGATTTAGATGTTAGATCTCTTACAGTGCAGCATTGTTAAAGCTGCAGTTACAAAACAGCATCAGATCAGCGTCAGCCAATGGGGGTGGGGGGCGGGTTGTGTAACAGAGGCAGGATTTAAAGGAGCTGCTGCAGTTTACTGAGGAGAGAAGAAGATGGACAGGAAGTTAGAATTAAAACCAGAGAGGAAGACTTGATGTCCCTCCTCCTCCTCCTCCTCACCTTCTCCCTCTGCTTCCTGCTTCACCTGTGGGCCAACGTCAACCTGGCTGTCCTCTTTGTTACAGGACGAGCCCACCACGGGCATGGACCCCAAAGCTCGCCGAGCCCTCTGGAACACCATCCACAGCATCATCAAGGAGGGACGCTCCGTCGTCCTCACCTCCCACAGGTAGGACACATCCACCATGCTTTCCAGTTGTCCTCAGTTAGTGTCCCCACTTCACCTCATATTGACAGGACATGTCCACCGAGGGACAGCTTAACTTGTTGGCATTAGTTAGTGTCCCCACTTCACCTCAGGACAGACACACACCTGAGGACAGTGAGATGTTTGTCTTCACATGGCGTCCTCAGTTACTGTCCACATACTGTGTTGTCCTCAATCATGACCTTTATTTACTGTCTTTAGTTAGTCTCCTTACTTTGTCTCCTTACTTTGTGTCCTCAGTTTGTCTCCTTACATTGTCTCCTTACTGTGTCCTCATTTTGTCTCCTTACTTTGTCTCCTTACTGTGTCCTCATTTTGTCTCCTTACTTTGTCTACTTACTGTGTGTTCTCAGTTTGTCTCCTTACTTTGCGTCCTCAGTTTGTCTCCTTATTTTCTCCTTTCTTTGTGTCCTCAGTTTGTCTCCTTACTTTGTCTCCTTTCTTTTTTGTCCTTAGTTTGTCTCCTTACTTTCTGTCCTCAGTTTGTCTCCTTTCTTTTTTGTCCTCAGTTTGTCTCCTTACTTTCTGTCCTCAGTTTGTCTCCTTACTTTGTCTCCTTTCTCTGTGTCCTCAGATTGTCTCCTTACTTTCTATCCTCAGTTTGTCTCCTTACTTTGTCTCCTTACTGTGTCCTCATTTTGTCTCCTTACTTTATCTCCTTTCTTTGTGTCCTAAGTTTGTCTTCTGTGTGTATATTAACTGTAAGTGTGTGTTGTGTGTCTCAGCATGGAGGAGTGTGAGGCGTTGTGTACCAGGATGGCCATCATGGTGAACGGACGGTTCAGATGTCTTGGCAGTGTCCAACACCTGAAGAACAGGTAACAGTTGATCTTGTCAGGTTCTGTGGCAGGTACGCCATCATCCTGCGGGTGTTTTAAATGCTGATTTTGTCTGTCAGGTTCTGTGGCAGGTACGCCATCATCCTGCGGGTGTTTTAAATGCTGATTTTGTCTGTCAGGTTCTGTGGCAGGTACGCCATCATCCTGCGGGTGTTTTAAATGCTGATTTTGTCTGTCAGGTTCGGTGACGGGTACGCCATCATCCTGCGGGTGTTTTAAATGCTGATTTTGTCTGTCAGGTTCGGTGACGGGTACGCCATCATCCTGCGGGTGTTTTAAATGCTGATTTTGTCTGTCAGGTTCGGTGACGGGTACACCATCATCCTGCGGGTGGCGGGGCCCGACGCCGACCTGCTGCCTGTCATGAAGTTCATTGAGAGCGAGCTGAGCGGCAGCACGCTGAAGGAGAAACACCGCAACATGCTGCAGTATCAGCTGCCTTCATCTCTCACTTCACTCACTCACATCTTCTCCATCCTGGCCCAAAACAAAGAGGCGCTGCGGATCGAGGACTACTCCGTCACTCAGACCACACTGGACCAGGTAATTTAACAGGAAGTTAATGGGACTGATGGGAAATGTGGTCTTGATGGTGATTTTCAGAACTGATGGACTTCCTGTTTGCTGTTTCAGGTGTTTGTGAACTTTGCGAAAGACCAGAGTGACGACTATCACTCCAAGGACAACTCGGTGAGGCGGAGAGACGTCGCCATTGAGGTTCCTACGCTGAGCTGTAGCCAAGGAGCTGCTGAGGGGCGGGGTATGCTGTGCGAGAGCGTCATGTGATCGCCTCAACGTGTTCAGAAGGCGGCCCGTGTGAGAGGACGTGTGATGTCATCTCACCAGTTGTGACGTTATACTGATTTAGATACTGTGAGCGGAGTCACCTGCTGCCTCATGCCAGTCAATGCAAATGATTTCCTGCAAAGGCGCCGAGCTGCCCGCCCACCAGCATTAAAGAAACTTGAATAACTGCCTCCAAGCTTCTTCCTCTGTGGTCGATCCTCCGTAGTTCTTCTTCTGTGGTCGATCCTCCAGACTTCTTCCTCTGTGGTCGATCCTCCATAGTTCTTCTTCTGTGGTCGATCCTCCGTAGTTCTTCTTCTGTGGTCGATCCTCCAGACTTCTTCCTCTGTGGTCGATCCTCCATAGTTCTTCTTCTGTGGTCGATCCTCCATAGTTCTTCTTCTGTGGTCGATCCTCCATAGTTCTTCTTCTGTGGTCGATCCTCCATAGTTCTTCTGTGGTCGATCCTCCAGACTTCTTCTTCTGTGGTCGATCCTCCAGACTTCTTCTTCTGTGGTCGATCCTCCAAGCTTCTTCCTCTGTGGTCGATCCTCCATAGTTCTTCTTCTGTGGTCGATCCTCCAGAGTTCTTCCTCTGTGGTCGATCCTCCAGACTTCTTCTTCTGTGGTCGATCCTCCAGACTTCTTCTTCTGTGGTTGATCTGCTGCCTCCAGTGAACTCTTCAGGGTCTGTTTGTTTTTCTTGAACCAACGATGAAGAATCCAAATCATTTCAAACAGCCGAGGACTCGACTGCAACAATCAGATTTTTAGAAAACGTTTGATTCCGTTTTTATTACATCAGAGTTTTATTTATATGTGTAGCTGTCTTATCTTAGAGGGGCATTACTGTTTCCTGTAGTGTTTAACAACCAATCAAAGCGCTCAATGCAAAGTGCTGCACAAAGAGGACAATGATTCATTTTATAGTTGTTTTTTTTAAAGAAAAGATGCTAAAAATATCAGATTTGTTGTGTTTGGGTGTGAAGCAGTGAAATACCTCATCAGCTCCTGAAAGCACACTACAGTATTGAGCAGTTGAACAGCCGATCGATCGATCAGCATGACCGCATCTTCGGTTTGTGTTTGCACTGAAACTCTGTTTGTCTCTGATTGATAGGAACTGTTACCGACCGGAACAACAACACAATAAAAGAAACAAATCGCAAATCAACAGTCTCTGCTGCCTTTACCCCCCCCCCCCCAAATCTTTTATGAAAATCACTTAACTTGAGTTCAGTATTGTAGAAAATATTGTTTAACTAACAAATACAGCAGAAAAATGTAATAAAACTACTGATTTATAAGTTCTCTCAACTTGTTTTTGTGCCTTTTTCATTGAAATATTCTACATATAATTGTATGTAAGAATGGTTA
>CAMQGK010000193.1:352500-640000 GCA_947000775.1 Pterois miles
TCCCCATTGTGGGACTAATAAAGGTAGATCTTCTTCTTCTTCTTCTTAATCCTGGACCCCGATCAGACAGAGACTCACCCAGAACAAATATCACAAACAACAGTATAAAGGTCAAGATATGGAACGTAAAAAAGAAAAAATATGACTTTTTGAAACCCCTTGACATGTTAAATGAACAGCTGAGGAAATAAATAAACTAACTGAACCAATCAGAGAAGATGAAATTAAAGAAGAAGAAGAAGAAGAAGAAGAAGAAGATCTACCTTTATTAGTCCCACAATGGGGAAATTCAATTTACACTCTGTTAAACTCATACATGGTACATGCAGACCTGAAACACACACACATGCATTAATGGAGAGGTGTCAGAGTGGGGGCTGCTCCTGACAAGCGCCCCGAGCAGTTGGGGGTTTGGTGCCTTGCTCAGGGGCACCTCGGCAGTGCCCAAGAGGTAAACTGGCACCTCTCCAGCTACCAGTTCACACTCAGTTTTTTGGTCCATGTCGGGACTTGAACCGGTGACCCTCCGGTTCCCAAGCCAACTCCCTACAGACTGAGCTACTGCCGCCCCCGAAAGAAACTATTGCTGAACCTAAAAATAATAAATCACCGGGAGAAGATGGATTTGCAGGAGAATATTATAAAGTGAATGACGTCTCTCCTATACTAAGCAAAGTATATAATTATGTACTGGACTCAGGAGACCCCCCAGATGGTGGTCAGAGGCCATTATAACGGTCTACATAAGGAGGGAAAAGACCCCTCACAGTGTAATAGTTATCGTCCCATAAGTCTTTTATGTGTGGACTATAAAATATTACCTTCAATTTTGGCAACCACAATACAAAAATATATAAAGAAATTAATCAAACCAGACCAGACAGGTTTTATTTCAGGCCGTCAAGGAACCAACAATGTTAGGAGAACTTAGAACCTGCAGTCAATAGCAGCAAAAGACAATCTTCAATGCTCCTCAGCTTAGACGCTGAGAAGGCGTTTGATCGAGCTGATTGGTTATTCCTTCAACACTGTTGGAAATGGGCTTCAGAGCAAAATGTACTAATTGGATGAATTTGCTTTAAGAATAAATGCTCACAGTTGGGATTTCTTTAAGGTGGAGACTCATTGTCTCCCATCCAGCAGAGGCTATACGCCAAAATGTGGAAATTCAAGGGTTAACAGACAAAAGAGGATTGACTCATAAAATAGCTCTCTTTGCTGATGATGTTCTGCTTTTTATAAAACACCCGCTCACCTCTATCCCATGAATATGCGGAAATATCAGGATACAGCATTGATAATAACACATTAGAAGCAATGATGATATCAGGGAACTGGCCTACACAATTAAATACAGAGGTTTCTTTTCGTCGGTCTAAAGAGGGATTTAGATATTTAGGAATTATTATCAGGGCTGCACGGTGGTGCAGTGGTTAGCGCTGTCGCCTCACAGCAAGGGGGTCGCAGGTTCGATTCCAGCTTGTGGCTCTTCTGTGTGGAGTTTGCATGTTCTCCCCGTGTAAGCGCGGGTTTTCTCCGGGTACTCCGGCTTCCTCCCACCATCCAAAGACATGCTGTTTAGGTTAATTGATGACTCTAAATTGCCCGTAGGTGTGGATGTGAGCGTGAATGGTTGTCTGTCTCTATGTGCCCTGCGATGGACTGGAGACCTGTCCAGGGTGAACCCCGACTTCGCCCAGTGCCAGCTGGGATCGGCTCCAAGCCCCCCTGCGACCCCTAACGGGATAAGCGGTTGACGATGGATGGATGGAATTATTATCACACCTCACCCCACACAGTTATTTAATGCAAACTACAATAAATTAATAACACCAATAAAAAATGATATAGCACGATGGGAGATCCCACCTTTCTCTGTTTGGTAATAATAAAAATGAATCTGCTCCCTCGACTTCTTTTCTTATTCCCATAGGAGTCACCATTCAATCACCATTTTCAATATGTTAAACAAATTAATCTCCAAGTTTATTTGGCAGAATAAGAAACCTAGGATAAGACTTAAAACTCTTTTCATGCCAAAAGATAAGGGAGGCCTGAACTTAGCCAATTTTAAAAAATACTACTAGCAGCTCAACTGACGGCAATAGTGACATGGAAAACAAAGGATGAGGAAACACTGGATGACAGTAGAACAAGTACAAGTAAGGAGATAGGCAATATGGCCTTTTCTTAATATCAAGTCTATTAATACATTTAAAACAGAAAATGAATGGATAAAACACTCTGAAAGTCTGGACTGCAGTTAAAAAGATGTTTAGGGGCCCGGGGTCAATCTCAAGGGCCATGCTGGTTCTGGGTAATCCAGAGCTTCCTCCTTCTGTGGATTTCAAAAATGGAATATTAAGGGACTGTCATGGCGGGTTAGGCAGGCAGACTCAGACTCAGATGCACAACTCAGAGAGGAGGTAGATTCAAACAACGCTGGAGGTTTATTACAAAACACGTCGGTACACGTGAAGGCAGCACTTACAGTTCAAACAGGTCCAGGGAGTCAGGCAAAAGGCAGGGTCAAAAACAGGCAGAGTTTCGGTACACAGAATATCAAAAACACCAGGAATAACGCTGGTAGGTTTGTCACGAGGGAACACAACCAACTGGCTCAGGAGGACAGAGAGACGCTGTTTAAATACCAGTGAGGGAGGTGACTAACTGTGGACAGGTGGAAGTAATCGGGGGGGACGATCAGATGCAGGTGACTGGTGCAGGTAACTAGGTCAGGAGGAGGTGCTCAAATGTGAAGGCGGGAAACATGCAGGGCAGGGAGTGAAGTGAACTGCAACGAGAGGAGAGGTTAAACATGTCAAAATAAAACAGGATGTGCATCAAAATAAAAGCATGCAACACTAAACACATAGCCTAAGTCCTGCGGGACGTTACAGGGACTTAATACTATCAATCAATTATTTGACGGAACAGAAATTAAAAGTTTTTCCCAACTTCGAGAACAATTCACCTCCCATCAAATGACTTGTATAAGTACCTTCAAATACGACATTATATAACGAGCCATAAAGAGAAGGAAATAATCCAAATGCAATGGAAGAATATTTTATTACTATCACAGAAAAAGGCTTTCCGACTGAGAAGCATGTCTCTCATATATATAAAAGACTCATGGCTGATATCTCCCAAAATACCGAGAACACCAAAGAAAAATGGGAATTAGAATTAAAAACCAGAAGTGAAGATGAGGTATGGGACGATCTATGTTCTCGTAGCCATAAGGGAATAAATAGACAATTGTGGAAGGAATTTGATTGGAAACTAAAAACGAGGTATTCAATTCACCTTTTAACATTTCTTTATACATTAAAGAATCTTCAGTAGCTTTTTGTCGGAGGAATTGAGGAAAGATCGGGGATCATCCATGTGTTTTGGGATTGCCCAGTAATTCAGGAGTTCTGGAAAACATCCTAAAAGTGAATGTCCCCTGGATCCTAAGTTGTTAATGCTGGGAATCTGAGAATCGGAGCAGCAGGGCAGGATTACAGTTGCTTTACAGTACCGTTGTGATGCAGAGAGCTGAACTATGGTTCTGAGGGCTGGTCGGGACCCAAAGAACTCGATCGTGGCTACAAGTGGCCAAAATGTGTTTCCTCAGGAGGCTGGCGTCTCCCTTAGAGATGAGGTGAGAAGATCAGCCATCTGTTAGGGACTCGGAGTAGAGCTGCTGCTCCTTTGGGTTGGGAGGAGCCAGTTGAGGAGGTTCGGGCATCTGGTATGGATGCCTCCTGGATGCCTCCTGGATGCCTCCTGGGTGCCTCCTGGATGTTTCCTGGATGCCTCCTGGATGCCTCCTGGATGCTTCCTGGATGCCTCCTGGGTGCCTCCTGGGTGCCTCCTGGATGTTTCCTGGATGCCTCCTGGATGCCTCCTGGATGCTTCCTGGATGCCTCCTGGATGCCTCCTGGATGCCTCCTGGATGCCTCCTGGGTGCCTCCTGGGTGCTTCCTGGATGCCTCCTGGATGTTTCCTGGATGCCTCCTGGATGCCTCCTGGATGCTTCCTGGATGCCTCCTGGGTGCCTCCTGGATGCCTCCTGGATGCCTCCTGGATGTTTCCTGGATGCCTCCTGGGTGCCTCCTGGATGCCTCCTGGATGCTTCCTGGATGCCTCCTGGATGCTTCCTGGATGCCTCCTGGGTGCTTCCTGGATGCCTCCTGGGTGCCTCCTGGATGTTTCCTGGATGCCTCCTGGATGCTTCCTGGATGCTTCCTGGATGCTTCCTGGATGCCTCCTGGATGCCTCCTGGATGCCTCCTGGATGCTTCCTGGATGCCTCCTGGATGCCTCCTGGATGCCTCCTGGATGCCTCCTGGATGCTTCCTGGATGCCTCCTGGATGCTTCCTGGATGCCTCCTGGATGCCTCCTGGATGCCTCCCGCAGTCAGAGCTGGTTAATGTCAAAGGGAAGTTTGGGGTCCCCTGCTGGAGCTGTTGCCGCCGTAACCGAACCCTGGATAAGCGGTTGACAGTGAGGATGAGGATTTTATCTATAGACTCCACGATCTACAGGCTATCAGACTAGACTTACAAAGTGCATTGTCATCATATTGTCAGAGATGTGTCAGCGTTTTTGTTCTGCTGCTATGCACGGAAGCTGACATCCGTCCACCCATGTGCCTGTTCTCCTCATCCCCGGTTCTCTGGAGCTCTGTACCAAAGGCAGCGATGCCGATGGTGCGTGGAGGTCCCTGGGGACCGCCGGTACAATAACCTTTTATTTTGATGTTAATATGTATTCATTCATGAATATGTAGGATATTACTACTGACATGCATGCAATATTAAGTCTTATAAGTGTATTAGCCATGTGTTTTCGAAGTTATTTGCATATAGAGCGGGGAAGTGAGATCAGATCACAAGGCGCCTCTTAAGATGCATGTAGAGACACACTGGATGCCAGGCGAGATGTTGGAGGGTCTGCAGCCCTCTTCACCTCCAGACAGGAAGCAGATCTCCAGCTGAACTAGGTCCTGTTATCACCAGATGTAGAAACACAAGAACACCTGTCTGCCTTTTCACGATTCCTGCTTGGTTCAATTTACACTGCTAACCCAGATTAAACAAGTTTAGCATCAGCAACCACTACAAAGTCTGCCAGCTAACTTTAAGCAACAGGAGCAAAGTAAGTTAGCGCCAAGCTCCTAACTCTGCAGGAATAAAGGACCGGACCCGTTTCCTTCCAAACCAAACACCTGGTTCTGAACAGAGCAAGGACTGCATCTTCTGACACCGGAACCACAACTCTCCCCGGCCTAACTCCTCCAACCTCAGCTGATGGACCTGACGGCTAACAAAGAAATCCCTTTGTCCTCGTTGGACTGGTAGAGTATTGGACCTACCTTAGCATAGCATTAGCATAGCAGTTTTACATGGCTAAGCAAGACTGTTCAACTTTGACTTCTGTGAATGTACTGTACCTGTACTGGTTTGGTTTAATGCTATTCACTGCGTTTCACTGTTATGTTATGATATTATTATTCAGGATATTTGGCAGCTGACTCAGACTAGCACATCACTACCTTTAGAGTAATATAATAGAGTAACCATACGCTGAGGTCTCGATGACACACAGTGTTCAGTTTTAGTTATTTCACCAGATTAATATTATTGATTATTATTAATTATTAATATTATTAATATTGTGTGTTGAACCTTATTATCTTGTAAGTAAATGTTTGTGGAATTTACATTTTTTGTTTACAGTTATTGATTTAATTAAAAGTGAGTGTTTAGTATATTTTAGACTTATTTTATGAGACTACATTAACTGACAATCATTTTCTCTTTGTTTCAAATGGTGGTGCCTCAAGGATGATTTAATAATCCATCCATCGTCAACCTCTTATCCCGTTAGGGGTCTCGGGGGTTTGGAGCCGATCCCAGCTGGGTGATGGTGGGTTCACATGGACAGGTCTCCAGTCCATCACAGGACACACAGAGACAGACACCATTCACACCTGCGGGACATTTAGAGTCATCAGTTAACCTGCATGCCTAGGACTGTGGGAGGAACCAGGAGAACCTGGAGAAAACCCACACTAACATGGGGAGAACATGCAAACTCCACACAGAAGGACCCCAAGCTGGATTCAAACCTGCAACCCTCTAGCTGTGAGGCAACAATGCTAACCACTGCACCACCCGATTTAATATACATTAAATTATATTATCAAATGTAAGGGGCGCTAGAGAGCCGGCGATGGAGTAGGCTGTGTTTTTTATCAGTTCCTCCACCCCAACTTGTTATAAACATTTAACACTCCTTTTTTGCATTTTTCGATGCTTAAATGTGTTTGTAAAACCCAAAAGGATGGTCAAACCCAAGAAACCGAGTCCCCCTCTAAGACCGAAGTTGATCCGCTAACGGAGTCAGCTAACACTAGCTCACCTGGCTCCGCTAGCGGAGGAGGATGCCGCTTCATCGCTCATCCTTGAGGCAATTAGATGGATGGAAAACTCCATGAACACAAGGTTCGACAACCTAGGGACAACACTGGATGGGGTTAAAAATGCTGTCGCCGCTAATACCTCCCGTATTAACAACCTGGAAGAATGGCACGGAGAATCCGATGGTCGCCTAGTCGAGCTGGAAAAAAGCTACGGTGAGCTGTTGGCACAATTTAAGCTCTTGAAAGCCAAAGTGAAGGATCTGGAGGGCTGCTCAAGAAAATAGAATATTAAAATTGCGGGTCTACCTGAGAAAATTGAAAGAGGCTCCCCAGTTGCATTCGTGTCTGACCTGCTGTCTAAACTTCTGGGAGCCGAGCGCTTTCCCCGGGGAATTAAAACGTCGGTCCAACAAGCAATCGGCCGCACCACCTCGGTTCAACAAGCAACCAGCCACACCGCGTCGGTCCAACAAGCAACCGACCACACTGCGTTGGTCCAACAAGCAACCAACCACGAATCATGATTGCCAGGATGCACCACGATACAGTGAAGGAGGAGATAGTCCGAATAGCTTGCAACGAGGGGCCGCTAAGCTACGATGGGCAGCGCATCAGCATTTTCCCGGACATCACCGCCGGAGTGAAGAAGGACCGCAAGGAGTTTGGCATCCACCATGAGTTTTTGTTTCCTGCGCGTCTGAATTTTAGGCATGCTGGCTATACCAAATATTTGGATCGCCAAATGAAGCTACCATCTATGTTGACGAACATATGAAGCCGGAGGCTGCTGGAGCGCTGAGTGACCTGGACATTAATAACTCCATGGATATGACATGACGATACGACTCCGGCCCACGCTGGTGCATAGCCCACACATATATACTTTCATCTAATGGACAAAGGGACCAAATCGATTTGTTTTTGCTAATTAGTATAATGCTTAGAGTTTGTTTGCAGTTACGTCGCCATTAAGGCATCTCTCACTTTTATATAGAGGCATTGTCATCAGAATGGGCATATGTGTTATAAAGACATCACCTGTCCTTACAAGAAAACTTGCTTGAGCCTCAAGCAGATTATAGCACATATTTGGTTGCTTTTTTTTCGAAGTTTATTGATACCCCTGAGGTTTAAAAATTGGTTTTAAGAATGTTTGTGGCAGCATGGTCTCCTGTCCATCTCCTCCCCCTTCCTTCATGCCTGATCCACGTCAGGTGTGGATCGGCGGTGCTGATTGTGGGGCGGAGCTGCCGTCATTATAGCCGCCAGGTGAAGCCATGGCTCAGTTTACTCTGTGGTTTTCCCCGCGGCTTGCGTGTGTGTGTGGCGCGGCAGTGCGTGGTCTGAACTAGGGGCTGGTGTGCTTGATGTGCTGGACCATCTCCACAACAATCCTAAGTCCGTTTTGCCTAGTGATATGGCGGCATCAGTCGGTCTCTGGGCATGACACCCACTTTTTATTATGCCTGTGCGTTAAGCTGCTGGCTGCGGCTGTGTGGAGCCGAGGCTGTCCGGCGTTGGGCTGCGTGGTTCGGCCATCCTCCTCAGGTATGTCGGCTCACGTAATGAAGAGTGGTAAATCGGCTCTCCAGCTGATTGCTAACTTTAATCTGTCCTGGTCTCCCAGCAGCATTTAACTGCGACTGCTGCTCCCCCCCTCCTCTCCGTCGGAGGCTGCGCTGATGTGCGTGGTAGGTGGCCAATAATGAGACGGCGTTGTCTCGATTCATGAGTTTTCAGAATGTTTGTAACTGATTGTATGCTCGCTTTGCAGGCACGTGTGGGCCTGGCTGCGCGCTGTGGTGCTCCGGTCTGTGGCTTTACGCCCCGGTGCACCGGGATCCTACTGCTGTCTTGTCTTCTGTTGCCTCGTTTGGTCTATGCGTAAGTGGCGCAAAGCCGCTTCCCCTCTGGTCGTGGCAGTGAACGCGCTTCGCGTGACCGTCTATTTGCACCGCCTTATTTCTGATCACTTTTAGGGACACTACATCTTCCTGGGTTTCACTCCCTGGATGTTCAAGTGATACATCATCTGTGCCAATCATATGTAGTTGTGGTCTGTTTAATGGCTTTATTATTTTGTTTAGGTTTGCATGTTTCCTTTGTTGTCTATTACTATGATTTACTCCTGTGTTGAATTATTTGCTTGCTTGCTTGTTTGTTGTTGTGTTTAAATATTGTGGATAATTTGATTGTTTAATGCTTTATTACTTTTGATTGTTTAATTTCTTTAATATTTGGCATGTTTGAATTCTTTACTATTTTGGTTTGATAGTTTGTTCTTTGGTTTTGGTTTTGGGTCCATCTCTATGATATGGTACCTGTTGAGCATCTGTGAATTGAGTGTTACAGTGTTAGGAAGAGTGTGTATATTATATCTTTAATACTGCCTTTTAATAATTGAGTATAAATAAAGAGGATATATTTTTATAGAGAAACATATCAAAGTCTCGTCTGAGTGCTAACGGATCTGTGCCCTTAACTATTTTCCTGGGGGCGAAATTCCCCCAGGTGGCGTTGTCGAGCAATACCAACTATTGAGTTGACCCATTTATAAATATTTTGGTTCCCTTTCCTCCCACCTCTCGCGCCACATCTTGACCGGGGACTGAGACGTAGAGGAGAAGATGCTTGTTTTGTTGGATGTTTCTTTATCGCATGCATAGGCCTTTCTCTGAGCAGCTCCGCTGCTATGGGAGGTTTCCATCCCCCTTTTCTTTAGGGAGGACAAGGCGGGAATTAAAGGGGTACCTATTCTATGTTCTAGGGGTGTCATGAGCGGTCACAAGAACGATCACGAGGTGAATAACACTGTTGACCTCTTGGAATGTCAGAGGTGTGAACAACCCATCCAGAAGAGCCAAGATATTCGCCCACCTGCGTGAACTACCTGCCGATATCTTGTTTTTACAAGAAACCCGCATTAAACGTACAGAGGCTTTGAAACTTAGGTGTAGCTGGATAGGACGAATCTTTCAGTCAACTTTCACAACTAAAGCACGAGGCGTAGCAATTTCATTTAAAGAGAACATTCCCTTCAAACACATTTCAACTAAAACAGACCCAAATGGTCGTTTTATAACTGTGAGTGGCGCTATATATCTTGACTGTTCATGTGACCTTTCTTAACTTATACGCTCCAAATTTCGACAATCCTGCTTCTTCCGAGGGTTTTTTCGCTCTATACCTGATCTGGCAACCACCAACTTGATTGCAGGTGATCATTTCAATTGTGTTTTAGATACTTTCTTGGACAGGTCTTCAATACGTCCAATTAGTCCCTCAGACTCCACAAATGTCCACAATAACTTGATGAAGTGGGTTAGGGTTAGCTCAATCTGACATTTGGAGGATTCACAATCCCGCAGAGAGAGAATAGTCTTTTTTTCTCACAAGTTGACAATACACATACAAGGACTGATTACTTTTTAATTGATTCTAAGCGAACAGCAATTACCAAGTCATCTAAATATCATGACATCCTAATCTCAGACCACAGCCAGGTTTCTATAGGTATGGACTTTGGATGGGAAAAAAAAAAAAACATTATAATTGGCGATTTAACCCAGATCTTCTCAAAGACAAAATGTTTTTGGAGAAATGCTCACTCTCGATTAAGGACTATTTAACTTTTAACGATACTGGTGATGTCTCAGACTCGGTCTTATGGGAAGCCTTTAAGGTCGTAATAAGAGCGTTTGTTTTATCCTATGAAACTGCACAATAAACCCTGAGAAACCAAAGGTTATCTGTTATAGACCCTCAACTTGTCCTACTTGAAAAACAGTATCGTGAGGCTCCATCTCCATCTTTATTGAAGGAGATTATAATTTAAAACATGAATATAACAATATTCTCTCTCAGCGAATTAACACTGCGATACATACAGGCATAAAGAGTTGGAGTTGGGGGATGAACCGGGCACTACGAGGGGTACAAGCCAGCAGAGCTGTTCACGAAATCAAACATCCTTTGAACGCTCTTGTAACGGATCCCGTGGAAGTAAACTAGTGCTTCAGGAGTTACTATGAAAATTTATATCCCAAAGTTCGGCAGCTGAAGAGGACATTCTTCAATTTTTACGCTCCCTCCCACGTCCCAAAATAGACTTGAATGTGCGAAATGAGCTTAACGCTGAAATTACATTACAGGAGGTGGAAAGTCACTGGGCCCCGACGGCTTTGGCATTGATTTCTACAAAGCATTTACTGATGATGTGACCCCTCTGTTAGAATGTTTAAAGAATCAATAGGAAATAAAAAATTACCAGACTCATTATATGCTGCAAACATCTCTTTAATTTTGAGAAAAGATAAGGATCGGACTGACCCATCACCTTATCGACGTATCGCCCTTCTCGGTAGTGATCTTAAAGTATTTACCAAACTAAATAAGTCAAAATCTGCTGTACTTATGCTTGATGCGCACAAAGCATTTGATCAGGTCAATTGGGAATACATGTTGTAAACCATCAGGGAATTTGGCCTGGGTGAAAATTTTGGCTCATGGGTAGAAATGCTTTATGCGCATCGGACTGCATCAGGCCTCACTAACTCAGACAGATATCTCCCCTTCAGGTTGTCCCGTGGTGTCCGGCAGGGCTGTCCTTTGAGCCCTCTGTTGTTTGCTTTGTGCATTGAGCCCCTGGCTGTAAGCATCAGATATAACCCAAAAATTATCCCTATTCATTTAGGCAAAATAGAGCATTATATATATGCTGATGATGTAATTTTGTTTCTTGCGCAACCTGAAAAATCCACTCCATTATTGCTGGACCACATCAAAAATTTTGGAGAGCTATCAGGATATACTATAAATTGGCAAAACTGTGAATTTATGCCTCTAACTGTGGACTTAGACCCCAGTTTTCTCAGGAATCTATCAGTAAAAGTGACCACCCACATCAAGTATCTCGGAACCACAGTCCCAAAACAGTCTGATCAACTTTATATCCTGAACTACAAAACCTTGATTGATAAACTTAAATGTGATATTGAATTTTGGTGAACGCTTCCTATGTCAATGATTAGCCAAATTAATGCCATAAAAATGGTGACTTTGCCCAGATTTTTGTATTTATTTCAGAACATACCCATTTTCCTACCCAAAGTGTGTTTCAAAACATTAGACTCGCTTATCACACCTTTCATTTGGGGATATAAAACGCATCGTATAAATAAGAAACACCTTTGCAAGTCAGAAGAGTTGGGCGGACTGGGGCTCCCTGTATTCCAGCATTATTATTGGCAGCTAATGCGTGAGCACTTACATGTTGGCCAGGATCCTGTCCAACAGAAGCTAATGACACTACGCCGTCATGGTTGGCTATAGGACAGGATATTGTTGGTACTTCCCTCCCAGCGCTACTCAACACTACTAAGAGAAGGTCTGGACCATTCAAAGGGATTGGATTTATAGTAGAAAATTCATTTAGGGTATGGTATCAAATTAAAAAAATATTTAAACTAACAGACACTATCTTTGACCCCATTTCTCTTCTCTTTCTCTTCAATCTCTTCTAACAAAGGAACCTGAGTCCAAAACATTAGTGTCCATGTCTGTAAATCTATTTGCAGTTCAAAGTACTCCAAGTACACAACACCTGAGAGAATGCTGGGAGAAGGAAACAGGTACCGTCATCTCAGCAGATTCATGGTGCTAATGTCTACGTAGCATACACACATGTTCGGTTAATTCAATATAAGGTTATACAAAGACCATTTTATTCACATGTTAAACTGCATTCATTTTTCTCATCCTCTTCACCACTATGTGTAGAATGCAAACAGCCAGACGGTTTTTATGGATCTGATCTCTGTCCAGACCCAGACAGGACTCTTAGCCATCGGAAGGTTCTATCAGTCCAGCATGGGATGGTCATGGCTAAAAAAATGACTCTCAAAGTCTGGAACAAAGAGATATCTCCATGTTTTCAAGTACCTTGTATATGGAGAAAATTCAATTTGAGATATCAGGGAATTTAAATAGATTCCATCAGATACGGAACCATTTCTGATCACATCACACAACGAAGAGGAACCTCATGACCCCCCAACCATTCGATTGTGCTTGAAGATTTATTTCTTTGTGATCTCTTTAGTACAATGTGAAAGAGTATGGAGGGGTCGGAGGAAAAGGGTTCTGGTTCTGGTGGTTCTCTACTTTATCTTCTGTTCTGTATATATAGAAAAGAAATGAATAAATAAAGTATTCAAAAAATATTAGCAAATAAAGTAATAATTATTTTAATAACTATTAATTACTTTTGATAGCCATTTAATGTCTCTTTGAACAGAATTTGGTGCCCTGTTATTAATATATATTGATAGTTTATTCATATTAATGTTACTGATATTAATAGTTATCGTTACTCTTTTCCAATAACTAGACCAGCTCCTATCTGACTGACGCCTGAGGACAACATTTCTCCTTCACTAGTATTTTTACTGCAGACAGAAGCCCCGCCCACTTCCAACATCCTGGCCGCAGGATTGGACGCTGCCGCTGTCACTCACACACTGGCTGCCTAGTTCGTCAACGATGACACCTTGTTAATGTTTAATTAATGTAGTAGACTGTAATTATTGTTATTTCTTAATGTTCCTCTGATGTTAAATGTTTTCATCTGTGAGGTTTTTAACATAGAGAGATAATGACGGCTAGCTGTACGTTATGCTGCTTATCACACAGCTAATAACTGAAGACATTGATTATTAGACACAAAAGCAGAACGCTGTGATTGACCAATCAGAATGGAGTAATATTTTCTTTTATTTCCCCTCTCTGTGTTCGTAACATACAGCGTTCATATAAGCGACAACGGACAAAGTGAGGATCAGTTTTACAGTGTGTTACAGTGTTGGCCTCTGTTGCCATGGAGATGCAGGTGGGAGGACAGGAAGTGGAGGACAGAAAGTTACTTCAGTGGAGAGAAAGAACAGGGAAACATGAGTTTATTCTCCTGAGAGACCAGATGGACGACGCTGTCTCTGACTGTGAGAGTGACAAAAAGAGACTGTTAGCGTGTCACATGGTCTATGATGTCACATGATGTCACATGATGTCATCCTCTACAGTGTGTTGTGGGCGGAGCCTCACCTGCAGCGACCACTCTGGGGTCAGTGTGAGCTTGGTGTCGAGCTTCAGCTCGCTGGTCGGCGCTCTCAAACCACCAGATGGTGTGAACTGCCCAAGACAGGACACAGTGACATCATCAACAGTGGAACAGGAAACGGAGTACAGCCGGCCCAGAAGGTTCTGGGAAGAACCCTGACGGAGGTTCTTCGTGGGTTCCTCAGAAAACAGTCTGTTTATCTGCTTATGTTTTACAGTGTACCTCTGTTCAGTACACTTTTTACAGTGTTAAGTACATAGCATTATTTCATTGAGTAGATAAACAATCATTAATTAATATCAAAATTCATATTCACAATTAATAATCCCAAATTCTTAATTATAAGACAAATTCTTGTAAAATATGAAGGAAAGTGGTGACACTCAACTTCAGATATTACCCACAGTTAACTTCAGTATCAGGATTTACTCGGGGCTCCACCCAGTTTTATAAAACAAAGAAAAATAATTACATTTTGTATTAATCAATTATCTCTCTGACTGGATTTAAAACTTAATCAACTAAATCTAGTTTTGGTATTAATGTACC
Source organism: Pterois miles (assembly GCA_947000775.1). Classification (NCBI taxonomy): domain Eukaryota; kingdom Metazoa; phylum Chordata; class Actinopteri; order Perciformes; family Scorpaenidae; genus Pterois; species Pterois miles. The sequence goes on from CAMQGK010000193.1 coordinate 366,579, forward strand.
ATTCAAACAACAGAGTTTAAGAAGCAGCAGGAAGACTGAGGATCAGTTTCAGGTTCTAAACTTAGACCTGGTCTAATTCAGGTTCAGAGTCTGTGGATGGATTCCCTAATTCTTCCTGTGTCTGATATTAATGGTAAAGTCTGTAACTGAGTTATTAGTTGACTATGAATTGACTATGAATTGGTTCATCAGTCTAGTCATCAGACTCTTTCTCCTCTGAGGATACACCTATCCATCAGCCTCTCTGAGTAGATGGTAGATGGAGGTTGTGCTGTCTGGAGCAGAGCGGCAGCAGCTTCTGTCTGGACCAGTCTGGATCTTCTGGATCCAACGGTGCGACCCAGATTGAGTCGTTTCTCTCCTCAGTGGCTCTTTGGTTCCTCGGACTCCCTCGTTTTGGATGGCTGGCGTGTCCCCTCGATGCATGTTTCCATCTTCGTCTCTCTCTGTCTGGTGAGGCATCTCTGAGCCATTTCTTCAGACCCCCCCTCCTCGGAGCTGGATGGGTCACTGGATTCAAAAGACTCTGGACCTAAAGTCTTTCTTTAAGTCCCTCTTCACAATGGCTGGGATTCACCAGCAGGTAGATCCAGCAGAGCTGCTTCAGGCTTCAGCAGCTGTTTCAGCCGTCAGGGCAGAGCGGCGACATAATAAATAAATAGGGCTCAGACAAGAGAGAGACAGCGTAGCAGGACAGCATTCGGTTCTTCAGCCGGACCGGATCAAGTCCAAAGGTTCAGAGCCTCCTTTCAGGTAGACTGGGTGCCGGTATCAGCTGGGTGTGAGGTGTCGGACCTGAGTCCTCAGGATGGAGAGCTGGTGTCCTTGGAGTGCCCCCCCCCCCCCACCCCCAATCCTCCTGTGGTTTATGGGTCCAAGGGGGGGGGGCAGAGGGGCACAGCTCTAAGAGCTGAACCACCCCGAGGAGCCTGAAGCCCCAGAGAGACCCTTTAGACTAAATGTGTGAAGCTTCTTACTATCAGCAGAGAAAGGGGGTGAGGTGTTTAGTTGGAGGAGAACAGGATCCTTCTCCATCTGAAAACTATCCTGGTTCTTTAGTTAAACTTTCTCTGTTAGATTAAACTAATCGACTAGTTTCAGCCTGATCAATTCTCCATATCTGAAATCTGGGCTTCATCTCCTTCAGATACAAACCAAACACAAGATTCAACCACTGAATAAAACTGATCAACTGAATTAAAATGAATCAATCAATCACATCACAGATGAGACCTGGAAACAGATTGATTATCAGGAAATTTGTTCTATAGGTTCTGATCACGTGTAATAATATGAATCAATATATGTATGGATCACAATCAACATAAAATGGTGTGATACACTAGAATATATCAAATATAATAACTAGGTATTAGTGTGCACCCAGCTTTATGTTTCAGATCACCTATAATTTGGTAAATGAGCTACAGATGTAAAGTATTGATCCAGACAGGTATAATGACCTGATCAGCATCAGAGAAGGTTCTGGTCTACAACCAGCAGTTATTTTAACCTGCTGTGGTTGAATTCATGTCACCAGCTTCCTGCCACTAGAACATGTTAGTGAAGCATCAATAAAGCATTAATAAAGCTTCATCTTATCTTATCTTATCTTACACATCAGCTCATGTCCACTGTAATGTCAGAACCAGATTGTTCTGCCTCCATCATGTGTCTGTGTTTCAAGACCAGGTCTCTGACCTCAGAAACCTTCATCTGGTCAGGACCAGACTGGGTTGTTATCTGGTGAGATTCACCAGGCTGGTTGGAAATGAAGAGTCTCACCACTTAGAGCCCTGAGAGGTCAAACAATCAGTTTCTGGGAGGATGGAAAACTGTGGATTCATCAATGTTTTCATGATCACATTTCATATTCTTCATCAATAGGTCATCATCCGCTACAAGTATATTTTTAGTGTGAAGTAGATTTTTTACAGTGTTACGTATATGTTTTACGGTGTTGTGTATATTTTTTACAGTGTACCTCTGTTCAGCGGGCCACACTCGCTGTGGAACGCTCCCACCAGCTTGCCGTACCCCGGTGCATCATGGGAGGTGACGGCAGCCTGGAAGGCGTTGCCCCAAACCGCCGGACCGCCGGGAGACATTTGGAAGGAAGCCAGCTCGTACACACCTGAAACACACCTGCAGTTATAACGAAGGCGGGATGTTACCGACAGCCGTTACAGAGTGGGGGCGGTGAGGGGCGGGGCTTACCGCCCTCCTGTGGCGGCCTCTGCAGGTGGCTCCAGGGAACCAGGTAGGTGACCTCGTTGTCCTGTGAGGTCAGCATCGGTATCGCCTTGGAAACGTATTCTGAGATCCACAACGGGTCCTGAGCCAGAGCTGCCCGAACACCGGCCCGCTGAGAATAACTGTCTGAGGAGGAGGAGGGGAGAGGAGAGTGGAGGGGAGAGGAAGAGGAGAGGAGGAGGGGAGAGGAGAGAGGAGGGGAGAGGAGAGTGGAGGAGGGGAGAGGAGAGTGGAGGAGGGGAGAGGAGGAGGGGAGAGGAGGAGGAGAGAGGAGGGGAGAGTGGAGGAGGGGAGAGGAGAGTGGAGGAGGGGAGAGTGGAGGAGGAGAGAGGAGAGTGGAGGAGGGGAGAGGAGGGGAGAGGAGAGGAGGAGGAGAGAGGGGAGAGGAGAGGAGGAGGAGAGAGGAGAGTGGAGGAGGGGAGAGGAGAGAGGAGGGGAGAGGAGAAGAGAGAGGAGAGTGGAGGAGGGGAGAGGAGAGAGGAGGGGAGAGGAGAAGAGAGAGGAGAGTGGAGGAGAGGAGAGTGGAGGAGGGGAGAGGAGAGTGGAGGAGGAGAGAGGAGAGTGGAGGAGGGGAGAGGAGGAGAGAGGAGAGTGGAGGAGGAGAGAGGAGAGTGGAGGAGGGGAGAGGAGAGAGGAGGGGAGAGGAGAAGAGAGAGGAGAGTGGAGGAGGGGAGAGGAGAGGAGAGAGGAGAGTGGAGGAGGGGAGAGGAGAGAGGAGGGGAGAGGAGAGTGGAGGAGGGGAGAGGAGAGTGGAGGAGGGGAGAGGAGGAGGGGAGAGGAGGAGGAGAGAGGAGAGTGGAGGAGGAGAAAGGAGAGTGGAGGAGGGGAGAGGAGGAGGAGAGAGGAGAGTGGAGGAGGGGAGAGGAGAGAGGAGGGGAGAGGAGAAGAGAGAGGAGAGTGGAGGAGGAGAGAGGAGGGCAGAGGAGAGAGAGAGAGGAGAGTGGAGGAGGGGAGAGGAGAGAGGAGGGGAGAGGAGAAGAGAGAGGAGAGTGGAGGAGGGGAGAGTGGAGGAGGGGAGAGGAGAGTGGAGGAGGGGAGAGGAGGAGGAGAGAGGAGAGTGGAGGAGGGGAGAGGAGAGAGGAGGGGAGAGGAGGAGGGGAGAGGAGAGAGGAGGGGAGAGGAGAAGAGAGAGGAGAGTGGAGGAGGGGAGAGGAGAGAGGAGGGGAGAGGAGAGGAGAGTGGAGGAGGGGAGAGGAGGAGGAGAGAGGAGGGGAGAGGAGGAGGAGAGAGGAGAGTGGAGGAGGAGAGAGGAGAGTGGAGGAGGGGAGAGGAGAGAGGAGGGGAGAGGAGAGGAGAGTGGAGGAGGGGAGAGGAGAGAGGAGGGGAGAGGAGGAGGAGAGAGGAGAGTGGAGGAGGAGAGAGGAGAGTGGAGGAGGGGAGAGGAGGAGGAGAGAGGAGAGTGGAGGAGGGGAGAGGAGAGAGGAGGGGAGAGGAGGAGGAGAGAGGAGAGTGGAGGAGGAGAGAGGAGAGTGGAGGAGGGGAGAGGAGGAGGAGAGAGGAGAGTGGAGGAGGGGAGAGGAGAGAGGAGGGGAGAGGAGAGAGGAGGGGAGAGGAGAGTGGAGGAGGGGAGAGGAGAGTGGAGGAGGGGAGAGGAGGAGGGGAGAGGAGGAGGAGAGAGGAGGAGGGGAGAGGAGAGAGGAGGGGAGAGGAGGAGGGGAGAGGAGAGAGGAGGGGAGAGGAGAAGAGAGAGGAGAGTGGAGGAGGGGAGAGGAGAGAGGAGGGGAGAGGAGAGTGGAGGAGGGGGAGAGGAGAGGAGGAGGAGAGAGGAGAGTGGAGGAGGAGAGAGGAGAGTGGAGGAGGGGAGAGGAGAGAGGAGGGGAGAGGAGAGGAGAGTGGAGGAGGGGAGAGGAGAGAGAGGAGGGGAGAGGAGGAGGAGAGAGGAGAGTGGAGGAGGAGAGAGGAGAGTGGAGGAGGGGAGAGGAGGAGAGGAGAGGAGAGGTTTGGTTTGGTTTTCAAAATCCCTTTATTTATCAATTGCAGGGACAAGAGGAAAACTGTTGGTTCAACAGGAAACAAAAACAATATCATTCCAACAGCATCAATATATTACTGTAATCAAATGTTAAAAATCAAAAATCCGTCCTCTCCCACAGAGCACAAAACCCCCCCAACAGACCATAAACGGCTGAAAGCCTGCAAGTTGTCCATCAATTTATAGTAGGTATATTCCACCCTCAGTCTGGCTTTCACCAGTCCTTCCAGAACCGGTATTACTTTAGTGCTGCCAGAACCCTGAGTCCGGTTCCTACGCGTCAGCCAGATGGCCAGTTTAGCAGCAGCAGACAAGAAATTTAACAATATCACAACAGACTTTTCTTTAGTTGAATATTTCGGTCCAAAAATGAACAGATTATTAGACAAGACCTCCCCAAAACCCTGAAACCACCCTCTCAGGAGGTCAAATAGTTCCACCAGCCGGGGACACTGAATAAACAAATGTTCGAGGGTCTCAATGTCTCCACAGAAAATGCACCCCTCCCCCAGCTCAGGATCAAGGTGCGCTCTGTACCTGTTCGTGGCTATAGCCCCATGTACAACCCTCCATTGGAGGTCTGCTGCCCGCTTCTCAACGGGCAGCTTGTACAGGGTCCGCCAACTGCCTTTCGGGGAAGAGTCTGGACCAATGCACCCGACCCACTTCGACTCCTTGATCCCAGCTAATGAATCCAAGTTCAGCACTTTGACACAGGATACATAGAGGTCTTTTTTCCTTGCAGCTTGAAAGCTGTCCAGTTTCAGCGTTGTAAAGGTCAGGAGCTGACCTCCTCCTTCCCTCCACTCCCCCACCGCTGGAGTGATGGATATTGGGGGGAAGCCGTAGTCCCCTTCCTCGCTCCACTGGTCATAGAGGGCCGGATCCTCTGCGAAACCCCTTAGCGACGGTGGCAGGGCAGCGCAGACTTCATCCACCACTCTTTTCACCAACCTGCTGGAGGTGATGTTGCAACTCTCCCGCAGGGCTTCCACCGTCATCTTCATCAGATGGCCCAGCTTGGTGCATCCAGCCTCCCTGAGCTTGGACCGCAGGCTAGCTGATTTCAAAATTTCAGTTTTTAGGAAATTGTTGGAAAACAAAGGTTCCTCAAAGATCCACGTACCCGGTATTACCTTGTCTGTGCGGGTAATACTGAATATCTGCCATGCCTGCAACACAGACGAGTAAAAAGGTGTTAATCCAGAGAGGTCCACTTCCTCTGGATTTAAAAGGAAAAGCTGTTTATCGTAGCCCAGCCTCCCAGCTCTCCTCAGCAACAGTCGGGCGGTGTCCAGCCAGCATGGGCCACAGCTGTAGAGCAGTTTTTGAGCCGTCTGAAGTCTAAAGGAAGCAACCTTGGACTTAATATTTATTAAACCCTGCCCTCCTTCACCAACTGGCAGGTAGAGCGCTGCTGCCCGGATCCAGTGCCGGCCAGACCAGAAGAAGTCGACAATGGATTTCTGGATATCCTCCATCAGGCCACTTGGTGGGGTCAAAACAACCAGTCTATGCCATAGAGTCGAAGCGACCAAGTTGTTAGCAACCAAAACTCTTCCCCTATATGACAGCTGGGGTAGCAACCATTTCCATTTAGACAACCGTGCGCACACTTTCTCCTGAGCTCCCTCCCAGTTCCTCCTTTGGAAACCCTCGGTTCCCAGAAACACTCCCAGCACATTCAGCCCCTCCTTCCCCCACTCAAGTCCTCCAGGCAGGGTGGGCACCACCTGGTCCCTCCACTGTCCCACCAACAACGCCTCACTCTTTCCCCAGTTCACCCGTGCAGACGAGGCCCTTTCATACAGGGACAGAGTATCCCTCAAACTTTGAACGTCCCCCTGAGAGGACACAAACACGCACACATCATCTGCATAAGCGGAAACAGTAGGGGGACGCTCAAAGTCAGAGGAACCGGGAATTGAGATACCACTGAGCCGCCCTCGCAATCTGCACAGCAGGGGCTCAATGGCAAGGCTGTAGAGTTGTCCTGATATAGGACAGCCCTGCCTGATCCCTCGCTGCACAGGAATCGGCCGACTCAGCCCTGCCCCCATCTTCACCATACACTGTGCACCACTATACAGTAACCTAACCCAAGACACAAAACCATCACCAAAACCAAAAGCCTTGAGTGCAGAAAACAAATAAAAATGATCCACCCTGTCAAAAGCCTTCTCCTGATCAAGTGACAGAATCCCAATATTTACATTGCAACCTTGACACAAATCAAAGACGTCTCTCATGAGAAACACATTGTCCATAATTGTTCTATCCAGGACACAATAGGTCTGATCAGGGTTGACAATTAATTCTAGAATGACCTTGAGTCTATTTGACAGAGCTCTGGAGAGCACCTTGTAGTCAGTACATAGAAGAGCAACCGGTCTCCAGTTCCTGAGCAGTGCCAGGTCTCCCTTCTTCGGCAACAAAGAAAGTACTGCTCTCTGACAAGACACAGGAAGAAAACCAGTTCTGTAGCACTCTAGGAAAACACAGTGCAGATCCGGCCCAAGGATTTTCCAGAATCGCTGGTAGAAGTCGGTGGTGAGCCCATCGACTCCCGGCGCCCGTCCCGACGCCATCTGATTGACCGCTATAGTCAGCTCCTCCAGCGTCAGCTCAGACTCCAGAACAGCCTTCTCCTCCAGACTAAGCTGAGGAAGACCCTCCAGGAGCTCCTCTTGGCACTCCACGCTACATGTCTCGGCCCCAAAGAGGTCCGTGTAGAACGCCATGGCGTGGCTCCTCATCTCCCCCGGGTCAGAGGTCACCTTGCCTCCAGGAAGCTGCAGGCAGGTCATTTTCTTCCTTTGAGCCACCGATCTCTCCAGGTTGAAGAAAAAAGAGCTCGGAGCATCCATGTCCCTCAGCTGGAGGAATCGAGACCTGACCAGAGCTCCTTTGACTCTTTCCTGCAGGAACAAGCTGAGCTCCTGCCTCTTTTCCTGCAGCAGGTGACCTGTGTTGGGGTCTGGGTCCTGATGTAACCCCCCTCTAAAAGCCTAATTTCAGCTTCGAGACGTTTAATTGCTGCCTTTACTTTGGCAGTAGAATGGGATGTATACTGCTGGCAGAAGATCCGGATCTGTGTCTTCCCGACCTCCCACCACAGCTTCAGTGAACTAAAATCTGCTTTTTTTGCTTCCCATCTTCCCCAAAAGCACTCAAAGCTTCTACAGAAGATATTATCCTGCAGGAGCTTGTTATTGAAACTCCAGTGTGAGTTAACCCTTTCACCTGGTGAGGTGATCAGGTCTACTGTTGCCAAATGGTGGTCAGTGAAACCAACTGGAATAATCTGACTATAGGCTAACCTTGAAGTCAGACTTTCCGAAATGTATAGCCGATCCAGTCTGGCTGCACTAACTCGGTTGTTGCAGACCCTAACCCATGTGTACTGCCGGGCTTGTGGATACTTGACCCTCCACGTATCTACCAGATCTGACAGCATGATAATGTTTTTAAGGACATGTGCTGACTGAGGATGGGGCTCCTCACCTGTCCTGTCTACTGTAAAGTCTAAGGTGCAGTTAAAATCACCACCAACAATGAGTTGCTCGTGATGGAGCTCCTTCAGCACTCTTTCCAATGAGCTGAAAAAAGCTAGTCTATCAGCTCCCTGATTTGGAGCGTAGATGTTAATAAAACAAAATACCGAACCCTCTATTTCTGCCCTGACCACCAGGAGCCGACCCTTCACTTCCTCCGAAGAGGATAAAACATTTACATTAACAGATGTTCTAAACAGAACAGCCACTCCTGCGCTGACGTTAGTGCCATGGCTGAGGGCAAACGACCCCTCCCACCATAAGCCCCAGTCTGTCTCATCAGAAGGAGTGGAGTGAGTCTCCTGAAGAAACATCACATCCACTTTCTTCTGTAGACAGACCTCAGAAATTAAAGCTCTTTTCTGTCTGTCTCTACCACCATTGATATTTAGAGACCCGACCTTAAGGCTCTGCATAGAGAGGGCAGAGAGGAGGAACAGACAGGAAACAACGATTAAAGAACAGTTCATAGAAAACACCGTGCTGTACATGATCATTTGGACTTCTTTACTTTTTTAACAATTTTACCTTTCTTTTCCTTCCTCAAAGTAGTGATGTGTTTCTTTAGGCGGAAACGTTTCCTTTCATCCAAAAGATCGAATCCTACCATCCTTTTGAGGACATTAACAGATCTAATAAATTTATCAGTGTCGCCAAAATAATCGCTAACTTTGGCAGATCTTTTAAAGGTTTCATCCAAAAACTGGTTAATGTCCTCCAGTGAGTACAGATCCGTGAGCTTAATGGAGGCTTCACCCACAGAAACTGTGTCTGACTCGGAGTCATAGTCCATCTCATCTTCACAGGAGACCTGACTGTTGGACACAACCTGTCCTTCATTCATGTTTACAGTATTTACATTGGAGGCAGCAGATGAAGCTGCTTCATTCACATTAATCAGAGAGACTTCCTCAGTGATCTCAGCCTGAGAGCTGCTGTCCTCTGCAGCTACAGAGACCTGCTGCTCCTCAGCCTGACCCACATCTCTGTTCTCAATATGGGCTCCAGTGAGACCAGCCACCGCCACCGTCGCGCCGGCACCGGAGGCAGCGCCAGTCACCGGAGCGTCGGCACCGGAGGCAGCGCTAGACACCGGAGCGTCAGCACCGGAGGCAGCGCCAGACACCGGAGCGTCGGCACCGGAGGCAGCGCCAGACACCGGAGCGTCGGCACCGGAGGCAGCGCCAGCCGCTGCCGCGGCGCTGCGCGCCGCACCCTCGGCCCCACCGGCAGCGCGAGCGACAGCAGCGGAGGCGCCCGCCGCATCAGATGCGGAAGCGGCTTCCGCCTGCTTGTGCGGACACGCGAACCGTTTATGGCCGACATCACCACATTCAAAACATTTAATCTGTCCTGAACTAGCATAAACCATGTAGGCACCGTCACCATGCTTCACTCTGAAGGACACCTCCAGAGTCTGAGCAGGTGAGTCTAAGAACATGAACACCTGCCTCCGCAGGGACTGAACATGCTTCAGTTTAGGATCCTTACATCCTAAACTCACCGTTTTAAATCCGCTCGCAAACTTGCCGAATCTACGGAGCTCGTTCTCTAACAGCTCGTTCGGGATAAACGGCGGAACACCGGACACGGTGATCCGCGTGGACGGAGCTGACAGCGGGGAAACCTGAACAAACAGCTGCCTGATGAACACGCCGCTCTCTATCAGCTGATAGACACGCGGTTCATCGTTCAGAAACACAACGACAGCTTTATTCATCCTAGACGCATAGGAGACATTATCGTGACCTACCTGCTCACCGACTGCCAGCAGAACCTCCTCCACCGACACGGTGCTATCCGGCGGGACGATCCGCACTCCCTGCCGGAGAGACGGAGGTGGCGTCTCGGCGGACGCCATTCCGCCCGAAAACACGCCGCACAAAACCACCGATCACAGTTAACAACACGCAAAACAGTTAGAGACAACTTACCGGATCATGTACAAAGTACAGAAGAAGAAAATGAGTGAAAAAGTCCAACAACAAGGATAGAAATCATTCAAAAGTCCCGCCACTCGCTCTGCCGACACCACGCACCCACACTCACACCCACCGGAACCGGAAAGGGAGGAGAGGAGAGAGGAGAGGAGGAGAGAGGAGGAGAGGAGAGGAGAGGAGAGGAGAGGAGAGGAGGAGAGGAGAGGAGAGAGGAGGGGAGAGGAGGAGGAGAGAGGAGAGTGGAGGAGGAGAGAGGAGAGTGGAGGAGGGGAGAGGAGGAGGAGAGAGGAGAGTGGAGGAGGGGAGAGGAGAGAGGAGGGGAGAGGAGAGAGGAGGGGAGAGGAGGAGGAGAGAGGAGAGTGGAGGAGGAGAGAGGAGAGTGGAGGAGGGGAGAGGAGGAGGAGAGAGGAGAGTGGAGGAGGGGAGAGGAGAGAGGAGGGGAGAGGAGAAGAGAGAGGAGAGTGGAGGAGGAGAGAGGAGGGCAGAGGAGAAGAGAGAGGAGAGTGGAGGAGGGGAGAGGAGAGAGGAGGGGAGAGGAGAAGAGAGAGAGGAGAGTGGAGGAGGGGAGAGGAGAGAGGAGGGGAGGGGAGAAGAGAGAGGAGGAGGAGAGGAGTGGAGGAGGGGAGAGGAGGAGGAGAGGAGGGGAGAGGAGGAGGGGAGAGGAGGAGGGGAGAGGAGAAGAGAGAGGAGGAGGACGGGAGGAGGAGGTCAGTTACACTTTGAAACCTGGTGATGAAGAACCTGTAAATGGATGAGGAACGCACTCACCATATTTCCATATATGGAAGACCTTGTTCAAGCCACCATACTCAACGCTCCAGTAGCCAATCAGCTCAGAGTGGGCGGTGCGCAGGTGGATCTTCTCATTGGTCAGTTTGAGGAAGGCAGCATTCTGGTCTGGACGGATGCAGTAGGTGCGGAACTCATAGAAGGTTCTGTGTTCTTGTTGGGGACCGGTGGAGAGACGCACACGAGGCTGCAGAGAGGAGGGAAGAGAGCAGAGGTCTCACTCTGACAGTAACTCAGAGGAACGGTCAACTGTCTCTGGAGCCTGGATATCCACCTGGACCAGACCAGACTGGACCTGGAACACTCCCCTCTGGACTGAGTACTAGATGCTGGGTACTGACACCGGGTACTAGACACCGGGTACTGACACCGGGTACTGACACCGGGTACTGACACCGGATACTGACACCGGGTACTAGACACCGGGTACTAGACACCGGGTACTAGACATCGGGCACTGACATTGGGCACTGACATCGGGCACTAGACATCGGGCACTAGACACCGGGTACTAGACATCGGGTACTAGACACCGGGTACTAGACACCGGGCACTGACATTGGGTACTAGACACCGGGTACTAGACACCGGGCACTGACATTGGGTACTAGACACCGGGTACCGACACCGGGTACTAGACATCGGGTACTAGACATCGGGTACTAGACACCGGGTACTAGACACCGGGCACTGACATTGGGTACTAGACACCGGGTACCGACACCGGGTACTAGACACCGGGTACTAGACACCGGGTACTCTGACAAATGTAAAAGTGAATTAAAATAAGTAAAGGGTTAGTAAAGTACAGACAAATTCAGGGAGCATCAAGTGAACTACTGGTTTTGTTTTCTGTGCAGCAGCTGGTTAATGTTAAACTTCAGGTTCTGACCTTCCCTCTGACATCAGTCCAAAGATCAACGACAACCAACAAACTGTCCAGATCCGAACCAGAGGAAACATCGCGTAGTGATAAAACTGAGATCAGAGGATAAAAACTTCTTTCTACCTGTATTTTCACTCTTTTCACAGGCCTGCTAGAGGCTGCAGCAGCTCAGAGCAGGTAGTGGTTAGTTCAGGGTCCGTGGTGGTTAGTTCAGGGTCCGTGGTGGTTAGTTCAGGGCCAGTGGTGGTTAGTTCAGGGTCCGTGGTGGTTAGTTCAGGGCCAGTGGTGGTTAGTTCAGGGTCCGTGGTGGTTAGTTCAGGGCCAGTGGTGGTTAGTTCAGGGTCCGTGGTGGTTAGTTCAGGGCCAGTGGTGGTTAGTTCAGGGCCAGTGGTGGTTAGTTCAGGGCCAGTGGTGGTTAGTTCAGGGTCCGTGGTGGTTAGTTCAGGGCCAGTGGTGGTTAGTTCAGGGTCCGTGGTGGTTAGTTCAGGGCCAGTGGTGGTTAGTTCAGGGTCCGTGGTGGTTAGTTCAGGGTCCGTGGTGGTTAGTTCAGGGCCAGTGGTGGTTAGTTCAGGGTCAGTGGTGGTTAGTTCAGGGTCAGTGGTGCTTAGTTCAGGGTCCGTGGTGGTTAGTTCAGGGTCCGTGGTGGTTAGTTCAGGGTCCGTGGTGGTTAGTTCAGGGTCAGTGGTGGTTAGTTCAGGGTCCGTGGTGGTTAGTTCAGGGTCCGTGGTGGTTAGTTCAGGGTCCGTGGTGGTTAGTTCAGGGTCCGTGGTGGTTAGTTCAGGGTAACTCACCTGAGCAGCAGCAGGTGAGAGCAGGGCAGCAGCTGATCTCAGCGACGAGCTCCTAAACTTCAACATGATGAAACTGAAGTGACAGAAAAAGAGCTCGAGCAGACAGGAAGTTATGTGGCAGAGATCCTCTATGAAAAGCAGGTCTCACTCCATAGAGATGTTATATAGAACTCCCCAAAAATACAGGAATAAAATGTATTTCTATTCTCTTCACTTCTCTTTCTTTCTTTTGAATCTAGTTTATGAGTCTATTTATTGTCTCGTGTTTCTCTCATATCTCCTCCACCGTCCAAATATGCGTTAGGCTTTCTGAGAATTTGTGATTTTATAAAATAAACCGATTCAGCTTTCAGAAGCGTCTTTATGGGTAAATGGCCGCTGGCTGCTGTTCGGGACCTAACGAGACACAACAAGAACCCAGCGGATCCATAAAACACCAACAGAGAAGTAAAAGGAGAAAAATAGAAACTTTTTGTAGTTTAGGTTCTTGGATCAGCTGCAGAGTGAGCCCTCTCGTCGTTATCGGCAGAAGTTTGTGACGTCTCGATATTTAAAAATCTTTATTTGTTCTAATTTATATTGTTCAATGACATGACGTCACCCCTGTATTGATTCTATAAATATCTGAAATAGTTGGTTAAATTTTCAAAATAAAATACTTTTTGTTTTTTAAGGAACATAAACAACTGACGCAATTTACGTCACATCCATTCAGGAAGTTGAACAGTAGCGGAGGAGTCTCGTGCACGGAGGTGTAAAGGTGTTTGTGTGTGAGTTCACGTGCAGTCAGAGGGGTTCAACATGTGGAAGGTGGTCCGGGTGGGTGTCCGACGGGCCAGGTGGACCGGGGTTCGGTGTGCCCCCCGCCGGGTCCCCGCTGCGGGCTCAGAGGAGGCGGCAGGTCGGGGTGTGAGCCGGCAGCTCTGCAGCAGAGCCGGGAGGACCGCGTGGACCGCCCGGGGCTGCACCGTGGACCCGGACCTGGAGGAGCAGTTCGTGTTTGTGGACTGTACAGGTGAGACACGAAGACTGAGTACTAAAAGGTACCACAAGTACCGAGACGTACCGCAAGTACCGAGAACTAATCTGTTGTTGATGTTCTGATTCTTCTCCTGTGCTTCTGATTCTTCTTCTGTGCTTCTGATTCTTCTTCTGTGGTTTTGATTTTTGTGGTTCAGATCCAGAGGAGGACAACTGTCAGGAGGACCTCGTCCATCAGCAAAGGCTCTGCTCCTCCTCTGCTCCTCCTCCAGGACCTCTTCAGGTTCCTCGTCAGGTTCCTCCTCAGAGACACCTGAGGTCACTGGAGCGACAGCTGCAGGTGTTGAGGGGCATGGCCCAGCAGGAGGCGGAGCCTGACTCTCTCATCCAGTTCCATGAAGTGGACTTTCTGCTGGATGAGGACGTCGTAGCATCGAAGAAGAAGAAGAAGGCAGGTAAAGGTGAGCACAAAGTCTTCGGCACTGTAGATGTGGACGAACCAGTCAGTGACACCTGCTGCTCGGGCTGTGGCGCCATCCTGCACTGCACCACCACCGCCGTCCCCGGGTACCTGCCCAGTGAGAAATACAAGGCGCTGCTGCAAGAGGAGCGTCTGAGCGGCGCCACCTGCCAGCGCTGCCACCTGTTGACCCACCACCACAAGGCGCTGAACCTGCACCTGCCCTCGGACCAGTACAGGGCTGTGGTGCAGCGGCTCCGCCCCCACAGGGCCCTGGTGCTGCTCGTCGTCGATCTGCTGGACGTTCCCAACTCCATCGTCCCCGACCTACCCGAGCTGGTGGGGACCAACAAACACGTCATCGTCCTCGGCAACAAGATCGACCTGCTGCCCGGAGACTCGCCCAACTACCTGCAGCGAATCAAACGGCAGCTCTCTCAGTACTGTCAGGACGCCGGCTTCGGTGGTCAGGTGACCGACATCCACCTGATCAGCGCTAAGACAGGCTACGGCGTCGAGGGTCTGATCTCAAGCCTGCAGAGGTCCTGGAAGTACAAAGGTGACGTGTACTTGGTGGGCAGCGCCAACGCCGGCAAGTCAACGCTTTTCAACACGCTGCTCGAGTCCGACTACTGCAAGTCCAAAGCTTCTGACGTGATCCACAAGGCCACCATATCCCCCTGGCCCGGTGAGCCCACCAGACTCCATTCACATTTCTACCCATTTAGTCTTTGAAGCTCACAAAGCATGATGGGAAGTGGTCCTCTGAATTCATAATACAATGATATATATATATATATATATATATATATATATATATATATATATATATATATACTAACAACAACCATAATAATAATAATAAGAATGTTAATGATAAATAAACTCTAAAAATGTAATAGAATAATTATTATTTAATATTTTTGTATTTAAAACTGATCAGCTGATCAGCTGTGCCTCTCTGTGATTGGTTGTCATGTGACTGTATGTCCTGCTGTGGTGCGTTCAGGGACGACTCTGAACCTGCTGAAGTTTCCCATCATCAACCCGACTCCCTACAGGATGTTCAGAAGACAGGAGAGACTGAACGCAGCAGACAGACAGACGGAGAACGAGTTGTCTCCGGACGAGCTGAAGACACTGAGACACCTCAGCAGACAGGGATACCTCGTGGGTAAGACAGGAGGAGAGACAGGAGGAGAGATGGGAGGAGAGACAGGAGGAGAGATGGGAGGAGAGACAGGAGGAGACGGGACACACAGGAAGAGAGACAGGAGGAGAGACGGGAGGACAGACAGGAGGATACGGAACACACAGGAGGAGAGACGGGAGGACAGACAGGAGAGACGGGAGGAAAGACAGGAGGAGAGACGGGAGGACAGACGGGAGGAGAGATGGGAGGACACAGGAGGAGAGACGGGAGGAGAGACAGGAGGAGACGGGAGGACAGACAGAAGGAGAGACAGGAGGAGAGACGGGAAGAGAGACGGGAAGACAGACTGGATGAGAGATGGTAGGACAGACAGGAGGAGAGATGGGAGGACAGACAGGATGAGAGATGGGAGGAGAGACAGGAAGAGAGACGGGAGGAGAGACAGGAGGAGAGACGGGAGGACACACAGGAGGAGAGACAGGAGGAGAGACGGGAGGAGAGATGTGACAGACAGGAGGAGAGACAGGATGAGAGACGGGAGGACACAGAGGAGGACAGACAGGGTGAGAGACAGGAGGATACACAGGAGGACAGACAGGATGAGAGACGGGAGGACAGACAGAAGGAGAGACGGGAGGACAGACAGAAGGAGAGAAGGGAGGACAGACAGGAGGAGAGATAGGAGGACAGACGGGATGAGAGACGGGAGGACAGACACAAGGAGAGACGGGAGGACAGACAGGATGAGAGACGGGAGGACAGACGGAAGGAGAGACGGGAGGACAGACACAAGAAGAGACGGGAGGACAGACAGGATGAGAGACGGGAGGATACACAGGAGGGCAGACAGAAGGAGAGACGGGAGGACAGACAGGAGGAGAGACAGGAGGACAGACGGGATGAGAGACGGGAGGACAGACACAAGGAGAGACGGGAGGACAGACAGGATGAGAGACGGGAGGACAGACGGAAGGAGAGACGGGAGGACAGACACAAGGAGAGACGGGAGGACAGACACAAGAAGAGACGGGAGGACAGACAGGATGAGAGACGGGAGGACAGACGGGATGAGAGACGGAAGGAGAGACGGGAGGACAGACGGAAGGAGAGACGGGAGGACAGATGGAAGGAGAGACGGGAGGACAGACAGAAGGACAGACGGGATGAGAGACGGGAGGATACACAGGAGGACAGACAGGATGAGAGACGGGAGGACAGACAGAAGGAGAGACGGGAGGACAGACAGGAGGAGAGACAGGAGGACAGACGGGATGAGAGACGGGAGGACAGACACAAGGAGAGACGGGAGGACAGACAGGATGAGAGACGGGAGGACAGACGGAAGGAGAGACGGGAGGACAGACACAAGGAGAGACGGGAGGACAGACACAAGAAGAGATGGGAGGACAGACACAAGGAGAGACGGGAGGACAGACGGGATGAGAGACGGAAGGAGAGACGGGAGGACAGACGGAAAGAGAGACGGGAGGACAGATGGAAGGAGAGACGGGAGGACAGACAGAAGGACAGACGGGATGAGAGACGGGAGGACAGACAAGACGCCATATTGTCCTCATTTCCAGGTCCATGTGCTGTGATGTCTCTGTCCGTCTGAAATGCTCAGTGTTACTGCGGTTGGACGCAGTTGCGTTGCTAGGCAACGGTCTGGATCTATGTTAACTTCCTGTCAGCTGGTGTCATCCACATCCAGCAACCAGAAAGACAGTGGACAACACGTCCTCAGATGGTAGAGCATGTCCCCAGTCATCTCCTGTCTACCTATCTGTGCTCCTGTCCACCTGTGCTCCTGTCCACCTGTGCTCCTGTCTTCCTGTCCTCCTGTCTTCCTGTCCACCTGTGCTCCTGTCCACCTGTCTACCTGTCCTCCTGTCCTTTTGTCTCCTGGTCCAGGTCGTGTTGGCAGGACATTCCGATCTGTCCAGTCCAGACATGATGTGATCGAGTTTGATCCCGACAGTTTGGCATTTGGAGAAAACCATGACGGAGAGACGACGACAGCAACAGGTGAGAGACATCTGATTGGATGAAAGATCTCTGATGTCATCACTACAGTTGATCCTCTGACCTCTGACCTCTGTGTGACCTTTCAGCTCCCAGCAGGTCAGCTGACGAGTTCACCTTCAACGAGCTGAAAGACGCCCACTGGCTGTTTGACACACCTGGAATCATGAAGGAACGCGACGTGAGACGCTGTTATATACATTACATATGTAGAGTATATAAGTATTAATAAAAGACATGTATAACGTGAGACGCTGTTATATACATTACATATGTAGAGTATATAACTATTAATAAAAGACATGTATAACGTGAGACGCTGTTATATACATTACATATGTAGAGTATATAAGTATTAATAAAAGACATGTATAACGTGAGACGCTGTTATATACATTACATATGTAGAGTATATAAGTATTAATAAAAGACGTATAACGTGAGACGCTGTTATATACATTACATATGTAGAGTATATAAGTATTAATAAAAGACATGTATAACGTGAGACGCTGCGTTATGTACATACAGTATATATAGATTATATAGCTGTTTAATTTAATATATATTACTAATATTTTATTAATATAAAACATGTATGACTGCAGTTGATGAAGAATAGACCCAGCGACCAATCAGCTGTCAGCTTTCATGTCGTCTGTCCGTCAGATCCTGGACCTGTTGACGGAACAGGAAGTGATGTCAGTGGTTCCCAGACAGGCCTTGGTCCCGCGGACATTTGTGTTGAAGCCCAGAATGAGTCTGTTTGTGGGAGCTGTGGCCAGGATCGACTTCCTGCAGGTCACAGAATGTTATTCTGATTGTTATTATTATTGATTATTAATAATACAAATATAAACTAATACCAGTCTGTTTTGTAAAAGCAACCTGGGGGGATGGGGGGTTTCTACTGAGCGATGATAGGCTGTTATTGATCAGCTGGTGTCTCCTCAGGGGGGGAAGTCGTGCTGGTTCTCCGTGGTGGCCTCCAGTCGGGTTCCGGTTCACATCACCAGTGTGGAGAAAGCCGCCAGTGTTTATGAGAAGCATGCGGGACACGTCCTGCTGGGGGTAAGACACACCTGTCCTCATGTCACATGATCAGTCAAACTCAGTGATGACATCATGCTGATGCCTGTGTGGTGCTGCGTTCAGGTTCCACTGGGAGGGTCAGAGCGTATGAAGACGTTTCCAGCGTTGGTTCCTCAGGACTTCAGGGTGGAGGGGAGAGGTTACCTGGAGGCTGCTGCTGACGTCATGCTGTCCTCTGCAGGTGGACTTGTCCTCATACATCACTGCTCTTTTCTGACATCATATTAGAAATCTTTATCAATCAATCAATCAATCAATCAATCAATCAGTAATGCTCGGTCTGTCCTCAGGTTGGGTGGCGGTGACAGCAGCAGCAGGTAATCAGGTGTTGTTGAGGGTTCATGGTCCAGCGGTGGCAGGTTTCAGTCTGAGGACGCCGCCTCTTCTTCCTCATATTGTGTCTCTGAAAGGAGAACGCATCAGGAAGTCAGCCGCCTACAAACCCCAGAAGCCTCCGGGGCTGCTGGACGGGGGACTGTCGGCCCTCTGCGCCGAGCGGCTGCAGGTAAAGAACAAGAAGAAATGAAGCTGGAGCTACAGGTAGGAGGAGCTGGTTTCCATGGTGACGATTGTTTCCTCCTGAGGACCACAGTCTGCAGACTGAATGGACAGTCAGAACCTGAACACCTGAGATCATGTGATCATATGTGTCTGCTTTTCCACTGCAGCAACCAACATGTCACCTGACCTTTATTCATTCTCGTAACATCGTCTTTGGCTGAACATAAACTACCGTCGCATAGCGTAACGTCAGCCTACCGTCGCATGACACAATGTCAGCCTACCGTCGCATGACGCAACATCAACCTACCATCACATAACGTAACATCTACGTCGCATGATGCAACGTCAGCCTACCGTCGCATGACGCAACGTCAACCTACCATCACATAACGTAACATCTACGTCGCATGACACAATGTCAGCCTACCGTCGCATGACGCAACATCAACCTACCATCACATAACGTAACATCTACGTCGCATGATGCAACGTCAGCCTACCGTCGCATGACGCAACGTCGACCTACCATCACATAACGTAACATCTACGTCGCATGACGCGACGTCAGCCTACCGTCGCATGACGCAACGTCAACCTACCATCACATCACGTAACATCTACGTCGCATGACGCGACGTCAGCCTACCGTCGCATGACGCAACGTCAACCTACCATCACATCACGTAACATCTACGTCGCATGACGCGACGTCAGCCTAACGTCGCATTTGCGTAACGCCAGCCTACCGTCGCATGACGTAACATCAGCCGACCGTCGCATAGCGTAACATCAGCCGACTGTCGCATAGGGTGACGTCGGTCTACGTCACATAACATAATGTAAAATGCATGCATTGTAAAAAGGTCGTACCAAAGACTCCTAGGGTTCTTCAGCATTCAGGTTCTACATAGAACCAGGTTCAGGTTGTTATGTTCCTGCAGTGGAAGATGATTATTCCTGTTCATACGGAGAACCTGCTGCTAAAATGTAAAACTTTAATTTCATGTTTTTGTACATGTTGGTTTTTGAATCTGGTCTGTTTATCATGAATGATTGAGAAACAAATGACTTTGAAAATCTTTATTTAAAAAAAAAAAAAAAGCTGAATAAAATATGCAGATTAAATTGAACTTGAATGAAAGCTCAGTGTTACAGTGGAGCACAGTAACATTACAGTTTCAGTCTGTTTCCACCAGTACGCTGAACTCAGCAGCCTAAAGGATGAAGATGCTGTCAGTTCATCCTGTAAAATTCATCAGTTAAATCACGAGAGCTGAAACAACTAGTGGAGTCATCAGGGACCTGAACTTCGTCCAGACATGAGACATGATTCACCCTCAGAGCCATTTTAGTCTTCTTTAGGGGGTCCGGGAGGTCTCGCATAGAAGTGGTGAACATCATCTAAAAGCTGAGAACCTGAAGATTAATTTGAGATGCAGCTCAGAGCTGTGTGACAAGATGTTGTAGTTATTAATCAGAAATAGACATGAATGAATAGTGAACATGTTTCAGGGTTTCTAACATGATTGAACCATTTTTTACCACTGGAGACCTGATCAAAATGATCAATAATCCTCCAACATACCACAGTAAGACACCAAGACCTGAAGGGACACCATAGAAGAAGACCTGCTGGGAATAACCTTTGATATTTTGTAGATTTCTGTATTTTTCAGTGATCTGATATTGATTACTAGTGTTGTGTAAAGGTCTCAGAAACCCCCTGTTAGTGGTAGTAGTAGTAGTAGTAGTAGTAGTAGTAGTAGTATCCTAGAGGTCACCACAGGTCATTTTATACAGTGAACAATGAAATGGCTCCTATGGGGACTAACACCATCACACATGGATCCAGGTGGACTCATTGATCCACCAGAGTCTCAGCTCTACTCTGAGACCCAGTTTATGGGGTTCAGGACTGTTCAGGGACCCAGTATGCAGAAATACTCAGATACTTCATTTAGAGGAGGAGACAATAACACAGTTATACTGACTGGGACTATCAGAAAGTGGGCATGTCTGTAAAGGGGAGACTGGTGGGGACCCAGAGAACCCATTTACATCCACACATCTGGAGGTCAGAGGTCAAGTCTGGAGCCTCATTTAACCTCCTTCACTACCAGCTAGTCTGACCTGGTTGGTACTGATGGATCCATCAGGTTCTCTAGTTTCAGATGAGACCAGGATCTTCAGTCTAGCCCTCAAACTGAACCTGCTGGAGCCACTGAAAGACCGTAAAGTCGGTCTGGATCGGCCCTGCAGGTCTCTGAGGGTTAATCGATAATTGATAGATTGACAATAAGATGTGGTTCACAGGAAGTTGTGACAGAAATACAAAGCTAAATAACAGCATTTAATGTTTCCCTAAAGTTTATTGTCACTGCAGATACATTAATATACAGCACAACTAATGATACATATGGAAAACAGTGGATGGAAATAAAAACTCATATTTATGATTTAACATTGTGTCAAACTTAATACAGCTTCTATTTTTAACTGACAATCTTTATTTTCATCTGTCCGGTCTGTAGAAACAGATCATAGATCAATAACGATAATCAGACACAGAGCGCCACGTTCACTTTGGCTTCTCCACTAAAGGAATATTGCACTGAATTATTTATAAGGAAACGCTGCATTTTGTTTTCTTTAGACCAAATCCAGATAAAGTTTTGACTCCAGATGCTTCATCATTACGACATAATAACTGATGTTTGACAGCAGCCTGGTGATCGTTTGACCAATCAGAGCTCAAAGGAGTCAACAAATATTCATCCCGAACAAGTTAAAGGAAACTTCCCTCTAGAAAACTGATACAAAACACAAACATCAAATAACAAAGTGAAATGAATTGATTGTCAAAGGCACTGAAATCCACTTTTTATCATAGAAACTAATATTTGGACAAACTTCACCTACAGACTGAATATTACATCAACAGCGACTGATGACATCACAGATGATGTCACCGCTGAACGTGGAAACTCGACGTTTTGGCACCAAGGTTGACTGGACAGAACAGAAGTGGGTTTAGCGTATTAAACCAAGAACTGGTGCTCGGACTCCGTATTACGACACGCACTAAGTTTATATACACCTGTGTTCATATTTATAACCACAGAAGAAGAGACCCTCGATAACGTCCAGCTAACTGCAATAAACCGACTGCTCAGTTGTTGCAGAGCGCCACAACTGAAAGTTTCTGTTTGAAGGAAAAAAGCTGAGAACAAGATGGCCATGCAGAATGTGTTGCCATGGATACAGATCCTCATTTCTGTACTTTGGCAGTGTTGTCCATGTAGTAGACGTTGACAAGATGACGGTTTAGGTGGCGTCGGTATTCAGCCTCCAAAGGGAACGTGCGGTCGCAGAAGATGCATAAGTGACTCTTGAGCTCTGTCGGTGTTGGGATCTCGTCAGTGGGCGTTTCAGGGTCGTTGGCCATCTTACTCGACCCAGCACTGGCGCCGTTAAGGCCGGAGTCGTCGCTGCCCTCAGAGGCACTGTCACTGATATCACTTCCCCCTTCATGGCTGCTGTGGATTCCCTCGTCATCCTCTGGATCGGCAGGTTTACTTCGCTGGCCTGGAAGCACTAGAGAAGGTGGTGACATGGGTTTAACAAACGAAGGAGCACGGCGGTCTCCAGCTGGTGAAGGTTTGCTCTCAACTGAGCGGCGGGTGGGAGAAACCGGCGGTGACGTAGGTTTGACAAACGAAGGTGAAACCGGCGGTGACGTGGGTTTGACAAACGAAGGTGAAACTGGCGGTGACGAGGGTTTCACAAACGTCGAAGGTGAAACTGGCGGTGAAGAGGGTTTCACAAACGTTGGAGCAGGACGGTCTCCAGTGGTAGAAGGTGTGTCCTCATCTGAGCTGCAGGTGGATGATACCTCCATCTTCTCTGAGGGTCTGTTCGGAGTCTTCTGTGGCCCTGGGGAAGTGGTTTCATCAGTGGAAGCCTTCTGAGCAGGGCTGTTTTCTGTTGGTGTTGGGTTGTCCAGCTGAGCGGATGCTTGAGGAGCATCTGGGGATGGATTGTTGACTGAAGTCTTCTGGTCTTTAACTGGATCCTCTGTTTGTTGAAGGCCTGTGGATTTCTTACTAGTGTTCCTGGTCTTCTTCTGCTTCACAGGGGTTGTCCTGTTAGACCTGTGTGGTGTCGGAGCGTCATCACTTATCTGCTTTGTATCTTCTGAAGTAGAGCTGGCTTTCAGCCGTTTAGCCTTGGATGGAGTCTCAGACAAGGATTTGTTGGAAAGATCTAGAGCCTCCACTGCTTTCCTCTTTGCAGCCTTTTCCTTGACCACCTTTTGCTTTTGAACTTTCTCAAGACTGTCAGGTTTCTGCTGAGCTTCTTGGACATGTTCTGGTATTTTATCTGACTTCTTTGATCCAGACTTCCTTGGCTTGTTGAGGCTTTTGTTCTCCTTTCCACTGTTATCATTCTTCTCCTGTACTTTCTCAGGCCTCAACTTTTCTTCCTCTTTCTGCCTTACTAATCTTTCCTCCTCTGATCTTTGTTGGTCAGGTTTGTCCTTCTCCGTTTGGTCTTTGTCAGATTGGTCCTGGATAGCTGTCTTCTCTGCTGCTGGCTTCTTGACTCGTCTCTTTACCTTGTCTGTATTTACAGCAGCAGTTATTGTTTCAGTCTCTAGAAGATTCTCATTGACCTTCTCAGTCTTCTTCTGCCTTGTTGTGACCTTTTTCTCCAGCTCCACCTTCTCCTTCCCTTTCTGTGGTTTCTCTTTCTCAGCAGTGGTGTTGGATTTCTTCAGAGCCTTGTCAGCTGCTTCAGTCTGCACCGGTTGGGCGGTGCTGGCCCGGCAGCTCTTTTTAATTGACAGATTGATGGGGCTCGAGTCGGCACTCTCATCCTCGTCCATGTCAAAGTCCTCTTCGACACTGGATGAATTGTCAAACTTGCTTGCTCTTGAGTCAGAGTTTTCCTCGGCGCTGTCAGGACCAGGTTTCTTGACACGCAGTTTGACCTTGGAGATATCCAGGTCGACGTCACAGCCCGAGTGCCTGGACTTGATGTGGTACTGCAGGTTGCATTTCTTGGAGGCAGCGTACTTGCAGAGAGGGCAGAGGAACTGGCGAGGATTGAGGTGGAGTTCAACATGCTTCTTGAAGTTGCTGCGGTCGGCAGTCTTGTACTCGCAGTATGGGCAGGAAAGAGGTTTGGGGCCATTGTGGACCTGCCGGGCGTGGCGGGTCACCTCATGCTGGTTGGCTGCCAGGTAGTTACAACTCTCACACTTGAAAGGACGCTCACCTGCACACAGGGAGGTGAGTCAAAATGAGGACAATGTGACTGGTACAGTACAGGTGAGACACCAAAGGGATTCATGCAGCAGCATGCAGTTTCTTATGAAACAAGACTGTTCATGCAGGAAGCTCCATGTCCACATCAGAACACATCAGCCTGAAACAGGTGAGTTTCCAGACTGATCTGCTGTAGTGTGAACAAGTCAGACAGGTACATAACACAACACAGGAAGTCACAGGAGGTTACACCGTGCACTACTACTACTCACTTTACCATGTTAATCCAATATCGATTGCTTCGGTGAGAGCAACAAACACAAACATGTTTACAGTGAGAGACAAGAAAAATATATCCTTATCAACAATCACCTCTATTACTACTACTAGTACTACTATTACTACGACTATGCAAGAGTCTGTCTACTCATAACTCTCAGTATTGCACGTTTTTTTCTGACATTTGGTTGCTATCAGAGGTGAAGCAGTCATTGTTTTGTAAGTCACAAGTCTCAGGTCTCTACTATGTGTCATGTAGGTAGGACAGGTAAATCCTGAGGCAAGTCCAGAGTCGAGGCAAGCAAGTCCAAAGTCTAGTCAAGCATGTCCCGAGTCAAGGCAGGCAAGTCGGATAAGTCGAGAGACACGGCAGGCAAGTCCAGAGTCTGGACAGGTAAGTCCTATAACTCATTCATTAACCTGTGCAGGTTCCTGTGTGAAGTAAGATGTATGATACAGGGTTTAGTGTGGACAACTGACCAGAGTGAGTCCTCATGTGTCGGGTCAGGTGGGTCTTCTGAGAACTGGAGTAGTCGCAGTATGGACACTGGAAAGGACGGACACCTGTACAACACAAAGAGCACAATGCCTACATGAACTTTTGGCCCTGTCAGGTTGGTCTGAGACGAAGGCCCTGATCGTTCTGAGATCCATCAGTAGTTTTGCTCAGGTACAATGCGCCCTTTTTTTGCACCACACATCTTTCTAGCGGTTTTTGGAGATGCAAAAAAGTTGCCGTTAGCTGTGGCTAGCTAGCTAGCTGCTGGACTGTGACAGAGCTGAGGAGTATGTGAGGAGGAGGAGGGAGTTCAAGCTGATTGACTGGTTAACTAAGCAGCACCGCTGCACCGGCACCTCAGAGGTTTTGCCCTTCGCCTTTTGTCAAGGGGTGTTTCTGAAGCAGCTACATCTGCAGCGACGAGGCTTGCCGCGGTAGTCGGGTGTTACACGGTGGTCGGGCACACAGAGATTACATTACATACCCACCGCCGCCATGTTATCCGTGTTATCAATACAAAGTCGGAAAATGGATGCAACAAAGTGAAAGTGGATTCATAGCTCAGCTCAGAGCAGGAGTCAGATTTCACACACTGGACCAGAGAGTTGACAGACAAGATGATGCTGGAGGATTCTGTGTCAAAGTGAAAAGCAAAAGTGCCTATTTGACAATACTTTCGATGGGTAGCTCAGTCTGTAGGGAGTTGGCTTGGGAACCGGAGGGTCACCGGTTCAAGTCCCGCCATGGACCAAGAACTGAGTGTGAACTGGTAGCTGGAGAGGTGCCAGTTTACCTCTTGGGCACTGCCGAGGTGCCCCTGAGCAAGGCACCAAACCCCCAACTGCTCGGGGCGCTTGTCAGGAGCAGCCCCCTCACTCTGACATCTCTCCATTGTTGCATGTTTGTGCATGTGTGTGTTCGGGTCTGCATGTACCGTGTATAAGTTAACAACAGAGTGAAAAAATTGAATTTCCCCTCGTGGGACTAATAAAGGGCTATCTTCTTCTTCTTCTTCTTCTTCTTCTTCTTCTAAACCAGTACTATAAGGGAACCATGGTGTTAATCAGGGGAAAGGACCGGTCACAGCCGGTGTGCACGGCACAGCGGCGTCGGGTGGAAAGCTGCAGCCTCGCAGTGAAAACTGGGCTGCAGAGGCCAGATACACTGCCACCCGATGGTGGATCGTAAGCCCACTGCATATGCTGACCATCATGTTTTCTTTTAAAGTGGCCGGTGTAATCGGTAACACCGGTGCTGTCACAACTTTATTAATCGGTGGTAACATTTTCTCACCCTTGGATCCCTAATAGTGACATGTCCATGTGACCGGAGCTCAGGTGTGTCCTACCTGTGTGTGTCCTGATATGCTGGATGTAGTTGCTCTTGCGGTCGGAGAAGTAGGAGCACTGGCTGCAGGTGTGCAGTTTGCTGGGGAAGTGATTCCTCAGGTGTTTCCTCCAGTGGTACTGGCTGACGGTGGTGTATGGACACAGTGTACACTTAAACACCCTGCAGAGACAGACGCCATTTGTTACATAAAGATACCACGTGATAGCTGACTGATCAATAACTGCTGGTGTGCTCCACTTACCTGTGGTCCTCGCCCTCCTTGCTGTGGTGTTTCAGGTGAGCGATGTAATGATCATATCTGTTAGTGTTGTAGCCGCACCGTTCACACCTGATCAACCCTTTGACGTCACCTGATGTCACCGTGCCCGCCGCCTCTTCGCCGCTCTCCACCTCCCCACCTGACGGCGCCTGGGACTCGGGTGTACCTGTGTCAGCGTCCTTGGTCCTGGTCTTGCTCCTGCCCTCAACCCGGTTCACCACCATCATCTTGCTGACGCCGTGAGTGCCGAGGTGTTCGACAAACTCCCGCTCGTTCTGAGCCTGGAAGTGACACGGCTTACAATGGAAGGGTTTCTTCTTCTTGGTGCTCCCCGTCGCAGCGGCGGGGCTTTGTTGGCGTTCCACGCCCTGCTCAGGTTTTTTAGTTCCAGCAGAGGGGCGGCGCCGAGTGCGACCAGACAGGTCTTCAGCTTTGTCTCCGTCCTCTTCCTCCATGTCGTTTCCTACGACCACGGTGACGATGTTCGGGCTGGGAGACTCGGGGTACTCAACAATACACACCTCTCTGTAGTTCTGGTTGTCGTAGCTGTACCTGATCACACGCACAGGTGAGTTAACACACAGGTAACACTGTCATCACGACTACACACACACAGATAACACTGTATTTACGACGGCCGGGAGCGGCCTAACTGCCGACCTGATGACATTCTCCTCCTCGCTGTCTGAGTAGCTGCATCCCACCGTCTTCAGCTCCATCATCTCCTTCTCATCTGCCCCACTACCGTCACCGCCGCCGCCCTCCGCCGCCGTCACCGCCGCCACGTTGGCCAGCATCACCAGCTGAGGGGCGGGCAGCGTGTTCCTGGGCATGTCGCTCTGAGCGTCCTCCACCAGAGAAACACCGACAGGAAACATCTCCACGGAGAACACCGTCTGAGCGGCCATGTTGAGTTCACCAGGCTGCGGAGTTGAAACATGGAGGATGAGCGAAAGGTGTGTTACAGTTCACGTCACGACTCTGAGGAAACTGCAGTCATGCTGACATTGGGATTAAGAGTACTGCAGCTGCTTAAACTAGACTTTGTGGTGTATTATGGTGTACTATCTAGTAGTGTAGCTGATAGTAAACCTCAGAAGCAGACGAGGAGCTTTTAAAGTCATTTCTGATCATGTGTCCTCTATGACATTTTTTACAGCGTTCACTCCAAATGCAACCGAACTTTACTGAACTCCATCCACAAAACAGCATGAAACAGCTGTCTGCTGGTCGCCGTGGTAACAGAGCTGACAGAGCTCCAGCATCATGATGGACTCACTTCTGATCTGGTTATCAATATTAAACCACAGCGCAGTCTGTTTATGGTGGCTTCATACCTCAGTATTGATCCAGATGAATTCAGCCCCGTGTGACTGGCTGGATCCAGTGAATACTGCTCAGTAAAACTACTACTTCAGTACTTCAGGAAAAGTACTTACATCACAGTATAGAAACACTTTGTTAGAAGTGAAAGTACAGATTGTACAGATTAGTATTCAGTCTATATATTGTACAGGCTAGTATTGAGTCTACATATTGTACAGACTAGTATTCAGTCTATATATTGTACAGGCTAGTATTCAGTCTACATATTGTACAGACTAGTATTCAGCCTATATATTGTACAGACTAGTATTCAGTCTGTATGTCTGTTATACAGACTAGTATTCAGTCTATATATTGTACAGGCTAGTATTCAGTCTATATATTGTACAGACTAGTATTCAGTCTATATATTTTACAGACTAGTATTCAGTCTATATATTGTATAGACTAGTATTCAGTCTATATATTGTACAGACTAGTATTCAGTCTATATATTGTACAGACTAGTATTCAGTCTGTATATTTTACAGACTGGTATTCAGTCTATATATTTTACAGACTGGTATTCAGTCTACATATTTTACAGACTAGTATTCAGTCTATATTTTACAGACTAGTATTCAGTCTATATATTTTAGACTGGTATTCAGTCTATATATTTTACAGACTAGAATTCAGTCTGTATATTTTACAGACTAGTATTCAGTCTGTATATTTTACAGACTAGTATTCAGTCTATATATTTTACAGACTAGTATTCAGTCTATATATTTTACAGACTAGTATTCAGTCTATATATTTTACAGACTGGTATTCAGTCTATATATTTTCCAGACCAGTATTCAGTCTATATAGTTTACAGACTAGTATTCGGTCTATATATTTTACAGACTGGTATTCAGTCTATATATTTTCCAGACCAGTATTCAGTCTATATAGTTTACAGACTAGTATTCAGTCTATATAGTTTACAGACTAGTATTCAGTCTATATATTGTATAGACTAGTATTCAGTCTATATATTGTACAGACTAGTATTCAGTCTATATATTGTACAGACTAGTATTCAGTCTGTATATTTTACAGACTGGTATTCAGTCTATATATTTTACAGACTGGTATTCAGTCTACATATTTTACAGACTAGTATTCAGTCTATATTTTACAGACTAGTATTCAGTCTATATATTTTAGACTGGTATTCAGTCTATATATTTTACAGACTAGAATTCAGTCTGTATATTTTACAGACTAGAATTCAGTCTGTATATTTTACAGACTAGTATTCAGTCTGTATATTTTACAGACTAGTATTCAGTCTATATATTTTACAGACTAGTATTCAGTCTATATATTTTACAGACTAGTATTCAGTCTATATATTTTACAGACTGGTATTCAGTCTATATATTTTACAGACTAGAATTCAGTCTGTATATTTTACAGACTAGTATTCAGTCTATATAGTTTATGGACTAGTATTCAGTCTATATATTTTACAGACTGGTATTCAGTCTATATATTTTCCAGACCAGTATTCAGTCTATATAGTTTACAGACTAGTATTCGGTCTATATATTTTACAGACTGGTATTCAGTCTATATATTTTCCAGACCAGTATTCAGTCTATATAGTTTACAGACTAGTATTCAGTCTGTAGAAACCGTCAGCTCATTGAAATTTGTCCGGCGGCCATTTTGAAACAGCACCAGGGATCGGTCGACAGCGCCAGATGGACAGAGTCCCAGTTCGGGACTGGGTCCTGGTCTGGGACTCCCGGTTCGGGAGACCCGGTTCTGAACGCTCGTCTGTAGCTGAAGACTACTACTGACAATCAGCTAAAGTTCGATAATAAAAAGGGAAGTTTAACATAGAAAGTGATAAAACCGTGAAACCGGCAGCGACCGGACTCCGACCGAGACCTGGTTCCACCCGAACACAGGTTCAGGAGGAGGGGAAGGAGAGCCGGGACCTTATGTGGGTTTAAGTCGCTTTAAAAGAAACCATCGTGTCCGTCTAGACTCGGACTAAAGGCTGATTAATGACCCGAACATTTAACACAAGACGCCGATTCACCGAGTCTCTGCGCAAACTGTTAGTTCTGTATAAATATCGATATAATCATAAATATCTGAGTGGAGCAGCAGATAAAAATCAATATAATCATAAATATCTGAGTGGAGCAGCAGATAAAAATCAATATAATCATAAATATCTGAGTGGAGCAGCAGATAAAAATCAATATAATCATAAATATCTGAGTGGAGCAGCCGAGGCGGTGCCGTGATCCAGCGGATCCAGCGGATCGGTGTGATCCAGCGGATCCAGCGGATCCAGCGACAGTCCGGCTTCACTAAACTTAGTTTGCGGAAGCGCAGAAGTTTCGAGTTTAACGGAGCGCCGCTGAGATCCGGATCTTTAAAAGTAACTCTACAGTGTTCGGGGGTTCACTTCGGTTCGGTTCTGTGTTGTAGTCGAGTTTAAGTTAGTTGCAGATGCGGGCCGGTCCGCGGGCCGGTCCGCGGGCCGCAGTGTAGTTAGCCATGGTCCTGATCAGCCCCGGACAGCGCCTTCTTCCCCGACTCACCGCCTCCATTTTAGCCAAACTGCCACCAACTTTGCTGCTGCTCCGCTCCGCCGAGCAGCGGCTCCTTTCTGCGGCCGACAATCAGCGGCAAACGGCGGGGGACTCACCGGCTCCTCTCTGCTCCTCTCTGCTCCGCTTTGCTCCTCTTCTTTCCGCTTTAAAGCAGCTTTCTTTCGACGAACAGCGCAGAAAGAAAAGTGGACAAGAAGTTTCCGCACATTCCTCCACACTGACGCACGGTGGTGACGTCATCACGTAGCCGAGGTGAGCCGAGGCGACGCAGAGCGTGTTTATTAGGTAGTATTTAGTAGTACTTTTACTACTAATAAGTAGTATTAGTAGGGGTCGGTCCCTCTAGTCTTTGTTTATTTATTCATTTATTTCTTTTCTTATTATTATTATTAGTATTATCATCATTATTCATATTATTATTATTCTTTTTATTATTATTCTTATTATTTTCATCATTATTCTTCTTCTTCTTATTATTAATATCATCATTATTCATATTATTATTATTCTTTTTATTATTATTATTATTATTATTTTCACCATTCTTATTCTTATTCTTATTATTAATATCATCATTATTCATCCATCGATCCATCCATCCATTGTCAACCGCTTGTCCCGTTAGGGGTCGCGGGGGAGCTGGAGCCGATCCCAGCTGGCATTGGGTGAAGGCGGGTACACCCTGGACAGGTCTCCAGTCCATCGAAGGACACATAGAGACAGACAACATAGAGACAGACAACCATTCACGCTCACATCCACACCTACGGGACATTTAGAGTCATCAATTAACCTAAACTGCATGTCTTTGGACGGTGGGAGGAAGCCGGAGTACCCGGAGAAAACCCACATTTACACAGGGAGAACATGCAAACTCCACACAGAAGAGTCCCAAGCCGGAATCGAACCTGCGACCCTCTTGCTGTGAGGCAACAGCATCAATCATTTTCACAACATCAATGTTTTCACTCTGTTGTTAACTTATACACGGTACATGCAGACCCGAACACACATGCACAAACATGCATCAATGGAGAGATGTCAGAGTGATGGGGCTGCTCCTGACAAGCGCCCCGAGCAGTTGGGTGTTTCGTGCCTTGCTCAGGGGCACCTCGGCAGTGCCCAAGAGGTAAACTGGCACCTCTCCAGCTACCAGTTCACGCTCAGTTCTTGGTCCATGTTGGGACTTGAACCGGTGACCCTCCGGTTACCAAGCCAACTCCTTACAGACTGAGCTACTGCCGCCCCCAAAATTATTATTTGTTATTATTATTTATTAATATTATTATTATTTTTTTTTTTATAATTATTATGTGATTTCACAGTGTCTCAAACTGGCTCAGGGAATGTGACACAAAGGGAGTCCATGCTACGTCATCCATGAGACCAAATAATAGATAAAATTAAAGTTAACAGAAAATGAAGAGTGGAGTGTATCGATTAGATCAGTCGTGATCAAATGGATGAAGAGCATGGAAGTCTGTGAACCTCTGGATTTAATAACTGGTCGACCCTCCTTTGGCAGCAACAACCTCAACCAGACGTTTCCTGTAGTAGCAGATCAGACCTGCTCAGCGGTCAGGAGGAGTTCTGGACCGATCCTCTTTACAAACCTGGTTCAGTTCAGTGATGTTCTGGATGTCTGGTGTGAATCTCTCTCTGGAGGTCCTGAGGTCAGGACTCGGACTGGGCCGCTCCAGAAGGCCTATTTTCTTCTGTTGAAGCCGTTCTGTTGGTGATCAGACAGTCTGTCTCACCGTGGACACATGGACATCAAGGCTTTTAGAGAGACTTCTGGAACCCTTCCAGCTTCATATCAGTCAGCAGTTCTTGATCGTAGGTCTTCTGAGAGCTCTTTAGTGCGAGGCATGGTTCCCATCAGGTAATGCTTCTGGAGAACAGCTAACTCCAAACTGCTGTGTTTTTATAGGGCAGGGCAGCTTTAACCAACACCTCCAATCATCACACTGACTGGACTCCAGGTTGGTCATTAGCCTCGGGGTTCACATACTTTTTCCACCCTGCACTGTGAATTTTTACATGTTGTGTTCAATAAAAACATGACAACTATCATTTTTTGTGCAGTATTAATTTAAGCAGACTGTGTTTGTCTGTTGTGACTTAGATGAAGATCAGAACACATTTTATGAGTAATTCCAAAGGGACCCCTGTCTGGAGCCAGGCCCAGATGGAGGGACAGTGATCGAGCGCCTGGTGGCCGGCTTTGGACAGCTGTCCGACTGAAAAAGGAGTCCTTCCAGGATATGTTGTCTCTGAGGACTCTGGAGGCAGTTGCAAGGTACCGACAGGCCCTTCGGGCAGCAGCTGCTGCCACAAAGGAGACAAAGCAGCGGGTGTGGGAGGAGTTTGGAGCAGCCATGGAGAAGGATTTTCGGTCTGCACCAAGGTCTTTCTGGAAAACTGTCCGGTACCTCAGGATGGGGAAACAGGAACCATCCAAGCTGTGTACAGTAAGGATGGGACACTGACCTCAACTGAGGAGGTAACCGGGCGGTGGAAGGAGCACTTTGAGGAACTCCTGAACCCGACTGATACGCCCTCTCTTGTAGAGGCAGAGCTGGAGACTGATGGGGGATCATCAATCGTCAGTTTCCCTGGGGGAAGTCGCTTAGGTAGTTAAACAGCTCCGCAGTGGCAAGGCCCCAGGGATTGACGAGATCCGCCCAGAAATGCTGAAGGCTCTGGGTGTGGAGGGGCTGTCATGGATGACACGCATCTAAAACATTACGTGGAAGTCGGGGACAGTGCTTAAAGAGTGGCAGACCGGGGTGGTGGTTTCCCTGTTCAAAAAGGCGGACCAGAGAGTGTGTGCCAATTACAGGGGTATCACACAACTCAGCCCCCCTGGTAAAGTCTACTCCAGGGTGCTGGAAAGGAGGGTTTGGCCGATAGCCAAACCTCAGATTGAAGAGGAACAATTTCATCCTGACTGTGGAACAACGGACCAGCTCTTTACTCTCGCAAGGATCCTGGAGGGGCCCTGGGAGTATGCCCATTCAGTCTACATGTGTTCTGTGGACTTGGAGAAGGCATACGATCGGGTCCCCCGGAGGATACTGTAGGAGGTGCTGCGGGAGTATGGGGGTCACTTCTCAGGGCCATCCAATCTCGGTACTCCCAAAGTGAGAGCTGTGTCCGGGTTCTTGGCAGTAAGGCCAACCCCCTCCTTTCTGGTTGGGGCACCAGGGTTGCGCCTTGTCACCAATCGTGTTTGTGATATTCATGGAAAGGATATTGAGGCGTAGTCGGGGGGAGGAAGGTTTGCAGATCAGTGTGCTGAGGATCTCATCGCTGCTTTTTGCAGATGATGTGGTTCTGCTGGCATCATCGGTCTGCCACCTCCAGCATTCACTGGATCGGTTCACAGCCGAGTGTGAAGCTGCTGGGATGAGGATCAGCACCTCTAAATCGGAGGCCATGGTTCTTAGCAGGAAATTGATGGATTGTCTACTCCAGGTAGGGAATGAGTCTTTACCCCAAGTGAAGGAGTTCAAGTACCTCGGGGTCTTGTTCGCAAGTGAGGGAACAATGGAATGTGAGATTGGCCGGAGAATCGGAGCAGCAGAGGCAGTATTGCAGTCGCTTTACCGCACCGTTGTCATGAAGAGAGAGTTGAGCCGGAAGGCAAAACTCTCCATCTATCGGTCAGTCTTCGTTCCTACTCTCACCTATGGTCATGAGGGCTGGGTCATGACCAAAAGAACTAGATCCCAGGTACAAGAGGCCGAAATGGGTTTTCTCAGGGGGGTGGCTGGCATCTCCCTTAGAGATAAGGTGAGAAGCTCAGCCATCGGTGAGGGACTCGAAGTCGAGCCGCTGCTCCTTTACTTTGAAAGGAGCCAGTTGAGGTGGTTCGGGCATCTGGTAAGGATGCCCCGTGGGCGCCTCCTTAGGGAGGTGTTCCAGGCAGTTGAAGATGAAGATGAAGATATATCTATATACACACAATAGATAGATAGATAGATCTTCTGTTTTCCATCACCAGATTTTACTCGGACATTTAGACAGAGAGTAACACCAGTCAGACCAGTAACACCAGTAACACCAGTCAGACCAGTATCACCAGTCAGACCAGTAACACCAGTCAGACCAGTGTCACCAGTAACACCAGTAACACCAGTCAGACCAGTATCACCAGTCAGACCAGTAACACCAGTCAGACCAGTGTCACCAGTAACACCAGTAACACCAGTCAGACCAGTAACACCAGTCAGACCAGTGTCACCAGTAACACCAGTCAGACCAGTAACACCAGTCAGACCAGTAACACCAGTAACACCAGTCAGACCAGTATCACCAGTCAGACCAGTAACACCAGTCAGACCAGTGTCACCAGTAACACCAGTAACACCAGTCAGACCAGTATCACCAGTAACACCAGTCAGACCAGTAACACCAGTCAGACCAGTATCACCAGTAACACCAGTCAGACCAGTAACACCAGTCAGACCAGTATCACCAGTAACACCAGTCAGACCAGCATCACCAGTAACACCAGTCAGACCAGTAACACCAGTCAGACCAGTATCACCAGTAACACCAGTCAGACCAGTAACACCAGTTAAACTGCGTTCATTTTAAGGCACATTAAAGGTGAGTGATTCACCGATATCACACAATAAGAAGATTTTTGGTCTGAAGATAAACAAACAAACACATCTGTCAACAGTTACAACAAAAATCTGTTGGATATTTGGATGGAAACGTCAGTCTGTGAGTGAATACTGTGTTTTCTGACAGAGTGACGTGACCCTGAAGTGTCACAGAGTCATTCATGGTGAGGAAAGGAGCTTCAGTGCTTCCTTTCCTATCTCCTTTAGCCCAGGACACACTGGACCATCCTTTACCAAAGGAGAGGAGATAATGCCGTCCCACAATTCCTTGCAGCAGCAACATTTAGAGCTGTGTCCTCTGTGGATAGAAGCTCTGTGTGCTGTGGACACTGTGATGTGGGTTACAAATAAAGTCTTTGGTACCAGCAGCTCTGATAAGGACACTTGGAGACACAATCAATCAAGTATTGATTTTTGGATCTAGTCTGGCTGAAAGCTGATTAGAACAGAATCAACTGATTGGATTTTAAAAAAGAAACATTAATTAATCACCTGATTATCAATGACTTTAAATATGAACTTCATCCTCTCACACACACATAAAAGCCAGTAAGTAGACATTGAGTTTAAGATAAGATTTCATGAACTTTCTCAAAGTGGAGGCAGAATAATTCACTGAACACGTTAGCTAATGCTAGTTAGCAAGTATTGTTGTCTTGTTTTTCAACAATGGCTGAAGAAAGTACTACTATACTACTACTCTCTGGAACTAGCTAGCTAGCCAGCTAGTTAGCTAGCTAGCTTGTCTGTCTCAAGAACTGGCTAGTTAGCTAGCTAGCTAACTCCTGTTCTCCTCCTGGTGAAGTAGCCTCCTAGCGGTGGCTCATTTCCTGTAGCATGAAGGAAGTAGCAAGCTAAGCTAGCTAAGTAGCCGGCCGTCCGACCAGCAGGCTGGAGGCCAACGGCAGCGCTGTAAATATAAACTGAGGGCGTATAAATCTTTGGATGTCTATAGTTAACTATCCTTCAGTGAAGTCAGTCAAAAAGAGAGTCGGACGATATCAGAGAAGAGTTTCAGAGATGGAGAGAAAGGGATGCTAATAGCTTAGCCTTCTGCTAACAGCAGCTGCTGCTGATTTTGGCAGCCAACAACAGCAAGATGACATTTTAGATGTGGAGCTTTAGCCCACTGCTAGCGTTAGCCTCTACGGCTGATCTGCAACTACAGGAAACGTTTGGTTGACGTTATTGCTGGGTTAGGGTTATAAAAGTTATTAAATCCAAAGGTTCACATACTTTTTCCACCTTGCACTGTTGAAGATCAGAACACATTTTATGACCAGTTCATGCAGGTGATATATATATATATATATATATATATATATATATAAATGTCCCTCTTACCCTCTTAGGGTGGTAACCGGGTCCTCCTCTAGATCTGGTCCTCTACCAGATTCCTGGAGTTTGAGGGTTCTTCAGTATCTTAGCTGTTCCTAGGACTGTGCTCTTCTGGACTGAGGCTTCAGATGTCGTTCCCGGAATCTGTTGGAGCCGTTCTCCCAGTTTGGGGGACCACGTTAGCCTTGATCTTCCACATCTGTTCCAGCTGGTACTTCTCAACCTTTTCGTGCTCGTTCTTCCTGATGTTGGAGTCAGCTGGTATCTCCACATCTATCACCACCACCCTCTTCTGCTCTTTGTCCACCACCACTATGTCCGGTTGGTTAGCCAGCAGCTGTTTGTCAGTCTGGAAGCTGAAGTCCCACAGGATCTTAACCCTGTTGTTCTCCACCACCTTCGGTGGTACATCCCATTGGGATTTGGGTACTTCTAGTCCATACTGGGTGCAGATATTTCTGTACACTATCCCAGCCACTTGGTTGTGCCTCTCCACGTATGCTGATCCTGCTAGCATCTTACACCCTGCTACTATGTGCTGGACTGTCTCCGGGGCATGTTCACACAGCCTGCACCTTGGGTCAGATCTACTCTGGTATATTCTGGTCTCTATGGTCCTGGTACTTAGGGCTTGTTCTTGTGCTGCCATGATCAGTGCCTCTGTGCTGTCTGTCAGTCCAGCTTTGTCCAGCCATTGGTAGCTCAGCCACGTCCTGTATCTGGCGGTGGTACATGCCGTGTAGGGGCTTGTCCCTCCATGTTGTCTCCTCAGCTTCCTCACTCTCTTCAGGTTTCTGTTGTCTAAGGCATTCACTGAGCAGTTCGTCTTTGGGGGCCATCTTCCTGATGTACTCTTGGAGTTTCATCCTGGACAGTGGCTCTGATGCTCACTAGTCCTCGGCCTCCCTCTTTCCACTTAGTGTCCAGCCTCAGGGTGCTGGACTTGGGGTGGAACCCTCCGTGCATGGTGAGGAGCTTTCTTGTCCTGATATCTGTGGCTTCTATTTCCTCCTTTGGCCAGCTGATGATCCCAGCGGGGTATCTAATGACTGGTAGTGCGTACATGTTGATGGCTCGGACCTTGTTCTTCCCATTCAGCGGACTTCTCAGGACTTGCCGTACTCTCTGGAGGTATTTGGCTGTGGTTGACTTCCTTGCAGCCTCCTCATGATTTCCATTCTCCTGTGGGATACCAAGGTATTTGTAGCTGTCTTGGATGCCTCCTATCCTGCCCTCTGGTAGGTCCACCCCCTCAGTTCTGATCATCTTGCCTCTCTTTGATACCATCCGGCCACATTTGTCCAACCCGAATGACATCCCTATGTCGTCGCTGTAGATCCTGGTGGTGTGGATCAGTGAGTTGATTTGTCGCTCATTCCTGGAGTACAGCTTGATGTCATCCACGTAGAGCAGGTGGCTGATTGTTGCCCCACTTCGGAAACGGTATCCGTAACCAGTCTTTGTGATGATCTGGCTGAGGGGGTTCAGGCCTATGCAGAACAGCAGTGGTGACAGTGCATCCCCTTGGTATATGCCGCACTTGGTGTTAACTTGGGCGATTGGCTTGGAGTTGGACTCTAGGGTTGTCTTCCACATTCCCATTGAGTTCTTGATGAAGGCTCTTAGTGTCCTGTTGATCCTGTATAGTTCCAGACATTCCAGTATCCATGTGTGTGGCACTGAGTCGTAGGCTTTCTGGTAGTCAATCCAGGCAGTGCACAGGTTGGTCTGCCTGTTCTTCCAGTCTCTGTGGACTGCTCTGTCAACCAGTAGCTGGTACTTGGCTCCTCCGGTGTTACTGCCAATTCCTTGCTGTGCTTTGCTCATGTATTGAACCATATGCCTATTCATCTTAGCCGCCATGATGCCTGACAGGATCTTCCATGTTGTACAGAGACAGGTTATCGGTCGGTAGTTGGATGGGATGGGTCCCT
This sequence comes from Pterois miles, assembly GCA_947000775.1. Taxonomy (NCBI): domain Eukaryota; kingdom Metazoa; phylum Chordata; class Actinopteri; order Perciformes; family Scorpaenidae; genus Pterois; species Pterois miles. The sequence goes on from CAMQGK010000193.1 coordinate 404,462, forward strand.
TCTGAGGGTCCCTCTTGATTTGGACAGTCCTGCTTTCAGTCAACCACTCTGGGTGGGTTCCATCCCTTAGCAGCTGGTTCATCTGTGCTGCTAGGCGTTCATGGAGTGCTGCTAGCTTCTTTAGCCAGTATGTATGGATCATATCGGGGCCTGGAGCTGTCCAGCTCTTCATCTTTGACACTCTTTCTTGGATGTCTGCCACTGAGATGGTTACTGGTTCTTGTTCTGGGAGGCAGTTGTGGTCAGTTCTTAGGTCCACTAGCCACTGGGCATTGGTGTTGTGTGATGCTTGTCTTTCCCATATGCCCTTCCAGTATCTTTCCTCTTGATGGGTCAGACTGGCTGCTGTTACTTCCCTGCCACTGAGAGTCCACCTTGGCTGGTTGAGTGGAGAACATCTTGTTTATTCTCTTGGCCTCTACCTCCTTGGTGTATCTCTTCAGCTGGGTGGCCAGAGCTGTTAGACTCTGTTTGGCAGTTTGTGTCACGACATCTGCCTGTTTTTAAGTTATGTATTGTATTGTCTTTTTCTCATGGTCATTTCATTCTTTCCATTTCCTGTTTTATTTTGATATTACTAACCTCCCTCTCGTTTCAGATCACTGCACTTCCTGCCCTCATGTGTTCCACGCCCATTGACCCACTTTCCTGCTCTGCACGGGTGTTCTGAGTTGTCTGGTCCCGCCCCTGATTGTGTCCACCTGTGAAGCGTTCAATCACTCCTCTTGTATATAATGTGTCTGCTCCCTTCCTCATGTTGCCAGATTGTATTTGAGCCTTATGGTGAAAGTCAGACCCGCGTTCTCTCCTCGTGCTTGCCTCTTCGTGTTTTTTGACCCTTTGCCTGTCTTAGACCCTGCCTCTCGCTTAGCGTTTTTTGGATTTGTTTGTATCGTGGACTGCTTACCTGTGTACCAAACCATTTGTATTAAATAAATAAATAAATAAATAAATAAATAAATAAATAAATAAATAAATAAATAAATATGCAGGATGCAGAGTGTGTGGAGCAGTAATCAGAGCAAAAGGAGGCTACTTTGAAGAAACTACAATATCAGACATATTTTCAGTTGTTTCACACTTTTTTGTTAAGTACATATTTCCATGTGTTAATTCATAGTTTTGATGCCTTCAGTGTGAATCTACAGTTTTCATAGTCACGAAAATAAAGAAAACTCTTTGAATGAGAAGGTGTGTCCAAACTTTTGGTCTGTACTGTATATACTGTATATATATAAGTGGGCTGCACGGTGGTGCAGTGGTTAGTACTCCTGGTTCCTCCCTCAGTCCAAAGACATGCAGGTTAACTGATGACTCTAAATGTCCCGCAGGTGTGAACGGTGTCTGTCTCTATGTGTCCCGTGATGGACTGGAGACCTGTCCAGGTGAACCCACCATCACCCAATGCCAGCTCCAGACCCCCTGCGGCTCCTAACGGGATAAGCGGTTCAGGATGGATGGATGGATGGATGGATGTATATTGGTGTATGTGTGACCAAACAAATAAATGACCAGACATTAAATTTGTGGTGTGTGTCGTCACAGACTGACATGTGAAGAAGCCACGCCCCTTTCCTCCAGCCACCCAAACTGTCACAAACTCCCAGAAGTGTGGTGCATCTGCCTTCAAAATAAAGGAACAGGACTGTGTGGTGCATCTGCCTTCAAAATAAAGTAAGAGAACTGTGTGGTGCATCTGCCTTCAAAATAAAGTAAGAGGACTGTGTGGTGCATCTGCCTTCAAAATAAAGTAAGAGGACTGTGTGGTGCATCTGCCTTCAAAATAAAGGAACAGGACTGTGTGGTGCGTCTGCCTTCAAAATAAAGGAACAGGACTGTGTGGTGCATCTGCCTTCAAAATAAAGTAAGAGGACTGTGTGGTGCATCTGCCTTCAAAATAAAGGAACAGGACTGTGTGGTGCGTCTGCCTTCAAAATAAAGTAAGAGGACTGTGTGATGCATCTGCCTTCAAAATAAAGGCACAGGACTGTGTGGTGCATCTGCCTTCAAAATAAAGGCACAGGACTGTGTGGTGCATCTGCCTTCAAAATAAAGGCACAGGACTGTGTGGTGCATCTGCCTTCAAAATAAAGGAACAGGACTGTGTGGTGTGTCTGCCTTCAAAAGAAGAAACATTAAAACAAAGTGATGTTTTTATACTTCAAGTTTCAAAATAAAGGGGGTTACAGTGCAAAAAAAGTCCTTTAAATCAGTAATCTTCTTAGTGCAGATTAAAGTCCTTTAAATTAATTATCCCATTAATGCAGATAATGATGAGATAATGTAATTAGTGCTGATTAGATAGGTTAGATAGTTTAGATAATAAACATCTTAGGTCAGGGTTAGTTAATAAGAGGTAGGATTAGGGTTGGACTGAAAGGAGTTACTGTTAGTGTTAGATAGGTTTAGATAATGTTGAGGGTTTGGGGTTACATGATAAACGTCTTTATGTATCGAAGTAGGTTAAGGTTAAGGTTAAGGGGTTAAGGTTAGATAATGAATGCCTTTATTTAAGGGTTGTTTTTGTTTGTCTTAAACTGAAACAGGCCATTGAGTCACTCTCCCTGTGTTCACATAATGGTTCTGGTTCTGGTTCTGAATCGACAGACAGACAGGTTATCCAGACAATGAACAGGAACAGTACATAGAAATACATGTCAACACTAATAATAATAAGCAATAATAAACAGGAAATGTATCTATAATTTACAGAATATAAAGAATATATCAGACTACACTATAAATATACCCGACTACTATGAATATAGAATAAACCATCAGTATGCGTGCAATAACGCTCTAAATATTATTAATGTATTCATATTCACATACAGTATACTCTAATATTCACGTATGGACCAGACATTCTACCGGTGCTACCGGTCAGTCTTCGTTCCTACTCTCACCTCTGGTCCTGAGGGCTGGGTCAGGACCCACAGAACTAGATCGCAGCTACAAGCAGCCTAAATGGGTTTTCTCAGGAGGGAGGCTGGAGTCTCCCTTAGAGATAAGGTGAGGGACTCGGAGTAGAGCTGCTGCTCCTTTGAGCTGAAAGGAGCCAGTAGAGGTGGTTCATCTGGTAAGGATGCCTCCTGGGCGCCTCCCTAGGGAGGTGTTCCAGACAGGACCAGCTGGGAGGAGACCCCGGGGACGACCCAGGACTAGATGGAGAGATTATATCTCCACACTGGCCTGGGAACGCCTCGGGATCCCCCAGTCAGAGCTGGTTAATGTGGCCCAGGAAAGGGAGGTTTGGGATCCCTGCTGGAGCTGTTGCCCCCGAGACCCGACCCCAGATAAGCGGTTGAAGATGAAGATGAAGAAGACCAGACATTCTTCCCTCTTCCGGTAAATTCAGTGTAAGTTACAGATTTTATTTTGAAATCGTTAGGCGGAAGTGTAACGGATGATCTCGTCCCCTCAGCGGAGTGAGTCACCTTTGGCGAGTCGGAAGAATGTGACGAGTTTCTCCGTTACTTGTCTCCGCGCCGCCGTCTCAGAGCAGCGGGAACACTCGCTCGTTTTCAACCTCGGCGACTCTTCGTCGGTTTTTAAGCGTCTTTTCGGGAACCGGCGGAGGAGACGCGGAGTCCCGGCGCTGCCCCCCGGTAGCAGCCCACCATTAACGTCGCTTTAAAAGTGAACGCTCCGACAGCTAATTTATGCTAACTGCTAACTAACGGTGACGGAGCTCGAACCGTTAACGGAACCCGGTTCTCTTTTTCGGCTTCGTTTGGGGAACTTGTCTTTAATTTGACCAAAACTCGCTGTCAAAACTTTGAAACTTTCCAGGGAACTTGTTTGAAAATGGAGACGGAGAACTGAAGCCAGTCAGCGGGGAACACGGACCCTGGGGCAGGGTTCCTGGTCCGCCTCCTTCCTGTCAGTGGAACCAGTGAGTTTACTGTTCTCCTCCAGTAGAATCAGTGAGTTTACTGTTCTCCTCCCAGTAGAACCAGTGAGTTTACTGTTCTCCTCCAGTAGAATCAGTGAGTTTACTGTTCTCCTCCCAGTAGAACCAGTGAGTTTACTGTTCTCCTGCCAGTAGAACCAGTGAGTTTACTGTTCTCCTCCCAGTAGAACCAGTGAGTTTACTGTTCTCCTCCAGTAGAACCAGTGAGTTTACTGTTCTCCTCCCAGTAGAACCAGTGAGTTTACTGTTCTCCTCCCAGTAGAACCAGTGAGTTTACTGTTCTCCTGCCAGTAGAACCAGTGAGTTTACTGTTCTCCTCCCAGTAGAACCAGTGAGTTTACTGTTCTCCTCCAGTAGAATCAGTGAGTTTACTGTTCTCCTCCCAGTAGAACCAGTGAGTTTACTGTTCTCCTCCAGTAGAATCAGTGAGTTTACTGTTCTCTTCCCAGTAGAACCAGTGAGTTTACTGTTCTCCTCCAGTAGAATCAGTGAGTTTACTGTTCTCCTCCCAGTAGAACCAGTGAGTTTACTGTTCTCCTCCCAGTAGAACCAGTGAGTTTACTGTTCTCCTCCCAGTAGAACCAGTGAGTTTACTGTTCTCCTCCCAGTAGAACCAGTGAGTTTACTGTTCTCTTCCCAGTAGAACCAGTGAGTTTACTGTTCTCCTCCAGTAGAACCAGTGAGTATACTGTTCTCCCAGTACAACCAGTGAGTTTACTGTTCTCCTCCCAGTAGAACCAGTGAGTTTACTGTTCTCTTCCCAGTAGAACCAGTGAGTTTACTGTTCTCCTCCCAGTAGAAGCAGTGAGTTTACTGTTCTCCTCCCAGTAGAACGAGTGAGTTTACTGTTCTCCCAGTACAACCAGTGAGTTTACTGTTCTCCTCCAGTAGAATCAGTGAGTTTACTGTTCTCCTCCCAGTAGAACCAGTGAGTTTACTGTTCTCCTCCCAGTAGAACCAGTGAGTTTACTGTTCTCTTCCAGTAGAACCAGTGAGTTTACTGTTCTCCTCCCAGTAGAAGCAGTGAGTTTACTGTTCTCCTCCCAGTAGAACCAGTGAGTTTACTGTTCTCCTCCCAGTAGAACCAGTGAGTTTACTGTTCTCTTCCCAGTAGAACCAGTGAGTTTACTGTTCTCCTCCCAGTAGAAGCAGTGAGTTTACTGTTCTCCTCCCAGTAGAACGAGTGAGTTTACTGTTCTCCCAGTACAACCAGTGAGTTTACTGTTCTCCTCCCAGTAGAACCAGTGAGTTTACTGTTCTCTTCCAGTAGAACCAGTGAGTTTACTGTTCTCCTCCCAGTAGAACCAGTGAGTTTACTGTTCTCCTCCCAGTAGAACCAGTGAGTATACTGTTCTCCCAGTACAACCAGTGAGTTTACTGTTCTCCTCCCAGTAGAACCAGTGAGTTTACTGTTCTCCTCCCAGTAGAACCAGTGAGTTTACTGTTCTCCCAGTAGAACCAGTGAGTTTACTGTTCTCCTCTCAGTAGAACCAGTGAGTTTACTGTTCTCTTCCAGTAGAAGCAGTGAGTTTACTGTTCTCCTCCCAGTAGAACCAGTGAGTTTACCGTTCTCCTCCTAGTAGAACCAGTGAGTTTACCGTTCTCCTCCTAGTAGAACCAGTGAGTTTACCGTTCTCCTCCCAGCAGAACCAGTGAGTTTACCGTTCTCCTCCCAGTAGAACCAGTGAGTTTACTGTTCTCCTCCCAGTAGAACCAGTGAGTTTACTGTTCTCTTCCAGTAGAACCAGTGAGTTTACTGTTCTCCTCCAGTAGAAGCAGTGAGTTTACTGTTCTCCTCCAGTAGAAGCAGTGAGTTTACTGTTCTCCTCCCAGTAGAACCAGTGAGTTTACTGTTCTCTTCCAGTAGAAGCAGTGAGTTTACTGTTCTCCTCCCAGTAGAACCAGTGAGTTTACCGTTCTCCTCCAGTAGAACCAGTGAGTTTACTGTTCTCCTCCAGTAGAAGCAGTGAGTTTACCGTTCTCCTCCCAGTAGAACCAGTGAGTTTACTGTTGTCCTCCAGTAGAAGCAGTGAGTTTACTGTTCTCCTCCAGTAGAAGCAGTGAGTTTACCGTTCTCCTCCCAGTAGAACCAGTGAGTTTACTGTTCTCTTCCAGTAGAACCAGTGAGTTTACTGTTCTCCTCCCAGTAGAACCAGTGAGTTTACCGTTTTCCTCCCAGTAGAACCAGTGAGTTTACTGTTCTCCTCCCAGTAGAACCAGTGAGTTTACTGTTCTCTTCCAGTAGAACCAGTGAGTTTACTGTTCTCCTCCCAGTAGAACCAGTGAGTTTACTGTTCTCCTCCCAGTAGAACCAGTGAGTTTACTGTTCTCCTCCCAGCAGAACCAGTGAGTTTACCGTTCTCCTCCCAGCAGAACCAGTGAGTTTACTGTTCTCCTCCCAGTAGAACCAGTGAGTTTACTGTTCTCCTCCAGTAGAAGCAGTGAGTTTACTGTTCTCCTCCCAGTAGAAGCAGTGAGTTTACTGTTCTCCTCCCAGTAGAAGCAGTGAGTTTACTGTTGTCCTCCAGTAGAACCAGTGAGTTTACTGTTGTCCTCCAGTAGAACCAGTGAGTTTACTGTTGTCCTCCAGTAGAACCAGTGAGTTTACTGTTCTCCCAGTAGAACCAGTGAGTTTACTGTTCTTCTCCCAGTAGAACCAGTGAGTTTACTGTTCTCATCCAGAAGAACCAGTGAGTTTACTGTTCTCCTCCCAGTAGAACCAGTGAGTATACTGTTCTTCTCCCAGTAGAACCAGTGAGTTTACTGTTCTCATCCAGAAGAACCAGTGAGTTTACTGTTCTCCTCCAGTAGAACCAGTGAGTTTACTGTTCTCCTCCCAGTAGAACCAGTGAGTTTACTGTTCTCCTCCTAGTAGAACCAGTGAGTTTACTGTTCTCCCAGTACAACCAGTGAGTTTACTGTTCTCCTCCCAGTAGAACCAGTGAGTTTACTGTTCTCTTCCAGTAGAAGCAGTGAGTTTACTGTTCTCCTCCCAGTAGAACCAGTGAGTTTACTGTTCTCCTCCCAGTAGAACCAGTGAGTTTACCGTTCTCTTCCAGTAGAACCAGTGAGTTTACTGTTCTCCTCCAGTAGAACCAGTGAGTTTACTGTTCTCCTCCAGTAGAAGCAGTGAGTTTACTGTTCTCCTCCCAGTAGAACCAGTGAGTTTACTGTTCTCTTCCAGTAGAACCAGTGAGTTTACTGTTCTCCTCCCAGTAGAACCAGTGAGTTTACCGTTCTCCTCCCAGTAGAACCAGTGAGTTTACCGTTCTCCTCCCAGTAGAACCAGTGAGTTTACTGTTGTCCTCCAGTAGAAGCAGTGAGTTTACTGTTCTCCTCCAGTAGAAGCAGTGAGTTTACCGTTCTCCTCCCAGTAGAACCAGTGAGTTTACTGTTCTCTTCCAGTAGAACCAGTGAGTTTACTGTTCTCCTCCAGTAGAACCAGTGAGTTTACTGTTCTCCTCCCAGTAGAACCAGTGAGTTTACTGTTCTCCTCCAGTAGAACCAGTGAGTTTACCGTTGTCCTCCCAGTAGAACCAGTGAGTTTACTGTTCTCCTCCCAGTAGAACCAGTGAGTTTACTGTTCTCCTCCAGTAGAACCAGTGAGTTTACCGTTGTCCTCCCAGTAGAACCAGTGAGTTTACTGTTCTCCTCCAGTAGAACCAGTGAGTTTACTGTTGTCCTCCAGTAGAACCAGTGAGTTTACTGTTCTCCTCCAGTAGAACCAGTGAGTTTACTGTTCTCCCAGTAGAACCAGTGAGTTTACTGTTCTCCCAGTAGAACCAGTGAGTTTACTGTTCTCTTCCAGTAGAACCAGCGAGTTTACTGTTGTCCTCCAGTAGAACCAGTGAGTTTACTGTTCTCCTCCAGTAGAACCAGCGAGTTTACTGTTGTCCTCCAGTAGAACCAGTGAGTTTACTGTTCTCCCAGTACAACCAGTGAGTTTACTGTTCTCCTCCCAGTAGAACCAGTGAGTTTACTGTTCTCCTCCAGTAGAACCAGTGAGTTCACTGTTGTCCTCCAGTAGAACCAGTGAGTTTACTGTTGTCCTCAAGTAGAACCAGTGAGTTTACTGTTCTCCCAGTACAACCAGTGAGTTTACTGTTCTCCTCCCAGTAGAACCAGTGAGTTTACTGTTCTCCCAGTACAACCAGTGAGTTTACTGTTCTCCTCCCAGTAGAACCAGTGAGTTCACTGTTGTCCTTCAGTAGAACCAGTGAGTTTACTGTTGTCCTCAAGTAGAACCAGTGAGTTTACTGTTCTCCCAGTACAACCAGTGAGTTTACTGTTCTCCTCCCAGTACAACCAGTGAGTTTACTGTTCTCCTCCAGTAGAACCAGTGAGTTTACTGTTGTCCTCCCAGTAGAACCAGTGAGTTTACTGTTCTCCTCCCAGTAGAACCAGTGAGTTTACTGTTCTCCTCCAGTAGAACCAGTGAGTTTACTGTTGTCCTCCAGTAGAACCAGTGAGTTAATTGTTCTCCTTCAGTAGAACCAGTGAGTTTACGGTTGTCCTCCCAGTAGAACCAGTGACTTTACTGTTCTCCTCCCAGTAGAACCAGTGAGTTTACTGTTCTCCTCCCAGTAGAACCAGTGAGTTTACTGTTCTCCTCCAGTAGAACCAGTGAGTTTACTGTTGTCCTCCAGTAGAACCAGTGAGTTAATTGTTCTCCTCCAGTAGAACCAGTGAGTTTACTGTTGTCCTCCAGTAGAACCAGTGAGTTTACTGTTCTCCTCCCAGTAGAACCAGTGAGTTCACTGTTGTCCTTCAGTAGAACCAGTGAGTTTACTGTTGTCCTCAAGTAGAACCAGTGAGTTTACTGTTCTCCCAGTACAACCAGTGAGTTTACTGTTCTCCTCCCAGTAGAACCAGTGAGTTTACTGTTGTCCTCCAGTAGAACCAGTGACTTTACTGTTCTCCTCCCAGTAGAACCAGTGAGTTTACTGTTCTCCTCCAGTAGAACCAGTGAGTTTACTGTTCTCCTCCCAGTAGAACCAGTGAGTTTACTGTTCTCCTCCCTGTAGAACCAGTGAGTTTACTGTTGTCCTCCAGTAGAACCAGTGACTTTACTGTTCTCCTCCCAGTAGAACCAGTGAGTTTACTGTTCTCCTCCAGTAGAACCAGTGAGTTTACTGTTGTCCTCCAGTAGAACCAGTGACTTTACTGTTCTCCTCCCAGTAGAACCAGTGAGTTTACTGTTCCCCTCCAGTAGAACCAGTGAGTTTACTGTTCTCCTCCCAGTAGAACCAGTGAGTTTACTGTTCTCCTCCAGTAGAACCAGTGAGTTTACTGTTCTCCTCCAGTAGAACCAGTGAGTTTACTGTTCTCCTCCCAGTAGAACCAGTGAGTTTACTGTTGTCCTCCAGTAGAACCAGTGAGTTAATTGTTCTCCTGCAGTAGAACCAGTGAGTTTACTGTTGTCCTCCCAGTAGAACCAGTGACTTTACTGTTCTCCTCCCAGTAGAACCCATGGTCGGGATGGCTGGGGACACCGTCAGCTTCTCCCTGCTCCACCGGACCTGTAAGCTGGTGGTGCTGCTGTGTTTGCTCCACATCTCCGTCACTGTGGTCTTCTACGTCCGTTCTCTGGACATCCGGTTTGCCTTCACCCAGAACCAGCAGTCCTATCACATTACCACGCAGACAAACCAGGTCAGAAACACCGAGCTCCCCCTCGGAACCAAACCCAAGGAAGTCGAGACCGAGACCTCCGAGAAGGGGGTTCCCGCAGAGCCGGTCCCGCTGCAGGAGCAGAATGACGAGCCGGAACCTCCAGAGGAGACGAAGCTGGAGACGTGCCCCGAAACGTCCCCTCTGTTGGGTAAGACCTGCCAGTCCCACCAGGCCCGATCCGGATTCAGGCGACGAGCTGTTGGTTAGAAGCAGCTCCTCTGGTTCTGGTTTTGGCTCTGGTTCTGGTAGTCTCTTAGACTGTAATTAAATTAAAATGTCATATTCATATGCTGGCAGTAGGCCGCTGTTCTTCTTCTTCTTCTTCTTATTGATATTGATATTAATATTATTCTCACCTGTCTGCTGGATGTTTCCACTCAGACATGTTGGTTAGAGGCGGACCGATATGGGTTTTTTATGGCTCACACTGATTTACTACAGAATCGTGATGGCTGACTGGTTAGATAAACTTTTGGATGAAACAATCCAGTTTTAGTTCCTTAGCAGCATTGATCAGAGCTGCAGAGGAGTTCTAGGGTTTTAGTTCAGGTTCTGATTCCCGCTCCTCAGTATTTAGTGTCCAGTTCAGACGTGATGAGCAGCCAGCTGGATGCTGCTGAAGGGACCCCCCAGTTCTGCTGTGCTGATGTTACACTCAGTGGACGAGGTGAGGACGTGACTGACGGCCCCGGGCCGGACCGGGCCCCGGGCCGGATCGGCTGCTTGACCCCCGCGTGGTGGCTGGCTGAGTGCTTTGGGGCGGGGGAGGGGTCCACTGCAGGGCTCCAAAAGTCTCCAGTAACACCAGACTCACTAAACATAGCGACAAAGTCGTTAAACTGCCAACACTGCTGAGGTCTGCTGGTAGAACGGCAGTTTGATTGACACAAGGGGGGCGGAGTCACACCTGGTCTACAGCAACAACGCCGGGCCGCTCGCTGATGAGCCTGCTTGATAATCGGCTTAATATGCTCAGACATCGGCCGATGCCAATCGGTCGACCTCTAATGTTGATCATCACAGTTAGATGGTTCGTCAGCAGAGACCACTGATGACACGTCTGTCTTGACTGTGTCCTCAGAGGACAGGGACGTCCTGGACCTGAGTTTAAGATGAGATATGAGCTCTGCAGTGTCTCACAGTACTGAATCCTGATTCATCACAAGTTAGTCTTTCATGTCTTATCTCCTAGGGCTGGGTGATACGGTCTAAACATAATATTGCAATTCACCATATATATTTTGACATTTTCAAATATCCTGTGAGTACTTCATAAATGGTGATTTAACTCTTTGATGGTCCAGGACCACTGATATGATGATTGTCTGCATTATAACATCCTGTACATTCATTAGAGGTGTGTGTTGGAACAGTTACGCACATGATGAGCGTAGAAATACACAACACACAGATTTAATGGTGTGTAATCAGTGTTGACCAGTAAGCTGTTCTAACCTCGCTGATAATAAATGATCATTTTCCCACCAGTGCAGTCTGGTCCACTGATTCAGGCCCACAGCTCTGGTTCTGTTCGACCCATTATCGCTGGTAATGCACACTTGATGAGCTTCTTTTAGTTCCATGACATGAGAACGTCCTTTAAACCTCATGTGATCATCTCACCTCGTCTGAAGGAGATTACTCGTCGACTTCAGAGGTGGATGTGATGTTCAGTGATACTCGGGTTCGGATCACATGTTCTGCTGGACCACAGGTTGCCAGTTGTAGCTCTTCTTTTCTCTTACTGAAATGTCTCCAGTATCTCCAGTAGAACAGTTTCCACTAAAGCATACATCATGTTTTGTCTTCAGTCTTTTGGATCTGGGCTTTTCAGCTATGCTAGCAGGTCCGCAGGTTGCAGCCACTGTGGTTCTGGTTGCTTTGGTGCTATTTTATGAGGTGAGGGTGGAGATGTGGACATGTGGAGTTTCAGGCTGTCTTCATGTTGTAGTGGGAGGCTTTTCAAATGGTGAAACAATCCTACGACCGCTGTTTGTTCACCATCCTCTGAGGGATACCAAACCACTGCCGGATGACAGGTCCACTGCTGTTTCTTTCAGAACCAATTCGTCCATCTCCATCTGCCATTACCCTTCTCACTACTGTACTCACTTTGCTGCTTCAGTTTCACTGTCATTGGGTCCTTCTGTCCTTGCTGCTTCTCTCCAAATACAAAGACACGCCAGCCTCATAGCCACCCTCACTGGCCCAGCAGAGAGGTCTGGATGGGCGTCGGTGATGTATGTTTCTTGGACAGGGAAGGAAGGAAATACCAAAGCCAGTCTCCTGCCGGCAGGGTGGCTTAAAAACATTACATGACAATTTGTAGTAGATGTTAGCGATATAGTCATCACCACATGTGGGACAAGCCCACCTCCACATGGGAGTGACAATATGCTGCATTATGTAAATGTATGTATATATTTATCATAGTAAATCAATACCAACACTAATTAAAGGCAGATATTGTCCAGAAACCCCCCCAGGTTCTGACTTTAGCATCAACAATCTGCTCCAATCAGAACATGGCAAACTGCAGCCCAACAGGCAACAACAGAAGAAGAAGAAGAAGAAGAAGAAGAAGAAGATCAACCTTTATTAGTCCCACTAGGGGAAATTCAAATTTTTGCACTCTGTTGTAACTGTTACACAGTACATGCATCAATGGAGAGGTGTCAGAGTGAGGGGGCTGCTGCTGACAAGCGCTCAGGTGATAGTACTGAATCAGTACCAGAGTACTATCACCTGAGCAGTTGGGGGTTTGGTGCCTTGCTCAGGGGCACCTCGGCAGTGCCCAAGAGGTAAACTGGCACCTCTCCAGCTACCAGTTCACACTCAGTTCTTGGTCCATGTTGGGACTTGAACCGGTGACCCTCCGGTTCCCAAGCCAACTCCCTACAGACTGAGCTACTGCCGCCCCCTGTCAGTGTGTCAGAGTGAAGAGAACAGGGCTCCAGTGGTGGACCTGCCAGTTCTGGTGGACCTGCCAGTTCTGGTGTTCTCTGGTGAATGCCAGTGGAGCTGCAGGGTGCTGGACTGTGAGACCAGGTCCCACGAGAGGACGTTGGGCCCTCATGGAGTCTGGTTCTGACAGTCAGCAGCCTGTTGGAGGTCATGTGGGAGGACTCTTGCAGTGCTCCTCCTGGTCCTCCTGGTCCTCCTGGTACAGTATCTTAGTGAAGTCTCAGGACACATGACTTGACTGTTGAAGCACTTTGTAAACAGAACATGAACCCTCCTCTCTTTATCATGTCAGCACACATTTAGTGAATCAGTTTTAATGGATATCTGAGATGATTCACCAATCTCCTGATTCTATACTATCACCATACTCTCGTACTGATTCAGTACTATCACCATACTCTGGTACTGATTCTATACTATCACCATACTCTGGTACTGATTCTATACTATCACCATACTCTGGTACTGATTCAGTACTATCACCATACTCTGGTACTGATTCTATACTATCACCATACTCTGGTACTGATTCAGTACTATCACCATACTCTGGACCTGATTCTGTACTACCACCATACTCTGGTACTGATTCAGTACTATCACCATACTCTGGTACTGATTCATTACTATCACCATACTCTGGTACTGATTCATTACTATCACCATACTCTGGTACTGATTCAGTACTATCACCATACTCTGGTACTGATTCAGTACTATCACCATACTCTGATACTGATTCTGTACTATCACCATACTCTGGAACTGATTCTGTACTACCACCATACTCTGGTACTGATTCAGTACTATCACCATACTCTGGTACTGATTCATTACTATCACCATACTCTGGTATTGATTCAGTACTATCACCATACTCTGGTACTGATTCTGTACTATCACCGTACTCTGGTACTGATTCTGTACTATCACCATACTCTGGTGTTGATTCTATACTATCACCATACTCTGGTACTGATTCAGTACTATCACCATACTCTGGTACTGATTCAGTACTATCAGCATACTCTGGTACTGATTCAGTACTATCACCATACTCTGGTACTGATTCATTACTATCACCATACTCTGGTATTGATTCAGTACTATCACCATACTCTGGTACTGATTCTGTACTATCACCATACTCTGGTACTGATTATGTACTATCACCATACTCTGGTACTGATTCTGTACTATCACCATACTCTGGTGTTGATTCTATACTATCACCATACTCTGGTGTTGATTCTATACTATCACCATACTCTGATACTGATTCAGTACTATCACCATACTCTGGTGTTGATTCTATACTATCACCATACTCTGGTACTGATTCAGTACTATCACCATACTCTGGTACTGATTCAGTACTATCAGCATACTCTGGTACTGATTCAGTACTATCACCATACTCTGGTACTGATTCAGTACTATCACCATACTCTGATACTGATTCTGTACTATCACCATACTCTGGAACTGATTCTGTACTACCACCATACTCTGGTACTGATTCAGTACTATCACCATACTCTGGTACTGATTCATTACTATCACCATACTCTGGTATTGATTCAGTACTATCACCATACTCTGGTACTGATTCTGTACTATCACCGTACTCTGGTACTGATTCTGTACTATCACCATACTCTGGTGTTGATTCTATACTATCACCATACTCTGGTACTGATTCAGTACTATCACCATACTCTGGTACTGATTCAGTACTATCAGCATACTCTGGTACTGATTCAGTACTATCACCATACTCTGGTACTGATTCATTACTATCACCATACTCTGGTATTGATTCAGTACTATCACCATACTCTGGTACTGATTCTGTACTATCACCATACTCTGGTACTGATTATGTACTATCACCATACTCTGGTACTGATTCTGTACTATCACCATACTCTGGTGTTGATTCTATACTATCACCATACTCTGGTGTTGATTCTATACTATCACCATACTCTGATACTGATTCAGTACTATCACCATACTCTGGTGTTGATTCTATACTATCACCATACTCTGGTACTGATTCAGTACTATCACCATACTCTGGTACTGATTCAGTACTATCAGCATACTCTGGTACTGATTCAGTACTATCACCACACTATGGTACTGATTCAGTACTATCAACATACTCTGGTACTGATTCAGTGCTACCACCATACTCTGGTACTGATTCTATACTACCACCATACTCTGGCACTGATTCTATACTACCACCATACTCTGGTACTGATTCTATACTACCACCATACTCTGGTACTCATTCAGTACTATCACCATACTATGGTACTGATTCTATACTACCACCACACTCTGGTACTTATTCAGTGCTATCACCATATTCTGGTACTGATTCTATACTACCACCATACTCTGATACTGATTCAGTACTATCACCATACTCTGGTGTTGATTCTATACTATCACCATACCCTGGTACTGATTCAGCACTATCACCATACTCTGGTGTTGATTCTGTACTATCACCATACTCTGGTACTGATTCTGTACTATCACCATACTCTGGTACTGATTCAGTACTATCACCATACTCTGGTACTCATTCAGTGCTATCACCATACTATGGTACTGATTCTGTACTATCACCATACTCTGGTACTGATTCTATACTACCACCATACTCTGGTACTCATTCAGTACTATCACCATACTATGGTACTGATTCTATACTACCACCATACTCTGGTACTCATTCAGTGCTATCACCATACTCTGGTGTTGATTCTATACTACCACCATACTCTGGTACTCATTCAGTGCTATCACCATACTCTGGTACTGATTCTATACTATCACCATACTCTGATACTGATTCAGTACTATCACCATACTCTGGTGTTGATTCAGTACTATCACCATACTCTGGTGTTGATTCTATACTATCACCATACTCTCGTACTGATTCAGTACTATCACCATACTCTGGTACTGATTCTATACTATCACCATACTCTGGTACTGATTCAGTACTATCACCATACTCTGGTACTGATTCAGTACTATCACCATACTCTGGACCTGATTCTTTACTACCACCATACTCTGGTACTGATTCAGTACTATCACCATACTCTGGTACTGATCACCATACTCTGGTGTTGATTCTATACTACCACCATACTCTGGTACTTATTCAGTGCTAACACCATACTATGGTACTGATTCTGTACTATCACCATACTCTGGTACTGATTCTATACTACCACCATACTCTGGTACTCATTCAGAACTATCACCATACTCTGGTACTGATTCTATACTACCACCATACTCTGGTACTCATTCAGTACTATCATCATACTCTGGTACTGATTCTATACTACCACCATACTCTGGTACTCATTCAGTACTATCATCATACTCTGGTACCGATTCTATACTACCACCATACTCTGATACTGATTCAGTACTATCACCATACTCTGGTACTGATTCTATACTACCACCATACTCTGGTACTCATTCAGTACTATCATCATACTCTGGTACTGATTCTATACTACCACCATACTCTGGATCTGAGTCGAGTTTTGCTGACAGCTGTGTGTCAACCTGGCGTAATGGTAACAAGTGTTCAGTGAAGAGGAAGAAGCAGCTTTTTCTTTGGTAGTCTGGTATGTAGGCCAGTATACTGTAGTCTGGTATCCTGTAGTCTGGTATCCTGTAGTCTTGTGTCCTGTAGTCTGGTATCCTCTAGTCTGGTATCCTGTAGTCTGGTAACCTGTAGTCTGGTATCCTGTAGTCTGGTATACTGTAGTCTGGTAACCTGTAGTCTGGTATACTGTAGTCTGTTATACTGTAGTCTGGTGTCCTGTAGTCTGGTAACCTGTAGTCTGGTGTCCTGTAGTCTGGTAACCTGTAGTCTGGTGTCCTGTAGTCTGGTGTCCTGTAGTCTGGTGTCCTGTAGTCTGGTGTCCTGTAGTCTGGTGTCCTGTAGTCTTGTGTCCTGTAGTCTGGTATCCTGTAGTCTGGTATCCTGTAGTCTGTTATACTGTAGTCTGGTATCCTGTAGTCTGGTGTCCTGTAGTCTGGTATCCTGTAGTCTGGTATCCTGTAGTCTGGTGTCCTGTAGTCTGGTGTCCTGTAGTCTGGTAACCTGTAGTCTGGTGTCCTGTAGTCTGGTATCCTGTAGTCTGGTGTCCTGTAGTCTGGTGTCCTGTAGTCTGGTGTCCTGTAGTCTGGTAACCTGTAGTCTTGTATCCTGTAGTCTGGTGTCCTGTAGTCTGGTGTCCTGTAGTCTGGTAACCTGTAGTCTGGTGTCCTGTAGTCTGGTGTCCTGTAGTCTGGTGTCCTGTAGTCTGGTAACCTGTAGTCTGGTAACCTGTAGTCTGGTAACCTGTAGTCTGGTATCCTGTAGTCTGGTGTCCTGTAGTCTGGTGTCCTGTAGTCTGGTGTCCTGTAGTCTGGTATCCTGTAGTCTGGTATCCTGTAGTCTGGTGTCCTGTAGTCTGGTGTCCTGTAGTCTGGTGTCCTGTAGTCTGGTATCCTGTAGTCTGGTGTCCTGTAGTCTGGTAACCTGTAGTCTGGTAACCTGTAGTCTGGTATCCTGTAGTCTGGTGTCCTGTAGTCTGGTGTCCTGTAGTCTTGTATACTGTAGTCTGGTATACTGCAGTCTGGTAACCTGTAGTCTGGTATCTTGTAGTCTGGTATACTGTAGTCTCGTATCCTGTAGTCTCGTATCCTGTAGTCTCGTATGTTGTCTAGTATACTGTAGTGTCGTATGCAGTAATGTGGTATACTGTAGTCCGGTATAAAGTCGAGAAGCCTCCCATGGTCCGTGTGCCGCTGACCGGTTCTGGTGTCTGTATCCTCAGTGGGTCCTTTGCGGGTGGAATTCAACACTCCAGTGAACCTGGACCAGATCAAGAAGGACAACCCCAACCTGCAGCTGGGTGGACGTTTCAAACCCAGAGACTGTGAGGCACAGCAGAAGGTCGCCATCATCATCCCCTTCCGCAAACGAGACGAACACCTCAAGTACTGGCTCTACTACCTGCACCCCATCCTGCAGAGGCAGCAGCTGGACTACGGCGTCTACGTCATCAATCAGGTACACTGTGATGTCACCGGGTCATCAATCAGGTACACTGTGATGTCGCCGGGTCATTAATCAGGTACACTGTGATGTCGCCGGGTCATTAATCAGGTACACTGTGATGTCGCCGGGTCATTAATCAGGTACATTGTGATGTCACCGGGTCATTAATCAGGTACACTGTGATGTCGCCGGGTCGTTAATCAGGTACTTTGGAGACGGATTATGGTGAGAAATGAACATTCAGTTGATGGGCAGCAGCTCTGGTGGACATTCCTGCAGACAGCAGGCAGACTGAACGCTTTTATTGAGACTGAGGACTTTTATTGTGACAGTCTAAGGCTCACCTGTCAATAATCCTGCTGTCCGATCAGCATCACCTGAGAGGTGGATGGATTATCTCAGCAAAGGAGAAGTGATCACTGACACAGATTTAGACAGATTAGTGATCAATATCTGAGAGGAATAGGCCTTTAATGGACATAGAACCAGTCTGAGATCTTTGACTTCAGCTTAGAAAATGGCAGAAAAAACGAAAGTGTTGCGTTCATGTTTTTGTTCAGAGTATTTTACTGTTTTCTGCTGTCGATGACACTCAGCATTTCCTGCAGATGTTTCAAATTAAACCCCCCAGGAGAGGAAGTGATTTCTGCCTGTTGAGCTGGAGACTTTTAATGTGAAACATGTGTCAGCAGACGATCAGTGATCAGAACTGGCTGTATGCTCTGTTGAAGCTGTGTCTGTGTCCAGCCTGCTGATAATCAATCAATCAACTATCAATCAACCAACACGTTAACAACAGCTAACTGCATGGACCAGATCCAGCTCTGTTCCTACCAGCTCTTCTTCTCTCAGCTTTGTTTGCTTGTTTCTGACTCACAGCTCTTCTTCTTCTCTCCTGTCTGTGTTCTTCCTCCTCCTCCTCCTCCTTCATCCTCCTCCTCCTCTTCATCCTCTTCTTCGTCCTCCTCCTCCTTCATCCTCCTCCTCTTCCTTCTCCTCCTCCTCTTCATTCTCCTCCTCCTCACTCTGTCTCCCTCACTCACGTCGCCTCCCCTCCCCCTTCCTTTCCCTCCCTCTGCATGTCAGGCATTTCTGACCAATGGCTGTGGTTGCTGGAGACGTTGACCCGCCCTCTGCTTGGTCTCGGCCAATCGCAGCTGGTGTTGGTTTCTGAGGGTTCTGCTCTGGTAATAAAGGCTTCTCTTTTTTCTACTTCTGCTTCTACTTTTCTCTTTGTTTCCACAAACAGCTAATTTGAAACTGTAGTGGTCCAGATGTCAAACATCAGTAAACGTAATATCTATCTATATATCTCTCTCTCTCTCTCTCTCTCTCTCTCTCTATATATATATATATATATATATATATATATATATATATATATATACACACACTCCTGATCAAAATCTTAAGACCAGTTAAAAAATTGCAAGAATTTTCATTTTGCACTGTTGTATCTTAAGAAGGTTCTAACTAGAGTTTCAAAATGCAAAAAGAAGAAATGAGAGCAAGAGACTAAATGTTTTGAGCAGGCAATTTATTGAAAAGAACAATTTAACTAAAATAGGCTGTTCATCAGCTGATCAAAAGTTTAAGACCACATCCTTTAAAAGCCCAAATCTGTGCAAAAATTTGGATTCCATGTCATTTTCTGTCAAGTAATCACACTGTCAAGACCTCTTGATGGGAAAAGCAAAAAAACTCACTGCCTTGGAACGTGGCAGGATTGTTGAGCTGCATAGACAAGGCCTCTCACAGCGTGCCATCGCTGCTGAGGTTGGACGCAGTAAGACAGTCATTTTGCATTTCTTAAAAGATCCTGAGGTTTATGGAACAAAAAAATCAAGTGGTAGACCCAAAAAAATCTCACCGGCACCGAGCCGGAGGATCCGAACGGCTGTCCGTCAAGACACGGGACGATCCTCATCCCAAATTAAGGCCATTACTGGTGCTGACTGCAGCCCAATAACCATCAGACGGCATCTGCAAAGGAACGGCTTCAAAAACAAAAAACCTCTTCAAAGGCCACGTCTCCTTCAACGCCACAAAATTGCCCGTTTGGCCTTTGCGAGGGAGCATCAAACATGGGACGTTCAAAGTTGGAAGAAAGTTTTATTCTCTGATGAGAAAAAATGTAACCTTGATGGTCCTGATGGCTTCCAATGCTACTGGCATGACAAGGAGATGCCACCTGAGATTTTTTCAACACGGCACAGCGGAGGGGGGCGCCATCATGATCTGGGCTGCTTTTTCCTTCAATGGAACAATGGAGCTCCAGGTTGTGCAGGGACGTCAAACAGCAGCTGGCTACGTGGAGATGTTGCAGCGGGCATCCCTCATGACTGAGGGCCCTCGTCTGTGTGCTGATGACTGGGTTTTTCAGCAGGACGATGCTGCGATTCACAATGCCCGTCTGACAAAGGAGTTTTTTCAGGAGAATAACATCACTCTTTTGGATCATCCTGCATGTTCCCCTGATCTAAATCCAATTGAGAACATTTGGGGATGGATGGCAAGGGAAGTTTACAAAAATGGACATCAGTTCCAGACAGTGGATGCCCTTCGTGAAACCATCTTCACCACTTGGAGCAACATTCCTACAAGCCTTTTGGAAACACTCGCATCAAGCATGCCAACACCAATTTTTGAAGTGATCAACAATAATGGTGGAGCTGCTCATTACTGAGTCTGTTTTTGAGACTTTAATTTCTGTTTTAGGGGTTTTTTTGAGCTATGGTCTTAAACTTTTGATCAGCTGATGAACAGCCTATTTTAGTTAAATTGTTCTTTTCAATAAATTGCCTGCTCAAAACATTTAGTCTCTTGCTCTCATTTCTTCTTTTTGCATTTTGAAACTCTACTTAGAACCTTCTTAAGATACAACAGTGCAAAACGTAAATTCTTGCAATTTTTTTAACTGGTCTTAAGATTTTGATCAGGAGTGTATATACACACAGACACACACACTGTTATACTTTATATATACAGTATCTCACAACAAAAGTGAGTACACCCCGAAGTGAAAATGTCTGAATAGGGGCCCAATTGGCCATTTTCCCTCCCTGGTGTCATGTGACCTGTTAGCGCTACAAGGTCTCAGGTGTGTTAAATTTGGTGTTATCACTCTCACACTCTCTCAGACCGGTCAAGTTCAACATGGCACCTCATGGCCAAGAGGTCTCTGAGGATCTGCTAAAAAGACTTGTTGTTCTACATAAAGATGGCCTCGGCTATAAGAAGACTGCCAACACCCTGAAACTGAGCTGCAGCTCGGTGGCCAAGACCATACGGCACAGGCCTCGCCACGGTCGACCAAAGAAGCTGAATGCACATGCTCAGCGTCATATCCAGAGGTTGTCCAGAGGCTGAAGGGGTGGAGGGTCAGCCGTCAGTGCTCAGACCATACGCCACACACTGCATCAAACTGGTGTGCGTGGCTGTCGGCCCAGAAGGAGGCCTCTTCTAAAGATGATGCACAAGAAAGTCTGCAAACAGTTTGCTAAAGACAAGCAGACTGAGGACATGGATTACTGGAACCATGTTCTGTGGTCTGATGAGACCAACATAAACTCATTTGGTTCAGATGGTATCGAGCGTGAGTGGCGGCAACCAGGTGAGGAGAACAAAGCCAGGTGTGTCTTGGCCACAGTGGAGCCTGGTGGTGGGAGTGGGATGGTCTGGGGAGCTCCGGTTCACTGAGGGAACCATGAATGCCAACATGTACTGTGACACACTGAGGCAGAGCATGATCTCCCTTCAGAAACTAAGATAAAATAAGATGAACCTGTATTAATCCCCGGAGGGAAATTTGTGACTGGGCCACAGGGCAGTT
This sequence comes from Pterois miles, assembly GCA_947000775.1. Classification (NCBI taxonomy): domain Eukaryota; kingdom Metazoa; phylum Chordata; class Actinopteri; order Perciformes; family Scorpaenidae; genus Pterois; species Pterois miles. Next base: position 425,939 of record CAMQGK010000193.1, read on the forward strand.
TTCCAACATGATAACAACCCCAAACACACCTCCAAGACCACCATGAGCACCAGACCGGAACACTACTGAGCGTCTGTGGAGCATCCTCAAACGGGAGGTCTCTCACATCCACCAGCTCTGTGAGGTCGGCATGGAGGAGTGGAGGAGGATTCCAGCCTGTGAAGCTCTGGTGAGCTCCATGCCCAAGAGGGTGAAGGCAGCGCTGGAAAACAATGGTGGACACACAAAGTATTGACACTTTGGGCCAAATTTGGACATTTCACTTAGGGGTGAACTCACTTTTGTTGCCAGACAAACGTTAATGGATGTGTTATTTTGAGAGGACAGTACATTTAAACTTTTATACAGGCTTTAAACTGACTACCGTATTTTCCGGACTATAAGGCACACTTAAAATCCTTAAAGTCGACAGTGCGTCTTATAATACAGTGCGGCTTATATATGAATTCTGGTTGTGCTTACTGACCTCCTCGAACCAATTTTATGTGGTACAGGGCGCTCAGAAACCTGTCAAAATGTTTTATCATGAGTTTGGTTAAGCTTTGAAGCTGCACCGCTGGGTGGATTGTAGGAGCATTACGGTAGCAGTAGTCAGGCGCCTTGCGGAATAATAGTACTGACAGTAGTCAGGTGCCTGGCGGAGTAATACTACTGACACTAGTCAGGCGCCTGGCGGAGTAATACTACTGACACTAGTCAGGCGCCTGGCGGAGTAATACTACTGACAGTAGTCAGGCTCCTGGCGGAGTAATACTACTGACAGTAGTCAGGTGCCTGGCGGAGTAATACTACTGACACTAGTCAGGCGCCTGGCGGAGTAATACTACTGACACTAGTCAGGCGCCTGGCGGAGTAATACTACTGACAGTAGTCAGACGCCTGGCGCAGTAATACTACTGACAGTAGTCAGGCGCCTGGCGGAGTAATACTACTGACACTAGTCAGGCGCCTGGCGGAGTAATACTACTGACAGTAGTCAGGCGCCTGGCAGAGTAATACTACTGACAGTAGTCAGACACCTGGCGCAGTAATACTACTGACAGTAGTCAGGTGCCTGGCGGAGTAATACTACTGTTACTGTACTTTGACAGAGAGGCACTGTAACATTATCATGTGTGTATAAGGAGCCAAAATGGCAGCTGTGAAGAGACATGCTGACGAAGCAGATTTCCAGCTTCAGGCTATCAGTCAGCAGCAGAACATGGGAATAGAGCAGCAGAGAGAGAATTTAATATTAATGAATCAATGGTACGAAGTGGAGGAAGAAGAAGATGAGCTGCACCACGTAAAGAAGACCAACCAGAGTTTCTGAGGGAACAAAGAACAGTGGGTTATTCAGCAGAGAGCAGCAGGTAGAAGCATCTCTACAGTTTCTATTCCACTCAAGGCAGCAGCGGTAGTGCTGGACATGAAAATCAGCCACTTTCCAGGAGGAGAAACCAAGAGACCCAACGGCTTTTTCCACAACTCTCCGTCCCTGTTGATCTGAGACTCCATGCTGCCCATCTCACCGACACCGTCACAACCAAAGTGAAGAAAACTACTTCGGAGCTCGCCGTCATTCCGGGTGGATGAACTAAAGACCTCCAACCGCTAGATATCGGTGTCGACAGGTCGTTCAGAGTTAAACTGAGAGCTGCGTGGGAGCGTTGGATGACAGAAGGCCAACGCACATTCACCAAGACAGGGAGGCAACGCCGGGCCAGTTCCTCCACTATCTGCCAATGGATCAGGAAGGCAGGAATCATCACTGAACAGCTAAGTAACAGCAACCAGACTGACTCGATAATGACCAGACTGACTCGATAATGACCAGACTGACTCGATAATGACCAGACGGACTCGGGCGACTGTTTAACTCAGACACTGATGATGAAGGATTTGATGGATCTGTGGACGAGGAATGAACTGAAAAAAACTGAAAGTAAGTTTAGAATCAAGTTTGACTAATCTGACCGTTCTGTTTCGCTTATAATCCAGTGCGCCTTATATATGAAAAAAGACAGCAATATTGATATTTATTGATAGTGTGTCTTATAATCCGGAAAATACAGTACATGACATTCTAGTGTCATTTCTTCAGCGTTGTTCCATGAAAAGCTATAACTAAAAATTTGCAGAAATGTGAGGGGTGTACTCACTTTTGTGAGATACTTCATATATACACACACAATGTTATACTTTACACACACACACACACTGTAAACTTGCAAACTTGCTCAGTGACATAATGACTAATATCTGACGTTAGATTTAATCTCTAACCTTCGTAGCTCACTATAGGAAACACTGATCCTATGCATACATTTATATGTTCGTTAGAATGGAGTTTATAGATTTGTTGGAGTAGAACATATGTAGATATCTAGATTTAAAGATGTGTGAAGCCCTCCTGTTAATATCCTGATAAATTAAATGACTGAACCCCCTCCAGCTGCTGTCAGGTGTGATGAAGAACATTATGTCCATGTTTTGTTCATAGTGAAATGTGTCGAGGTAGTAAACAACACATCACACCTGAGAGCTCAGCACAAGTAGTAGTTGCTAAGCAACCTACAGTCTGTGTACTGTGGTGTGCAGCCAAATACTTGTCATAGAGGAAGAGTTATTATCAGTCACAGAAGAGTTATCATCAGTCACAGAAGAGTTATCATCAGTCACAGAAGAGTTATCATCAGTCACAGAAGAGTTATCATCAGTCACAGAAGAGTTATTATCAGTCACAGAAGAGTTATTATCAGTCACAGAAGAGTTATTATCAGTCACAGAAGAGTTATCATCAGTCACAGAAGAGTTATCATCAGTCACAGAAGAGTTATCATCAGTCACAGAAGAGTTATCATCAGTCACAGAAGAGTTATCATCAGTCACAGAGGAGTTATTATCAGTCACAGAAGAGTTATTATCAGTCACAGAAGAGTTATCATCAGTCACAGAAGAGTTATCATCAGTCACAGAAGAGTTATCATCAGTCACAGAAGAGTTATTATCAGTCACAGAAGAGTTATCATCAGTCACAGAAGAGTTATCATCAGTCACAGAAGAGTTATCATCAGTCACAGAAGAGTTATCATCAGTCACAGAAGAGTTATTATCAGTCACAGAAGAGTTATTATCAGTCACAGAAGAGTTATCATCAGTCACAGAAGAGTTATCATCAGTCACAGAAGAGTTATCATCAGTCACAGAAGAGTTATTATCAGTCACAGAAGAGTTATTATCAGTCACAGAAGAGTTATCATCAGTCACAGAAGAGTTATTATCAGTCACAGAAGAGTTATCATCAGTCACAGAAGAGTTATTATCAGTCACAGAAGAGTTATTATCAGTCACAGAAGAGTTATTATCAGTCACAGAAGAGTTATCATCAGTCACAGAAGAGTTATCATCAGTCACAGAAGAGTTATTATCAGTCACAGAAGAGTTATCATCAGTCACAGAAGAGTTATCATCAGTCACAGAAGAGTTATTATCAGTCACAGAAGAGTTATTATCAGTCACAGAAGAGTTATTATCAGTCACAGAAGAGTTATCATCAGTCACAGAAGAGTTATTATCAGTCACAGAAGAGTTATCATCAGTCACAGAAGAGTTATCATCAGTCACAGAAGAGTTATTATCAGTCACAGAAGAGTTATCATCAGTCACAGAAGAGTTATCATCAGTCACAGAAGAGTTATTATCAGTCACAGAAGAGTTATTATCAGTCACAGAAGAGTTATTATCAGTCACAGAAGAGTTATCATCAGTCACAGAAGAGTTATCATCAGTCACAGACATTTTATTGGATGATATTTGAACACATTGTGAAATAATTTAGCATCATTTGACGGCTGACAGCTGGTCTGTAGCTCTGAGCTGGACTGAATCCGGATCACGATTGCTGTTCCTGATCCTGAACCTGCTTCCCTGACCACCGCCCAGGTTAAACTGTGCTTATTTTTGCCTCCTCTCTCACGATTGTGCGTGGACCAGGATGGAGACGAGATCTTTAACCGAGCCAAGCTGCTGAACGTGGGCTACACCGAGGCTCTGAAGGACTACGACTATGAGTGCTTCGTCTTCAGCGACGTAGACCTGATCCCCATGGACGACCGCAACACCTACAAGTGCTTCGGTCAGCCTCGACACCTGTCTGTGTCCATGGACAAGTTTGGCTTCAGGTGAGAGCATACCTGAGCATCACTGCAGGTCGTTCATGACACGTGTCGGAAGCTTTAAACACACATGATAGAGATTTATTGATTATCTGATACACAAACATATAATATACATATATTTAATCACCATTAATCACATGTCTTATCTGTTCATAATGAGCCTTAAAGGAGACCAGTCCAGTATTTCAATCCTCTGATCAGCATGTTAGTGGACTAATATGCTGCTGTATGTAAATGTATGTATATATTTATTATAGTAAATCAATAACAACACTAATCAATACCAGATATAGTCCAGAAACCCTCCCAGGTTCTGACTTTAGCATCAACAATCTGCTCCAATCAGAACATGGCAAACTGCAGCCCAACAGGCAACAACAGCTGTCAGTGTGTCAGAGTGCTGACTTGACTAGGACTTGATCCAGACTGACTGGGACTATCATAAAGTGGGCATGTCTGTAAAGGGGAGACTGGTGGGGACCCAGAGAACCCATTTACATTCACACATCTGGAGGTCAGAGGTCAAGTCTGGAGCCTCATTTAACCTCCTTCACTACCAGCTAGTCTGACCTGGTTGGTACTGATGGATCCATCAGGTTCTCTAGTTTCAGATGAGACCAGGATGTAGTAGTAGTAGTAGTAGTAGTAGTAGTAGTCTGACCTGGTTGGTACTGATGGATCCATCAGGTTCTCTAGTTTCAGATGAGACCAGGATGTAGTAGTAGTAGTAGTAGTAGTAGTAGTAGTAGTCTGACCTGGTTGGTACTGATGGATCCATCAGGTTCTCTAGTTTCAGATGAGACCAGGATGTAGTAGTAGTAGTAGTAGTAGTAGTCTGACCTGGTTGGTACTGATGGATCCATCAGGTTCTCTAGTTTCAGATGAGACCAGGATGTAGTAGTAGTAGTAGTAGTAGTAGTCTGACCTGGTTGGTACTGATGGATCCATCAGGTTCTCTAGTTTCAGATGAGACCAGGATGTAGTAGTAGTAGTAGTAGTAGTAGTTTGACCTGGTTGGTACTGATGGATCCATCAGGTTCTCTAGTTTCAGATGAGACCAGGATGTAGTAGTAGTAGTAGTAGTAGTAGTAGTCTGACCTGGTTGGTACTGATGGATCCATCAGGTTCTCTAGTTTCAGATGAGACCAGGATGTAGTAGTAGTAGTAGTAGTAGTAGTCTGACCTGGTTGGTACTGATGGATCCATCAGGTTCTCTAGTTTCAGATGAGACCAGGATGTAGTAGTAGTAGTAGTAGTAGTAGTAGTAGTAGTAGTAGTAGTCTGACCTGGTTGGTACTGATGGATCCATCAGGTTCTCTAGTTTCAGATGAGACCAGGATGTAGTAGTAGTAGTAGTAGTAGTAGTAGTAGTCTGACCTGGTTGGTACTGATGGATCCATCAGGTTCTCTAGTTTCAGATGAGACCAGGATGTAGTAGTAGTAGTAGTAGTAGTAGTAGTAGTAGTCTGACCTGGTTGGTACTGATGGATCCATCAGGTTCTCTAGTTTCAGATGAGACCAGGATGTAGTAGTAGTAGTAGTAGTAGTAGTAGTAGTAGTAGTCTGACCTGGTTGGTACCGATGGATCCATCGGGTTCTCTAGTTTCAGATGAGACCAGGATGTAGTAGTAGTAGTAGTAGTAGTAGTAGTAGTCTTACCTGGTTGGTACCAATGGATCCATCAGGTTCTCTAGTTTCAGATGAGACCAGGATGTACTAGTAGTAGTAGTAGTAGTAGTAGTAGTAGTAGTAGTAGTAGTAGTAGTAGTAGTCTGACCTGGTTGGTACCGATGGATCCATCAGGTTCTCTAGTTTCAGATGAGACCAGGATGTAGTAGTAGTAGTTGTAGTAGTCTGACCTGGTTGGTACCGATGGATCCATCAAGTTCTCTAGTTTCAGATGAGACCAGGATGTTGTAGTAGTAGTAGTAGTAGTAGTAGTAGTAGTAGTAGTTGTAGTAGTCTGACCTGGTTGGTACTGATGGATCCATCAGGTTCTCTAGTTTCAGATGAGACCAGGATGTAGTAGTAGTAGTAGTAGTAGTAGTAGTAGTCTGACCTGGTTGGTACTGATGGATCCATCAGGGTCTCTAGTTTCAGATGAGACCAGGATGTAGTAGTAGTAGTAGTAGTAGTAGTAGTCTGACCTGGTTGGTACCGATGGATCCATCAGGGTCTCTAGTTTCAGATGAGACCAGGATGTAGTAGTAGTAGTAGTAGTAGTAGTAGTAGTAGTCTGACCTGGTTGGTACCGATGGACCCATCAGGGTCTCTAGTTTCAGATGAGACCAGGATGTAGTAGTAGTAGTAGTAGTAGTAGTCTGACCTGGTTGGTACTGATGGATCCATCAGGTTCTCTAGTTTCAGATGAGACCAGGATGTAGTAGTAGTAGTAGTAGTAGTAGTAGTAGTAGTAGTCGGACCTGGTTGGTACTAATGGATCCAACAGGTTCTCTAGTTTCACATGAGACCAGGATGTAGTCGTAGTAGTAGTAGTAGTAGTAGTAGTAGTCTGACCTGGTTGGTACCGATGGATCCATCAGGTTCTCTAGTTTCAGATGAGACCAGGATGTAGTAGTAGTAATAGTAGTAGTAGTAGTAGTCTGACCTGGTTGGTCCTGATGGATCCATCAGGTTCTCTAGTTTCAGATGAGACCAGGATGTAGTAGCAGTAGGAGTAGTAGTAGTAGTCTGACCTGGTTGGTACCGATGGATCCATCAGGTTCTCTAGTTTCAGATGAGACAAGGATGTAGTAGCAGTAGTAGTAGTAGTAGTAGTAGTAGTAGTCTGACCTGGTTGGTACCGATGGATCCATCAGGTTCTCTAGTTTCAGATGAGACCAGGGTGTAGTAGTAGTAGTAGTAGTAGTAGTAGTAGTAGTAGTCTGACCTGGTTGGTAATGATGGATCCATCAGGTTCTCTCGTTTCAGATGAGACCAGGATGTAGTAGTAGTAGTAGTAGTAGTAGTAGTAGTAGTAGTCTGACCTGGTTGGTACCGATGGATCCATCAGGTTCTCTAATTTCAGATGAGACTAGGATGTAGTAGTAGTAGTACTTCGATCTGGTTGGTACTGATGGATCCATCAGGTTCTCTAGTTTGAAATGAGACCAGGATGTAGTAGTAGTAGTAGTAGTAGTAGTAGTAGTAGTAGTGGTAGTAGTAGTAGTCTGACCTGGTTGGTACTGATGGATCCATCAGGTTCTCTAGTTTCAGATGAGACCAGGATGTAGTAGTAGTAGTAGTAGTAGTTGTAGAAGTAGTAGTAGTAGTCTGACCTGGTTGGTACCGATGGATCCATCATGTTCACTAGTTTCAGATGAGACCAGGATGTAGTAGTAGTAGTAGTAGTAGTAGTAGTCTGACCTGGTTGTTACTGATGGATCCATCAGGTTCTCTAGTTTCAGATGAGACCAGGATGTAGTAGTAGTAGTAGTAGTAGTAGTAGTAGTAGTCTGACCTGGTTGGTAATGATGGATCCATCAGGTTCTCTCGTTTCAGATGAGACCAGGATGTAGTAGTAGTAGTAGTAGTAGTAGTAGTAGTAGTAGTAGTAGTAGTCTGACCTGGTTGGTACCGATGGATCCATCAGGTTCTCTAGTTTCAGATGAGACCAGGATGTAGTAGTAGTAGTAGTAGTAGTTGTAGAAGTAGTAGTAGTAGTCTGACCTGGTTGGTACCGATGGATCCATCATGTTCACTAGTTTCAGATGAGACCAGGATGTAGTAGTAGTAGTAGTAGTAGTAGTCTGACCTGGTTGGTCCTGATGGATCCATCAGGTTCTCTAGTTTCAGATGAGACCAGGATGTAGTAGTAGTAGTAGTAGTAGTAGTAGTAGTCTGACCTGGTTGTTACTGATGGATCCATCAGGTTCTCTAGTTTCAGATGAGACCAGGATGTAGTAGTAGTAGTAGTAGTAGTAGTAGTAGTAGTCTGACCTGGTTGGTAATGATGGATCCATCAGGTTCTCTCGTTTCAGATGAGACCAGGATGTAGTAGTAGTAGTAGTAGTAGTAGTAGTAGTAGTAGTAGTAGTAGTCTGACCTGGTTGGTACCGATGGATCCATCAGGTTCTCTAGTTTCAGATGAGACAAGGATGTAGTAGCAGTAGTAGTAGTAGTAGTAGTCTGACCTGGTTGGTACCGATGGATCCATCAGGTTCTCTAGTTTCAGATGAGACCAGGATGTAGTAGTAGTAGTAGTAGAAGTAGTAGTAGCCTGACCTGGTTGGTACCGATGGAGCCATCAGGTTCTCTAGTCTCAGAAGAGACCAGGATGTAGTAGTAGTAGTAGTAGTAGTAGTAGTAGTAGTAGTAGTAGTAGTAGTCTGACCTGGTTGGTACTGATGGATCCATCAGGGTCTCTAGTCTCAGATGAGACCAGGATGTAGTAGTAGTAGTAGTAGTAGTAGTAGTAGTAGCATGACCTGGTTGGTACTGATGGATCCATCAGGGTCTCTAATCTCAGATGAGACCAGGATGTAGTAGTAGTAGTAGTAGTAGTAGCCTGACCTGGTTGGTACCGATGGAGCCATCAGGTTCTCTAGTCTCAGATGAGACCAGGATGTAGTAGTAGTAGTAGTAGTCTGACCTGGTTGGTACTGATGGATCCATCAGGTTTTCTCGTTTCAGATGAGACCAGGATGTAGTAGTAGTAGTAGTAGTAGTAGTAGTAGTAGTAGTAGTCTGACCTGGTTGGTACCGATGGAGCCATCAGGTTCTTTAGTCTCCGAACAGGATCTTCACTCTAGAAACTGGGGTTCAACCTCAGGTGACTGAGCAGTGGCCCAACAGATTTTATTAATGTTGTATTGTCTTATTGTATTGTTGTATGTTAACTGTTGTTGACAGGACAGGGATCACCTAGACAGAGGGCTGACATACAGGAAGGGCCAGAGGCTGGATTCAAACCTGGGCCGCTGTGGTAATGGCAGCGGTTACGGTCATGGTAATTCTTACGGTATCGTAACCGTTCCGGTTCCGGTCCATGTGTCTGTCTCTGTGGTTGAAGCAGTCGTCAGTCAGTAATGAGGGTTGAGCTTCTACATGTTTAGAGACACAATGATGGGGAACAAGTTCACTTCCTGTCGTGAGAGGAACGGGTGTTTTCAGGAAGTTCTGACACCACGGTGACACCATAGAGGAAGAGATGTGCTCTGAAACGCCACCGTCTGCTAGGCTGTTCACTTCCTGTTTCCTGTAGAGAGACTGTCAGGGTAGTGAGAGGTCTGATCTCTGATCTGTCTGAAAGACTCAACTGTAGCTCATGAAAACACAGAGAGACGATTGGACCCACCACTGAGACAGGAAGTGTGACAGTCAAACAGCGTGCAGTGTATGAGGAGGGGAAGTCAGCGGTTGATTCTAGCGGCAGAGCGACGAGGCCGCTGGGGGGTTTCAGTCCAAAATGGCGGCAGAGCTGCTGCAGCGCCGTCTAGTGGCTGTTTGCATCTAGATGCTGGTTGAAGTGGAGGTACTTGGTGTACAAGGAATACTACAGAGTACCAACAGAGTACTGTAATACTGTGGTACTCCATATTTGTTAAGATTTTAAAGTACTTGTAAAGTTTTCCTGTTGTACTAAAGGTGTGATAATGTGTTGTGTCTCCAGGTTACCTTACAATCAGTACTTTGGAGGCGTGTCCTCGATGAGTAAAGAGCAGTACCTGAAGATCAACGGCTTCCCGAACAACTACTGGGGCTGGGGGGGGGAGGACGACGACATCTTCAACAGGTACCTCACTAAATATTAGCATCATCTCCTCTCCATCTCTGAAAGGTTTCTCTGATATTGTAGCTCTCTAGATCCTGCAATCACAGTTCATCATCTCAGATGTTGATATCTGGATTCTGGCAGCAACAACAGCAGGACGACATTTTAAATGAGGAGCTTTAGCCCACTGCTAGCGTTAGCCTCCAGCTAACACTGGGACCTCAGACCCCCGAGGTCTGACCCTGACCTTTGACCCCCGACCTCTGACCCCGACCTCTGACCCCCAAGGTCTGACCCCGACCTCCGACCCCCGACCTCCGACCCCCAAGGCCTAACCCCGACCTCTGACCCCCAAGGTCTGACCCCCGAGGTCTGACCCCCGACCTCTGACCCCGACCTCTGACCCCTGACCTTTGACCCCCGACCTCTGACCCCCGACCTTTGACCCCCGACCTTTGACCCCCGACCTCTGACCCCCGACCTCTGACCCCCGACCTCTGACCCCGACTTTTGACCCCCGTCCTCTGCTCCATCACAGTTAGCTTTCAGGTTAGCTGAACTGTGCAGGGCAGCTGTTGAACTGCTGTGACCTTTGACCTCAGGTTGGCCTCTAGAGGGATGTCCATCTCCAGACCCAGCGGAGAGGTCGGGAAGTGTCGGATGATTCGCCATGAGAGAGACAAGCAGAACGAGCCCAACCCCCAGAGGTACTGATATTGATCACTCTGTTATTGATCAGTTATTGATCAGACTGTTAATGATCAGATTGTTATTTATCAGTTTTTTCTCAGTCATTCATCAGTCTCTTATTCGTTTGTCTGTTTTTGATCAGATTGTTATTGATCAGTCTGTTTTTGATCATGCTGATCATTAATCGCTCTGGTTATTGATCACTCTGATCATTGATCACTGTTAATTGGTCTCTCTGATTACTGATCACTCTCATTATTGATCATGTTGATTATTGATCAGTCTGGTCATTGATCACTCTGATCATTGGTCTTTGTGATCACTAATTACCCTCATTATTGGTCACATTGATCATTGACCACCTGTGTCTTTGTGTCAGATTTGACCGGATCGCTCACACCAGAGAAACGATGAACAAAGACGGGATCAACTCTCTGTCCTACAGAGTGGTGAGAGTGGAGAAGCTGGACCTGTTCACTAAGATCACGGTGGACGTGGGGAAACCATGATGGCAAGCAGCACAGGTCAGCTGACTGATGCAGTAAAACACACTTGAATCTTTCTGGTTCTGGTCTGGCTGGGTCCAACGTGCTGGACTAAAACATCAGCTGTTTCTGCTGTTTTTTGATTCTTCTTGCTTTTGCACAAACACACAGACTGACTGGGTCTCCAGGACTCGTCTTTGATTGGACACTGACTGTAGCCAATCGGCTGCCTCTGTTGTTCGTCAGAGACTGCTGCTGCGACACATTCTGAACGAGCCTTTTATTTTGAAAATCATCAGAGACAATCAGGGCAGCTGGGTCACATGTGGCCGGCTTTATTGGTGGGGGGTTGTGGGTAATAAAGGGGGTGGATTTCGATCTGGTGTGGTCCAGATCCTTGGTCTGGTTCTTAAAGGTGCTGGATGTGAGACTGGGAGTGGAGAAGTAGCTGAAACAAGTTCACTGAGAGACACCACAGATCCCTTTAACTCAAGGTCCACTTCCTAGTCCTCTCAGCCACATCTCATGGTCTTCTTTATTGAAGAACTGATGAAGACTGTGAGCTTTTGGTTTAATGCTCAGACTAAACCTAGTAAGTTGAGTTGAGATAATTTTTTATTGATTCTGTTTCTGACCCAAATTATTTAACTAATAGAACCTTTTGGTGCTGAGGTCTTGATGAGGTTGTTCAAGGGAGCTACAATATCACAGAAACGGTTCAGAGATGGAGAGGAAATGTTGCTAATAGTTTAGCCTGCTGTTCAGTGTTTCAGCTGCTGTTAGCAGAAGGCTAAACTATTAGCATCCCTTTCTCTCCATCTGTGAAACTCTTCTCTGATATCGTCCGACTCTCTTTTTGACTGACTTCACTGAAGGATAGTTAACTATAGACATCCAAAGATTTATACGCCCTCAGTTTATATTTACAGCGCTGCCGTTGGCCTCCAGCCTGCTGGTCGGACGGCCGGCTACTTAGCTAGCTTAGCTTGCTACTTCCTTCATGCTACAGGAAATGAGCCACCGCTAGGAGGCTACTTCACCAGGAGGAGAACAGGAGTTAGCTAGCTAGCTAACTAGCCAGTTCTTGAGACAGACAAGCTAGCTAGCTAACTAGCTGGCTAGCTAGCTAGTTCCAGAGAGTAGTAGTATAGTAGTACTTTCTTCAGCCATTGTTGAAAAACAAGACAACAATACTTGCTAACTAGCATTAGCTAACGTGTTCAGTGAATTATTCTGCCTCCACTTTGAGAAAGTTCATGAAATCTTATCTTAAACTCAATGTCTACTTACTGGCTTTTATGTGTGTGTGAGAGGATGAAGTTCATATTTAAAGTCATTGATAATCAGGTGATTAATTAATGTTTCTTTTTTAAAATCCAATCAGTTGATTCTGTTCTAATCAGCTTTCAGCCAGACTAGATCCAAAAATCAATACTTGATTGATTGTGTCTCCAAGTGTCCTTATCAGAGCTGCTGGTACCAAAGACTTTATTTGTAACCCACATCACAGTGTCCACAGCACACAGAGCTTCTATCCACAGAGGACACAGCTCTAAATGTTGCTGCTGCAAGGAATTGTGGGACGGCATTATCTCCTCTCCTTTGGTAAAGGATGGTCCAGTGTGTCCTGGGCTAAAGGAGATAGGAAAGGAAGCACTGAAGCTCCTTTCCTCACCATGAATGACTCTGTGACACTTCAGGGTCACGTCACTCTGTCAGAAAACACAGTATTCACTCACAGACTGACGTTTCCATCCAAATATCCAACAGATTTTTGTTGTAACTGTTGACAGATGTGTTTGTTTGTTTATCTTCAGACCAAAAATCTTCTTATTGTGTGATATCGGTGAATCACTCACCTTTAATGTGCCTTAAAATGAACGCAGTTTAACTGGTGTTACTGGTCTGACTGGTGTTACTGGTGATACTGGTCTGACTGGTGTTACTGGTCTGACTGGTGTTACTGGTGATGCTGGTCTGACTGGTGTTACTGGTGATACTGGTCTGACTGGTGTTACTGGTCTGACTGGTGTTACTGGTGATACTGGTCTGACTGGTGTTACTGGTCTGACTGGTGTTACTGGTGATACTGGTCTGACTGGTGTTACTGGTGATACTGGTCTGACTGGTGTTACTGGTGTTACTGGTCTGACTGGTGTTACTGGTCTGACTGGTGTTACTGGCGATACTGGTCTGACTGGTGTTACTGGTGTTACTGGTCTGACTGGTGTTACTGGTCTGACTGGTGTTACTGGTCTGACTGGTGATACTGGTCTGACTGGTCTGACTGGTGTTACTGGTGATACTGGTCTGACTGGTGTTACTGGTGACACTGGTGTTACTGGTCTGACTGGTGATAAAGGTCTGACTGGTCTGACTGGTGATACTGGTCTGATAGGTGTTACTGGTCTGACTGGTGTTACTGGTGTTACTGGTGACACTGGTGTTACTGGTCTGACTGGTGTTACTGATGTTACTGGTGACACTGGTCTGACTGGTGTTACTGGTGACACTGGTGTTACTGGTGTTACTGGTGACACTGGTGTTACTGGTCTTACTGGTGTTACTGGTGACACTGGTCTGACTGGTGTTACTGGTGACACTGGTCTGACTGGTGTTACTGGTGACACTGGTGTTACTGGTGACACTGGTGTTACTGGTCTTACTGGTGTTACTGGTGACACTGGTCTGACTGGTGTTACTGGTGACACTGGTGTTACTGGTCTGACTGGTGTTACTGGTGTTACTGGTGACACTGGTCTGACTGGTGTTACTGGTGACACTGGTCTGACTGGTGTTACTGGTGACACTGGTGTTACTGGTCTGACTGGTGTTACTGGTGTTACTGGTGACACTGGTCTGACTGGTGTTACTGGTCTGACTGGTGTTACTGGTGACACTGGTCTGACTGGTGTTACTGGTGACACTGGTGTTACTGGTCTGACTGGTGTTACTGGTGACACTGGTGTTACTGGTCTGACTGGTGTTACTGGTGACACTGGTGTTACTGGTCTGACTGGTGTTACTGGTGTTACTGGTGACACTGGTGTTACTGGTGTTACTGGTGTTACTGGTCTGACTGGTGTTACTGGTGACACTGGTCTGACTGGTGTTACTGGTGACACTGGTGTTACTGGTCTGACTGGTGTTACTGGTGTTACTGGTGACACTGGTGTTACTGGTGTTACTGGTGACACTGGTCTGACTGGTGTTACTGGTGTTACTGGTGACACTGGTGTTACTGGTCTTACTGGTGTTACTGGTGACACTGGTCTGACTGGTGTTACTGGTGACACTGGTGTTATTGGTCTGACTGGTGTTACTGGTGTTACTGGTGACACTGGTGTTACTGGTGTTACTGGTGACACTGGTCTGACTGGTGTTACTGGTGACACTGGTGATAAAGGTCTGACTGGTGATACTGGTCTGACTGGTGTTACTGGTCTGACTGGTGATAAAGGTCTGACTGGTCTGACTGGTGTTACTGGTCTGACTGGTGATAAAGGTCTGACTGGTCTGACTGGTGTTACTGGTCTGACTGGTGTTACTCTCTGTGTAAATGTCCGAGTAAAATGTGGTGATGGAAAACAGAAGTGAAGACCTGAAATCAATCAATCAATCAATCTGTCTATCTATCTATCTATCTGTCTATCTGTCTGTTTGTCTGTCTGTCTGTGTATATATTGTGTGTATATACATGTATACAGTGTACACAGTGTAATGTACAGTATATACTGTACATACACATATATATTATAGCTACATAATATAAGTTTACAGATATATTAGATACGCAGTTGCTAGAAAAAGTATGTGAACCCTTCATCTAAGTCTCAACAACAGATAAACAGTCTGCTTAAACTAATGCCGCACAAAAAATATGTTTTTATTGATCACAACATGTAAACATTGACAGTGCAGGGTAGAAAAAGTATGTGAACCCCGAGGCTATTGACCAACCTGGAGTCCAGTCAGTGTGATGATTGGAGGTGTTGGTTAAAGCTGCCCTGCCCTATAAAAACACAGCAGTTTGGAGTTAGCTGTTCTCCAGAAGCATTACCTGATGGGAACCATGCCTCGCACTAAAGAGCTCTCAGAAGACCTACGGTCAAGACCTGCTGACTGATATGAAGCTGGAAGGGTTCCAGAAGTCTCTCTAAAAGCCTTGATGTCCATGTGTCCACGGTGAGACAGACTGTCTGATCACCAACAGAACGGCTTCAACAGAAGAAAATAGGCCTTCTGGAGCGGCCCAGTCCGAGTCCTGACCTCAGGACCTCCAGAGAGAGATTCACACCAGACATCCAGAACATCACTGAACTGAACCAGGTTTGTAAAGAGGATCGGTCCAGAACTCCTCCTGACCGCTGAGCAGGTCTGATCTGCTACTACAGGAAACGTCTGGTTGAGGTTGTTGCTGCCAAAGGAGGGTCGACCAGTTATTAAATCCAGAGGTTCACAGACTTTTTCTTTCAGCTGTATATATAATAGAGATATAGACATAGATATATTAGATATATGCACTTATAGATACATTAGAGATATAGACATGGAGATATATTAGATATAGACATGGAGATATATTAGACTTGAAAGAAACATCTCCTGGATGCACTGGGACGCATCATCAGTGAAGTATCCTGGGCTCATTGGGTGTTTCGGGTCTCACGACATCAGACGCCCTCCCCCAGGTGACCCAGCCGGGATTGATCGTGCCCCGGCTTGCGTCCCAGTAGCAACCCACGGATCTGCCCTTTTGAGTCACAGCCACCTCGTGGCTTTCTCTGCGGCTTCGCTTGCGGATTTGATGGCCCTCTTCTTGGCCGCCCCTGTTATACCCAGACGGCCGAGGACTCTGCAGAGAGAAGGTCCTGCAAAGCCTCTGCAGCCAACTTCTGTCAGCTCATAGAATGTCCTCCAGCCCTTCTCCTGTGCTCCTCCACCAGTTCCTGGTACTTGGCACGTTTCCTTTCGTTGGCTTCCTCAATACGCTCTTCCCAGGGCACTGTCAGTTCCAGCATGATCAGATGTTTTGAAGCCTCAGAGGTAATGATCATGTCTGGTCGGAGAGACGTTGATGCAATGTGCTGGGGGAACCTCAGCTGTTTTCCCAGGTCAACGTGCAAGTGCCAATCAGAGGCTGAGTGGAGGAGTCCTGATGTTCTCTGTGGACATGCCCGGGGTCTCTCTCCAGCTTTGATGAAGGGGACTGCCTTGTTCGGAGTATGATGGTTTTTGCTGATGCTGATGGCCGAGGCTATGCTTTCAGCAACTGCTTTCAGAACCTGGTCATGGCGCCACCGGTAGCGATCATCAGCCAGGGACTTTGGGCAGCTGCTGAGGAGATGTTCCAAGGAGCCTCTTCCGGAGCAAAGGGGGCAGGATGGTGACTCGCTCTTCCCCCACACGTGGAGGTTCGCTGGCGTCGGGATGGCGTCGTAGACTGTCTTCACAAGGAACTGGATGCGGTGGAAGTCTGCCTGCATGATGTTCGACCGGGTGACTTTGCGCTGCAACGTGCTCTCCCATCTTGTCCAGGCCCCTTGCTGCTGGAGTCCCACTACCCTGCTCACTCGCTCTTCCTCCACGCCTGCTCGAACCTCTTCCTGGAGTAGATGGTGTCTCTCCTTTCCCCGAGCCTGGCTCACTTGGGTCATTGGGAAGTAGCCAAGGCCTGCTCTCCCTGTTACCAAGACCCCTACCGGCGATTTTTGCCTGAGGCGTGACTCTGCCACCTCCACTGATTCCTCTGCCCTCCACTAGATATATAGATAGACATTAGATATATAGATATATTAGATATATAGACTTATAGATATATTAGATATATAGAGTTATATATATATTAGATATAGACATGGAGATATACACTCCTGATCAAAATCTTAAGACCAGTTAAAAAATTGCAAGAATTTACGTTTTGCACTGTTGTATCTTAAGAAGGTTCTAAGTAGAGTTTCAAAATGCAAAAAGAAGAAATGAGAGCAAGAGACTAAATGTTTTGAGCAGGCAATTTATTGAAAAGAACAATTTTATTATTATAATTTTCTTATATATATATATGGGGGCGGCAGTAGCTCAGTCTGTAGGGAGTTGGCTTGGGAACCGGAGGGTCACCGGTTCAAGTCCCGACATGGACCAAAAACTGAGTGTGAACTGGTAGCTGGAGAGGTGCCAGTTTACCTCTTGGGCACTGCCGAGGTGCCCCTGAGCAAGGCACCAAACCCCCAACTGCTCGGGGCGCTTGTCAGGAGCAGCCCCCCACTCTGACATCTCTCCATTAATGCATGTGTGTGTTTCAGGTCTGCATGTACCATGTATAAGTTAAACAGAGTGTAAATTGAATTTCCCCATTGTGGGACTAATAAAGGTAGATCTTCTTCTTCTTCTTCTTCTAGATATATTAGATATAGACATGGAGATATATTAGATATATAGATTTATAGATATATTAGATATAGACATGGAGATATATTAGATATATAGATTTATAGATATATTAGATATAGACATGGAGATATATTAGATATATAGATTTATAGATATATTAGATATAGACATGGAGATATATTAGATATATAGATTTATAGATATATTAGATATAGACATGAAGATATATAGATTTATAGATATATTAGATATAGACATGTAGATATATTAGATATATAGATTTATAGATATATTAGATATAGACGTGTAGATATATAAGATATAGATTTATAGATATACTAGATATAGACATGTAGATATATTAGATATATAGATTTATAGATATACTAGATATAGACATGTAGATATATTAGATATATAGATTTATAGATATACTAGATATAGACATGTAGATATATTAGATATATAGATTTATAGATATATTAGATATAGACATGTAGATATATTAGATATATAGACTTATGTGACGGTTATGGACTCTTATGTTAGTTAGTTTTTTGATTTAGTTTATTATTTGGTTCTGTTTTGTTATACTGAGTTCTTGTTCTAGTGTATTATTTGTGTTTCACTCCCTGTCCTGGTCTGGGTGTTTTTTCTTTCGTTGTTTCCTGTTTTATTTTGAAAGTCTTACGTCTCCATATCATTTGTAGTTTTACTTCCTGCCCTTGTGTGTTTTCCCTCCATTTTCTTGGTTCACACCCCCTGACCTACTTTCCCTGATTGTAGCTCCACCCCTGATTGTTTCCACCTGGTCGTTTTCCCTTTGTGTATTTTAGTCACCTTTTTTCCCCTCTGTTCTTGTCGGCTCATTTGTTCAAGTCCCTGTGATACCCCCGTGCTCTGTTTTCTACATCTACTCGTGTGTTTCTCCGTGTAGCTGGTTTCTTTTCCTCCTGGTAGGTTTTCTCCCTGTTTAGATGCTTTTCTGTGCACTCTTGGTGGTTATGCGTTCCAGTTGTCTGTGTTTGTGCACTATGATTTATGGTTTATTCAGTCTAATATTAAAGACTCGCCTTTTGTTAAATTAGTCTGTGTGTGTCTTCTGCATTTGGGGTCTCTCCCTCTGTCTCCCTCTGTCTCCCTCTGTCTCTCTCTGTCTCTCTCTGTCTCCCTCTGTCTCTCTCTGTCTCTCTCTGTCTCCCTCTGTCTCCCTCTGTCTCTCTCTGTCTCTCTCTGTCTCCCTCTGTCTCTCTCTGTCTCTCTCTGTCTCCCTCTGTCTCCCTCTGTCTCCCTCTGTCTCTCATTGTCTCCCTCTGTCTCTCTCTGTCTCTCTCTGTCCCTCTCTGTCTCCCTCTGTCTCCCTCTGTCTCTCATTGTCTCCCTCTGTCTCTCTCTGTCTCCCTCTGTCTCTCTCTGTCTCCCTCTGTCTCTCTCTGTCTCCCTTTGTCTCCCTCTGTCTCCCTCTCTGTCTCCCTCTGTCTCTCTCTGTCTTTCTCTGTCTCCCTCTGTCTCTCTCTGTCCCTCTCTGTCTCCCTCTGTCTCCCTCTGTCTCTCTCTGTCTCCCTCTGTCTCCCTCTGTCTCTCTCTGTCTCTCTCTGTCTCTCTCTGTCTCCCTCTGTCTCCCTCTGTCTTTCTCTGTCTCCCTCTGTCTCTCTCTGTCTCTCTCTGTCTTTCTCTGTCTCCCTCTGTCTCCCTCTGTCTCCCTCTGTCTTTCTCTGTCTCCCTCTGTCTCCCTCTGTCTCCCTCTGTCTTTCTCTGTCTCCCTCTGTCTCCCTCTGTCTCTCTCTGTCTCCCTCTGTCTTTCTGTCTCCCTCTGTCTCTCTCTGTCTCTCTCTGTCTCCCTCTGTCTCTCTCTGTCTCTCTCTGTCTCTCTCGCTCCCTCTCTGTCTCCCTCTGTCTTTCTCTGTCTTTCTCTGTCTTTCTCTGTCTCCCTCTGTCTCCCTCTGTCTCCCTCTGTCTTTCTCTGTCTTTCTCTGTCTCCCTCTGTCTCCCTCTGTCTCCCTCTGTCTCTCTCTGTCTCCCTCTGTCTTTCTCTGTCTCCCTCTGTCTCCCTCTGTCTCCCTCTGTCTCTCTCTGTCTCCCTCTGTCTCCCTCTGTCTCTCTGTCTTTCTCTGTCTCCCTCTGTCTCCCTCTGTCTCTCTCTGTCTCCCTCTGTCTTTCTCTGTCTCCCTCTGTCTCCCTCTGTCTCTCTCTGTCTCCCTCTGTCTCTCTGTCTTTCTCTGTCTCCCTCTGTCTCCCTCTGTCTCCCTCTGTCTCCCTCTGTCTCTCTCTGTCTCTCTCTGTCTTTCTCTGTCTCCCTCTGTCTCCCTCTGTCTCCCTCTGTCTTTCTCTGTCTCTCTCTGTCTCCCTCTGTCTTTCTCTGTCTTTCTCTGTCTCTCTCTGTCTCCCTCTGTCTTTCTCTGTCTTTCTCTGTCTCCCTCTGTCTCCCTCTGTCTCTCTCTGTCTCTCTCTGTCTCCCTCTGTCTTTCTCTGTCTCCCTCTGTCTTTCTCTGTCTCCCTCTGTCTCCCTCTGTCTCTCTCTGTCTCTCTCTGTCTCCCTCTGTCTTTCTCTGTCTCCCTCTGTCTCCCTCTGTCTTTCTCTGTCTCTCTCTGTCTCTCTCTGTCTCCCTCTGTCTTTCTCTGTCTTTCTCTGTCTCCCTCTGTCTTTCTCTGTCTCCCTCTGTCTTTCTCTGTCTTTCTCTGTCTCCCTCTGTCTCCCTCTGTCTCTCTCTGTCTCTCTCGCTCCCTCTCTCTCTCTCTTCCTTTGCCTAATCACCCAGCCCTCTTGACAGACTTATAGATATATTAGATATATAGAGTTATAGATATATTAGATATAGACATGTAGATATATTAGATATATAGACTTATAGATATATTAGATATATAGAGTTATAGATATATTAGATATAGACATGTAGATATATTAGATAAATAGACTTATAGATATATTAGATATATAGAGTTATAGATATATTAGATATATAGATTTATAGATATATTAGATATAGACATGAAGACATATTATATATAGACATGGAGATATATTAGAGATATAGATAGATAGATAGCTATAGGTATACTAAGGTGACCTCTGTAGTGGGAGGAAGAGCGGCGTCGGCCATCTTTATATAGTGACGTAGCAGCTGAAGATGGAGGAGCTCCACCTTCAGGTAACGACAGGTGTGTATATAAGTGAAACCTGTGGAGGTGGCAGAATAACAGACTATAGAAGGTGAATACTAAGGCAGCTAACGTTAGCCAGCTAGCATGAAGTTCTGAACTGGCCATGTTTTACTCTGAAAGGAGAACCAACACTGCTGATCAGCAGGTGAGAACCGGATCCTTCACCAGACCTCCTATTATTCTGGACCCACAGAAGAAGAAGATAGAAGAAGAAGATAGTCCTTTATTCGTCCCACAATGGGGAAATTCAATTTTTACACTCTGTTGTTTTACTTATACACGGTACATGCAGACCTGAGACACACACATGCACAAACAGGACCCATATACATGCAACAATGGAGAGATGTCAGAGTGGGGGGGCTGCTCCTGACAAGCGCCCCGAGCAGTTGGGGGTTTGGTGCCTTGCTCAGGGGCACCTCGGCAGTGCCCAAGAGGTAAACTGGCACCTCTCCAGCTACCAGTTCACACTCAGTTCTTGGTCATGTCGGGACTTGAACCGGTGACCCTCCGGTTCCCAAGCCAACTCCCTACAGACTGAGCTACTACAGACTGAGCTACTGCCACCCCCGCCCCCGCGACGAATACGACTAACAGGACCACGCTGCCCTGTGGGCCTGAGACCAGCTAGGTCCCTGATGCCACGATGCAACCAGAACCTGGTGAGACAGGACAGTTGTCTGGTTGACTCTGAGGGGTTCAAACCACACCAGTGAGGGATTTGACTGTAGATTTACCCCTCATCTGCATCTGATCCACCTGGACCTGATGTGTTCCACCTGGACCTGATGTGATCCACCTGTCGGACCCAGTGGACTGAGGGAGCTCCAGTTTGCAGCAGCTAGTGGTCTGGAGACCAACACCACTAATGACAGGTCAGTGAACGCAGCACACTGGAGACCAACACCGCTAATGACAGGTCAGTGAACGCAGCACACTGGAGACCAACACCGCTAATGACAGGTCAGTGAACGCAGCACACTGGAGACCAACACCGCTAATGACAGGTCAGTGAACGCAGCACACTGGAGACCAACACCGCTAATGACAGGTCAGTGAACGCAGCACACTGGAGACCAACACCGCTAATGACAGGTCAGTGAACGCAGCACACTGGAGACCAACACCGCTAATGACAGGTCAGTGAACGCAGCACACTGGAGATTAAGATGATCCTTTGGACGTGGGAGAGTTAATCTTAGATGGTCCTGTATCTGATCCAGACTTTAAAGGAGGGATGAGGAAGATGAGTCTTCTGGCCAAAAGAGAGGCAAATGTTTGTACGCATTGAAAATATTTTGATGTAATATAGCTGGGTTGTTAACATCAAAATCAAAACAAACATAGAAATAAAAGAGGAACATCCAACCATCCATCCATCGTCAACCGTTTTTCCCGTTAGGGGTCGCAGGGGGGCTGGAGCCGATCCCAGCTGGCATAGGGCGAAGGCGGGGTTCACCTGGACAGGTCTCCAGTCCATCACAGGACACATAGAGACAGACAACATAGAGACAGACAACCATTCACGCTCACATCCACACCTACAGGCAATTTAGAGTCATCAATTAACCTAAACAGCATGTCTTTGGACTGTGGGAGGAAGCCGGAGTACCCGGAGAAAACCCACGCTGACACGGGGAGAACATGCAAACTCCACACAGAAGAGTCCCAAGCTGGAATCGAACCTGCGACCCTCTTGCTGTGAGGCGAGAGTGCTAACCACTGCACCACCGTGCAGCCCAGAAAAGAGGAACAATAAAAGTAATTTAAAAAATGGGTTCATTATAAATTTCTGAACAAAACTAAATCACTTCTTACTATACTAGACTATACTTCATATTACACTATAACTTTTTTTCAGGAAATTTAAAAAATTTAAATTTAAAAAGTCATAGTATAGTATGTCGATAAATTTTACTAAAAAAGTTATAGTATAGTATGTCGATAAATTTTACTAAAAAAGTCATAGTATAGTATGTCGATAAATTTACTAAAAAAAGTCATAGTATAGTATGTCGATAAATTTAGTGAAAAAAAGTCATAGTATAGTATGTTGATAAATTTAGTGAAAAAACTTAATAGTATAGTATGTCGATAAATTTTACTAAAAAAGTCATAGTATAGTATGTCGATAAATTTACTAAAAAAAGTCATAGTATAGTATGTCGATAAATTTAGTGAAAAAAGTCATAGTATAGTATGTCGATAAATTTAGTGAAAAAACGTCATAGTATAGTATGTCGATAAATTTAGTGAAAAAAAGTCATCGTATAGTATGTCGATAAATTTAGTGAAAAAACGTCATAGTATAGTATGTCGATAAATTTTACTAAAAAAAGTCATAGTATAGTATGTTGATAAATTTTACGAAAAAAAAGTCATAGTATAGTATGTCGATAAATTTTACGAAAAAAAGTCATAGTATAGTATGTCGATAAATTTAGCGAAACAAAGTCATAGTATAGTATGTCGATAATTTTATTGAAAAAAGTCAGTATCGTACGTCGATAAATTTAGTGAAAAAAAAGTCATAGTATAGTATGTCGATAAATTTTACTAAAAAAGTCATAGTATAGTATGTCGATAAATTTTACTAAAAAAGTCATAGTATAGTATGTCGATAAATTTTACTAATAAAAGTCATAGTAAAGTATGTCGATAAATTTCACTAAAAAAATTCATAGTACAGTATGTCGATAAATTTCACTAAAAAATTCATAGTATAGTATGTCGATAAATTTTACTAAAAAAAGTCATAGTATAGTATGTCGATAAATTTTACTAAAAAAGTCAGTATAGTATGTCAATAAATTTTACGAAAAAAAGTCATAGTATAGTATGTCGATAAATTTTACTAAAAGAAGTCATAGTACAGTATGTCGATAAATTTCACTAAAAAATTCATAGTATAGTATGTCGATAAATTTTACTAAAAAAGTCAGTATAGTATGTCAATAAATTTTACGAAAAAAAGTCATAGTTTAGTATGTCGATAAATTTCACTAAAAAATTCATAGTATAGTATGTCGATAAATTTTACTAAAAAAAGTCAGTAAAGTATGTCGATAAATTTTACTAAAAAATGTCAGTAAAGTATGTCGATAAATTTTACTAAAAAAAGTCATAGTAAAGTATGTCGATAATTTTAGTGAAAAAAAGTCATAGTATAGTATGTCGATAAATTTTACTAAAAAAAGTCATAGTAAAGTATGTCGATAATTTTAGTGAAAAAAAGTCATAGTATAGTATGTCGATAAATTTCACTAAAAAAAGTCATAGTATAGTATGTCAATAAATTTTACTAAAAAAAGTCATAGTATAGTATGTTGATAAATTTTATTTAAAAAAGTCAAAGTATAGTATGTCGATAAATTTCACTAAAAAAAGTCATAGTATAGTATGTCGATAAATTTAGTGAAAAAACGTCATAGTATAGTATGTCGATAAATTTTACTAAAAAAAGTCAGTATAGTATGTTGATAAATTTTACGAAAAAAAAGTCATAGTATAGTATGTCGATAAATTTTACGAAAAAAAGTCATAGTATAGTATGTCGATAAATTTAGTGAAAAAAGTCAGTATCGTACGTCGATAAATTTAGTGAAAAAAAAGTCATAGTATAGTATGTCGATAAATTTTACTAAAAAAGTCATAGTATAGTATGTCGATAAATTTTACTAAAAAAGTCATAGTATAGTATGTCGATAAATTTTACTAATAAAAGTCATAGTAAAGTATGTCGATAAATTTCACTAAAAAAATTCATAGTACAGTATGTCGATAAATTTCACTAAAAAATTCATAGTATAGTATGTCGATAAATTTTACTAAAAAAAGTCATAGTATAGTATGTCGATAAATTTTACTAAAAAAGTCATAGTATAGTATGTCGATAAATATAGTGAAAAAAGTCATAGTATAGTATGTCGATAAATATAGTGAAAAATGTCATAGTATAGTATGTCGATAATTTTACTAAAAAAAGTCATAGTATAGTATGTCGATAAATTTTACTAAAAAAAAGTCAAAGTATAGTATGTCGATAAATTTAGTGAAAAACATCATATTATACTGCGTAGATAAATTTTAATTAAAAAAGTCATAGTATAGTATGTCGATAAATTTCACTAAAAAAAGTCATAGTATATTATTTCGATAAATTTAGTGAAAAAAAATTCGTAGTATAGTATGTCGATAATTTGAGTGAAAAAAAGTCATAGTATAGTATGTCGTTAAATTTCACTAAAAAATTCATAGTATAGTATGTCGATAAATTTTACTAAAAAAAAGTCATAGTAAAGTATGTCGATAAATTTCACTAAAAAAGTCATAGTAAAGTATGTCGATAAATTTTAGTAAAAAAAAGTCATAGTATAGTATGTCGATAAGTTTTACTAAGAAAAGTCATAGTATAGTATGTCGATAAATTTTACAAAAAAAAAAGTCATAGTAAAGTATGTCGATAAGTTTTACTAAGAAAAGTCATAGTATAGTATGTCGATAAATTTTACTAAAAAAAAGTCATAGTAAAGTATGTCGATAAATTTCACTAAAAAAGTCATAGTAAAGTATGTCGATAAATTTTACTAAAAAAAAGTCATAGTATAGTATGTCAATAAATTTTACTAAAAAAAGTCATAGTATAGTAAGTCGATAAATTTAACTAAAAAAAAGTCATAGTATAGTATGTCGATAATTTTAGTGAAAAAAAAAGTCATAGTATAGTATGTCGATAAATTCTTCTAAAAAAGTCATAGTATAGTATGTCGATAAATTTTACGTAAAAAAGTCATAGTATAGTATGTCGATAAATTCTTCTAAAAAAAGTCATAGTATAGTGTGTCGATGAATTTCACTAAAAAAGTCATAGTATAGTATGTCGATAAATTTCAATAAAAAAATGTATAGTATAGTATTTTGATAAATTTAGTGAAAAAAATTCATAGTATAGTATGTCGATATTTTTATTGAAAAAAGTCATAGTATAGTACGTCGATTAATTTTACTAAAAAAAGTCATAGTATAGTATGTCGATGAATTTTACGAAAAAAAGTCATAGTAGAGTATGTCGATAAATTTTACTAAAAAAAAGTCATAGTAAAGTATGTCGATAAATTTCACTAAAAAAATTCATGGTGTAGTATGTCGATAAATTTTACTAAAAAAATTCATAGTATAGTATTTCGATAAATTTAGTGAAAAAAAGTCATAGTATAGTATGTCGATAAATTTTACTAAAAAAAAGTCATAGTATAGTATGTCGATAAGTTTAGAGAAAAAAAAGTCATAGTATAGTATGTCGATAAATTTTACTAAAAAAAGTAATAGTATAGTATGTCGATAAATTTTACTAAAAAAAGTCATAGTATAGTATGTCGATAAATTTTACTAAAAAAAGTCATAGTATAGTATGTCGATAAATTCTTCTAAAAAAGTCATAGTATAGTATGTCGATAAATTTTACTAAAAAAATTCATAGTATAGTATGTCGATAATTTTACTGAAAAAAGTCATAGTATAGTATGTCGATAAATTTTACTAAAAAAAGTCATAGTATAGTATGTCGATAAATTTTACAAAAAAAAAGTCATAGTATAGTATGTCGATAAATATAACTAAAAAAAGTCATAGTATAGTATGTCGAAAAATTTTACTAAAAAAATTCATAGTATAGTATTTCCATAAATTTAGTGAAAAAAATTCATAGTATAGTATGTCGATAATTTTACTGAAAAAAGTCATAGTATAGTATGTCGATAAATTTCACTAAAAAAGTCATAGTATAGTATGTCGATAAATTTTACTAAAAAAAAGTCATAGTATAGTATGTCGAAAAATTTTACTAAAAAAATTCATAGTATAGTATTTCCATAAATTTAGTGAAAAAAATTCATAGTATAGTATGTCGATAATTTTACTGAAAAAAGTCATAGTATAGTATGTCGATAAATTTCACTAAAAAAGTCATAGTATAGTATGTCGATAAATTTAACTAAAAAAGTCTTAGTATAGTATGTCGATAAGTTTTACTAATAAAAGTCATAGTAAAGTATGTCGATAAATTTCACTAAAAAAATTCATAGTGTAGTATGTCGATAAATTTTACTAAAAAAATTCATAGTATAGTATGTCGATAAATTTAGCGAAAAAAAGTCATAGTATAGTATGTCGATAAATTTTTCTAAAAAAGTTATAGTATAGTATGTCGGTAAATTCTTCTAAAAAAGTCATAGTATAGTATGTCGATAAATTTTACTGAAAAAAACTCATAGTATAGTATGTCGATAAATTTTACGTAAAAAAGTCATAGTATAGTATGTCGATAAATTTTACGTAAAAAAGTCATAGTATAGCATGTCGATAAATTTTATGTAAAAAAGTCATAGTATAGTATGTCGATAAATTTTACTAAAAAAAGTCATAGTATAGTATGTCGATAAATTTAGTGAAAAACATCATATTATACTGCGTCGATAAATTTTAATTAAAAAAGTCATAGTATAGTATGTCGATAAATTTCACTAAAAAAAGTCATAGTATATTATTTCGATAAATTTAGTGAAAAAAAATTCGTAGTATAGTATGTCGATAATTTGAGTGAAAAAAAGTCATAGTATAGTATGTCGTTAAATTTCACTAAAAAAAAGTCATAGTAAAGTATGTCGATAAATTTCACTAAAAAAGTCATAGTAAAGTATGTCGATAAATTTTACTAAAAAAAAGTCATAGTATAGTATGTCAATAAATTTTACTAAAAAAAGTCATAGTATAGTAAGTCGATAAATTTTACTAAAAAAAAGTCATAGTATAGTATTTCGATAAATTTTACTAAAAAAAAGTCATAGTATAGTATGTCGATAAATTTTCCTAAAAATCTCATAGTATAGTATGTCGATAATTTTAGTGAAAAAAAAGTCATAGTATAGTATGTCGATAAATTCTTCTAAAAAAGTCATAGTATAGTATGTCGATAAATTTTACGTAAAAAAGTCATAGTATAGTATGTCGATAAATTTTTCTAAAAAAGTTATAGTATAGTATCTCGGTAAATTCTTCTAAAAAAGTCATAGTATAGTATGTCGATAAATTTTACTGAAAAAACTCATAGTATAGTATGTCGATAAATTTTACGTAAAAAAGTCATAGTATAGCATGTCGATAAATTTTATGTAAAAAAGTCATAGTATAGTATGTCGATAAATTTTACTAAAAAAAGTCATAGTATAGTATGTCGATAAATTTAGTGAAAAAACATCATAGTATACTGCGTCGATAAATTTTAATTAAAAAAGTCATAGTATAGTATGTCGATAAATTTCACTAAAAAAAGTCATAGTATATTATTTCGATAAATTTAGTGAAAAAAAAATTCGTAGTATAGTATGTCGATAATTTGAGTGAAAAAAAGTCATAGTATAGTATGTCGATAAATTTCACTAAAAAATTCATAGTATAGTATGTCGATAAATTTTACTAAAAAAGTCATAGTATAGTATTTCGATAAATTTAGTGAAAAAAAGTCATAGTATAGTATGTCGATAAATTTTACTAAAAAAAGTCATAGTATAGTATGTCGATAAGTTTAGAGAAAAAAAAGTCATAGTATAGTATGTCGATAAATTTTACTAAAAAAAGTAATAGCATAGTATGTCGATAAATTTTACTAAAAAAAGTCATAATATAGTATGTCGACAAATTTTACTAAAAAAAGTCATAGTATAGTATGTCGATAAATTCTTCTAAAAAAGTCATAGTATAGTATGTCGATAAATTTTACTAAAAAAATTCATAGTATAGTATGTCGATAATTTTACTGAAAAAAGTCATAGTATAGTATGTCGATAAATTTTACTAAAAAAAGTCATAGTATAGTATGTCGATAAATTTTACAAAAAAAAAGTCATAGTATAGTATGTCGATAAATATAACTAAAAAAAGTCATAGTATAGTATGTCGAAAAATTTTACTAAAAAAATTCATAGTATAGTATTTCCATAAATTTAGTGAAAAAAATTCATAGTATAGTATGTCGATAATTTTACTGAAAAAAGTCATAGTATAGTATGTCGATAAATTTCACTAAAAAAGTCATAGTATAGTATGTCGATAAATTTCACTAAAAAAGTCATAGTATAGTATGTCGATAAATTTAGTGAAAAAAAGTCATAGTATAGTATGTCGATAAATTTTACTAAAAAAGTCATAGTATAGTATGTCGATAATTTTAGTGAAAAAAAAGTCATAGTATAGTATGTCGATAAATTCTTCTAAAAAAGTCATAGTATAGTATGTCGATAAATTTCAATAAAAAAATTTATAGTATAGTATTTCGATAAATTTAGTGAAAAAAATTCACAGTATAGT
Organism: Pterois miles; assembly: GCA_947000775.1. Lineage (NCBI taxonomy): Eukaryota > Metazoa > Chordata > Actinopteri > Perciformes > Scorpaenidae > Pterois > Pterois miles. The sequence continues at coordinate 454,906 of CAMQGK010000193.1, forward strand.
ATGTCGATAATTTTATTGAAAAAAGTCATAGTATAGTATGTCGATTAATTTTACTAAAAAAAGTCATAGTATAGTATGTCGATGAATTTTACGAAAAAAAGTCATAGTAGAGTATGTCGATAAATTTTACTAACAAAAGTCATAGTATAGTATGTCGATAAATTTTACTAAAAAAAAGTCATAGTATAGTATGTCGAAAAATTTTACTAAAAAAATTCATAGTATAGTATTTCCATAAATTTAGTGAAAAAAATTCATAGTATAGTATGTCGATAATTTTACTGAAAAAAGTCATAGTATAGTATGTCGATAAATTTCACTAAAAAAGTCATAGTATAGTATGTCGATAAATTTAACTAAAAAAGTCTTAGTATAGTATGTCGATAAGTTTTACTAATAAAAGTCATAGTATAGTATGTCGATAAATTTTACTAAAAAAAATCATAGTAAAGTATGTCGATAAATTTCACTAAAATAAAAAATTCATAGTATAGTATGTCGATAAATTTTACTAAAAAAAATTCATACTATAGTATGTCGATAAATTTAGTGAAAAAGTCATAGTATAGTATGTCGATAAATTTAGTGAAAAAAAGTCATAGTATAGTATGTCGATAAATTCTTCTAAAAAAGTCATAGTATAGTATGTCGATAAATTTCAATAAAAAAATTTATAGTATAGTATTTCGATAAATTTAGTGAAAAAAATTCACAGTATAGTATGTCGATAATTTTATTGAAAAAAGTCATAGTATAGTATGTCGATTAATTTTACTAAAAAAAGTCATAGTATAGTATGTCGATGAATTTTACGAAAAAAAGTCATAGTAGAGTATGTCGATAAATTTTACTAACAAAAGTCATAGTATAGTATGTCGATAAATTTTACTAAAAAAAGTCATAGTAAAGTATGTCGATAAATTTCACTAAAAAAATTCATAGTGTAGTATGTCGATAAATTTTACTAAAAAAATTCATAGTATAGTATGTCGATAAATTTAGCGAAAAAAAGTCATAGTATAGTATGTCGATAAATTTTTCTAAAAAAGTTATAGTATAGTATGTCGGTAAATTCTTCTAAAAAAGTCATAGTATAGTATGTCGATAAATCTTACTGAAAAAACTCATAGTATAGTATGTCGATAAATTTTACGTAAAAAAGTCATAGTATAGTATGTCGATAAATTTTACTAAAAAAAAGTCATAGTATAGCATGTCGATAAATTTTATGTAAAAAAGTCATAGTATAGTATGTCGATAAATTTTACTAAAAAAAGTCATAGTATAGTATGTCGATAAATTTAGTGAAAAACATCATATTATACTGCGTCGATAAATTTTAATTAAAAAAGTCATAGTATAGTATGTCGTTAAATTTCACTAAAAAATTCATAGTATAGTATGTCGATAAATTTTACTAAAAAAAAAGTCATAGTAAAGTATGTCGATAAATTTCACTAAAAAAGTCATAGTAAAGTATGTCGATAAATTTTAGTAAAAAAAAGTCATAGTATAGTATGTCGATAAGTTTTACTAAGAAAAGTCATAGTATAGTATGTCGATAAATTTTACTAAAAAAAAGTCATAGTAAAGTATGTCGATAAATTTTACTAAAAAAGTCATAGTAAAGTATGTCGATAAATTTTACTAAAAAAAAGTCATAGTATAGTATGTCAATAAATTTTACTAAAAAAAGTCATAGTATAGTAAGTCGATAAATTTTACTAAAAAAAAGTCATAGTATAGTATTACGATAAATTTTACTAAAAAAAAGTCATAGTATAGTATGTCGATAAATTTTCCTAAAAATCTCATAGTATAGTATGTCGATAATTTTAGTGAAAAAAAAGTCATAGTATAGTATGTCGATAAATTCTTCTAAAAAAGTCATAGTATAGTATGTCGATAAATTTTACGTAAAAAAGTCATAGTATAGTATGTCGATAAATTTTACGTAAAAAAGTCATAGTATAGTATGTTTATAAATTTTACTAAAAAAAAGTCATAGTATAGTATGTCGATAAATTCTTCTAAAAAAAGTCATAGTATAGTGTGTCGATGAATTTCACTAAAAAAAGTCATAGTATAGTATGTCGATAAATTTCAATAAAAAAATTTATAGTATAGTATTTCGATAAATTTAGTGAAAAAAATTCATAGTATAGTATGTCGATAATTTTATTGAAAAAAGTCATAGTATAGTACGTCGATTAATTTTACTAAAAAAAGTCATAGTAGAGTATGTCGATAAATTTTACTAAAAAAATTCATGGTGTAGTATGTCGATAAATTTTACTAAAAAAATTCATAGTATAGTATGTCGATAAATTTTACTAAAAAAAGTCGTAGTATAGTATGTCGATAAATTTTACTAAAAAAAGTCAGTATAGTATGTCGATAAATTTTTCTAAAAAAGTTATAGTATAGTATGTCGGCAACTTCTTCTAAAAAAGTCATAGTATAGTATGTCGATAAATTTTACTAAAAAAAAGTCATAGTATAGTATGTCGAAAAATTTTACTAAAAAAATTCATAGTATAGTATTTCCATAAATTTAGTGAAAAAAATTCATAGTATAGTATGTCGATAATTTTACTGAAAAAAGTCATAGTATAGTATGTCGATAAATTTCACTAAAAAAGTCATAGTATAGTATGTCGATAAATTTAACTAAAAAAGTCTTAGTATAGTATGTCGATAAGTTTTACTAATAAAAGTCAGTATAGTATGTCGATAAATTTCACTAAAAAAAGTCATAGTAAAGTATGTCGATAAATTTCACTAAAATAAAAAATTCATAGTATAGTATGTCGATAAATTTTACTAAAAAAAATTCATACTATAGTATGTCGATAAATTTAGTGAAAAAGTCATAGTATAGTATGTCGATAAATTTAGTGAAAAAAAGTCATAGTATAGTATGTCGATAAATTTTACTAAAAAAGTCATAGTATAGTATGTCGATAAATTTAGTAAAAAAAACGTCATAGTATATTATGTCGATAAATTTCACTCAAAAAAGTCATAGTATAGCATGTCGATAAATTTTACTAAAAAAAGTCATAGTATAGTATGTCGATAAATTTTACTAAAAATATTCATAGTATAGTATGTCGATAAGTTTTACTAAAAAAGTCATAGTACAGTATGTCGATAAATTTTACTAAAAAAAAGTCATAGTATAGTATTTCGATAAATTTTCCTAAAAAAAAGTCATAGTATAGCATGTCGATAAATTTTCCTAAAAAAAAGTTATAGTATAGTATGTCGATAATTTTATTGAAAAAAGTCATAGTATCGTACTTCGATAAATTTAGTGAAAAAAAAGTCATAGTATAGTATGTCGATAAATTTAGTGAAAAAAAGTCATAGTATAGTATGTCGATAATTTTAGTGAAAAAGTGATAGTATAGTATGTCGATAAATTTTACTAAAAAAAGTCAGTATAGTATGTCAATAAATTTTACGAAAAAAAGTCATATTATAGTATGTCGATAAATTTAGTGAAAAAAGTCATAGTATAGTATGTCGATAAATTTAGTGAAAAAAAGTCATAGTATAGTATGTCGATAAATTTTGTGAAAAAAAGTCATAGTATAGTATGTCGATAATTTTAGTGAAAAAAAAGTCATAGTATAGTATGTCGATAAATTTTACTAAATAAAGTCATAGTATAGTATGTCGATAAATTTTACTAAAAAAAGACATAGTATAGTATGTCGATAAATTTTACTAAAAAAAGTCATAGTATAGTATGTCGATAAATTTTACTAAAAAAAGTCATAGTATAGTATGTCAATAAATTTTACTAAAAAAAGACATAGTATAGTATGTCGATAAATTTTACTAAAAAAAGTCATAGTATAGTATGTCGATAAATTTTACTAAAAAAAGTCATAGTATAGTATGTCGATAAATTTTAAGTAAAAAAGTCATAGTATAGTATGTCGATAAATTTTACTAAAAAAAGTCATAGTATAGTATGTCGATAAATTTTACTAAAAAAAGTCATAGTATAGTATGTCGATAAATTCTTCTAAAAAAGTCATAGTATAGTATGTCGATAAATTTTACTAAAAAAGTCTTAGTATAGTATGTTGATAAATCCTTCTAAAAAAGTCATAGTATAGTATGTCGATAAATATTACTAAAAAAAGTCATAGTATAGTATGTCGATAATTTTACTGAAAAAAGTCATAGTATAGTATGTCGATAAATATTACTGAAAAAAGTCATAGTATAGTATGTCGATAATTTTACTGAAAAAAGTCATAGTATAGTATGTCGATAAATTTAGTGAAAAAAAGTCATAGTATAGTATGTCGATAATTTTAGTGAAAAAAAAGTCATAGTATAGTATGTCGATAAATTTTACTAAAAAAAGTCATAGTATAGTATGTCGAGAAATTTTACTAAAAACAGTCATAGTATAGTATGTCGATAAATTTTACTAAAAAAGTCATAGTATAGTATGTCGATAAGTTTAGAGAAAAAAAAGTCATAGTATAGTATGTCGATAAATTTTACTAAAAAAAAGTCATAGTATAGTATGTCGATAAGTTTAGAGAAAAAAAAGTCATAGTATAGTATGTCGATAAATTCTTCTAAAAAAGTCATAGTATAGTATGTCGATAAATTCTTCTAAAAAAGTCATACTATAGTATGTCGATAAATTTTACTAAAAAAGTCATAGTATAGTATGTCGATAAATTCTTCTAAAAAAGTCATAGTATAGTATGTCGATAAATTTTACTAAAAAAGTCATAGTATAGTATGTCGATAAATTTAGTAAAAAAAACGTCATAGTATATTATGTCGATAAATTTCACTCAAAAAAGTCATAGTATAGTATGTCGATAAATTTTACTAAAAAAAGTCATAGTATAGTATGTCGATAAATTTTACTAAAAATATTCATAGTATAGTATGTCGATAAGTTTTACTAAAAAAGTCATAGTATAGTATGTCGATAAATTTTACTGAAAAAAAGTCATAGTATAGTATTTCGATAAATTTTCCTAAAAAAAAGTCATAGTATAGCATGTCGATAAATTTTCCTAAAAAAAAGTTATAGTATAGTATGTCGATAATTTTATTGAAAAAAGTCATAGTATCGTACTTCGATAAATTTAGTGAAAAAAAAGTCATAGTATAGTATGTCGATAAATTTAGTGAAAAAAAGTCATAGTATAGTATGTCGATAATTTTAGTGAAAAAGTGATAGTATAGTATGTCGATAAATTTTACTAAAAAAAGTCAGTATAGTATGTCAATAAATTTTACGAAAAAAAGACATATTATAGTATGTCGATAAATTTAGTGAAAAAAGTCATAGTATAGTATGTCGATAAATTTAGTGAAAAAAAGTCATAGTATAGTATGTCGATAAATTTAGTGAAAAAAAGTCATAGTATAGTATGTCGATAATTTTAGTGAAAAAAAAGTCATAGTATAGTATGTCGATAAATTCTTCTAAAAAAGTCATACTATAGTATGTCGATAAATTTTACTAAAAAAGTCATAGTATAGTATGTCGATAAATTCTTCTAAAAAAGTCATAGTATAGTATGTCGATAAATTTTACTAAAAAAGTCATAGTATAGTATGTCGATAAATTTAGTAAAAAAAACGTCATAGTATATTATGTCGATAAATTTCACTCAAAAAAGTCATAGTATAGTATGTCGATAAATTTTACTAAAAAAAGTCATAGTATAGTATGTCGATAAATTTTACTAAAAATATTCATAGTATAGTATGTCGATAAGTTTTACTAAAAAAGTCATAGTATAGTATGTCGATAAATTTTACTGAAAAAAAGTCATAGTATAGTATTTCGATAAATTTTCCTAAAAAAAAGTCATAGTATAGCATGTCGATAAATTTTCCTAAAAAAAAGTTATAGTATAGTATGTCGATAATTTTATTGAAAAAAGTCATAGTATCGTACTTCGATAAATTTAGTGAAAAAAAAGTCATAGTATAGTATGTCGATAAATTTAGTGAAAAAAAGTCATAGTATAGTATGTCGATAATTTTAGTGAAAAAGTGATAGTATAGTATGTCGATAAATTTTACTAAAAAAAGTCAGTATAGTATGTCAATAAATTTTACGAAAAAAAGACATATTATAGTATGTCGATAAATTTAGTGAAAAAAGTCATAGTATAGTATGTCGATAAATTTAGTGAAAAAAAGTCATAGTATAGTATGTCGATAAATTTAGTGAAAAAAAGTCATAGTATAGTATGTCGATAATTTTAGTGAAAAAAAAAGTCATAGTATAGTATGTCGATAAATTTTACTAAAAAAAGTCATAGTATAGTATGTCGATAAATTTTACTAAAAAAAGACATAGTATAGTATGTCGATAAATTTTACTAAAAAAAGTCATAGTATAGTATGTCGATAAATTTTACTAAAAAAAGTCATAGTATAGTATGTCGATAAATTTTACTAAAAAAAGACATAGTATAGTATGTCGATAAATTTTACTAAAAAAAGTCATAGTATAGTATGTCGATAAATTTTACTAAAAAAAATCATAGTATAGTATGTCGATAAATTTTACTAAAAAAAGTCATAGTATAGTATGTCGATAAATTTTAAGTAAAAAAGTCAGTATAGTATGTCGATAAATTTTACTAAAAAAAGTCATAGTATAGTATGTCGATAAATTTTACTAAAAAAAGTCATAGTATAGTATGTCGATAAATTCTTCTAAAAAAGTCATAGTATAGTATGTCGATAAATTTTACTAAAAAAGTCTTAGTATAGTATGTTGATAAATTCTTCTAAAAAAGTCATAGTATAGTATGTCGATAAATTTTACTAAAAAAGTCATAGTATAGTATGTCGATAAATATTACTAAAAAAAGTCATAGTATAGTATGTCGATAATTTTACTGAAAAAAGTCATAGTATAGTATGTCGATAAATATTACTGAAAAAAAGTCATAGTATAGTATGTCGATAAATATTACTAAAAAAAGTCATAGTATAGTATGTCGATAAATTTAGTGAAAAAAAGTCATAGTATAGTATGTCGATAATTTTAGTGAAAAAAAAAGTCATAGTATAGTATGTCGATAAATTTGACTAAAAAAAGTCATAGTATAGTATGTCGAGAAATTTTACTAAAAACAGTCATAGTATAGTATGTCGATAAATTTTACTAAAAAAGTCATAGTATAGTATGTCGATAAGTTTAGAGAAAAAAAAGTCATAGTATAGTATGTCGATAAATTTTACTAAAAAAAGTCATAGTATAGTATGTCGATAAGTTTAGAGAAAAAAAAGTCATAGTATAGTATGTCGATAAATTCTTCTAAAAAAGTCATACTATAGTATGTCGATAAATTTTACTAAAAAAGTCATAGTATAGTATGTCGATAAATTCTTCTAAAAAAGTCATAGTATAGTATGTCGATAAATTTTACTAAAAAAATTCATAGTATAGTATGTCGATAAATATTACTAAAAAAAGTCATAGTATAGAATGTCGATAATTTTACTGAAAAAAGTCATAGTATAGTATGTCGATAAATATTACTAAAAAAAGTCATAGTATAGTATGTCGATAATTTTACTGAAAAAAAGTCATAGTATAGTATGTCGATAAATTTTACTAAAAAAAGTCATAGTATAGTATGTCGATAAATTTTACTAAAAAAAAGTAATAGTATAGTATGTCGATAAATTTAACTAAAAAAAGTCATAGTATAGTATGTCGATAATTTTACTGAAAAAAAGTCATAGTATAGTATGTCGATAAACTTAACTAAAAAAAGTCATAGTATAGTATGTCGAAAAATTTTACTAAAAAAATTCTTCGTATAGTATTTCCATAAATTTAGTGAAAAAAATTCATAGTATAGTATGTCGATAATTTTACTGAAAAAGTCATAGTATAGTATGTCGATAAATATTACTAAAAAAAGTCATAGTATAGTATGTCGATAATTTTACTGAAAAAAGTCATAGTATAGTATGTCGATAAATTTAGTGAAAAAAAGTCATAGTATAGTATGTCGAGAAATTTTACTAAAAAAAGTCATAGTATAGTATGTCGATAAATTTAGTGAAAAAAGTCATAGTATAGTACGTCGATAATTTTAGTGAAAAAAAAGTCATAGTATAGTATGTCGATAAATTTTACTAAAAAAAGTCATAGTATAGTATGTCGAGAAATTTTACTAAAAAAAGTCATAGTATAGTATGTCGATAAGTTTAGAGAAAAAAAAAGTCATAGTATAGTATGTCGATAAATTTTACTAAAAAAAGTCATAGTATAGTATGTCGATAAGTTTAGAGAAAAAAAAAGTCATAGTATAGTATGTCGATAAATTTTACTAAAAAAAGTCATAGTATAGTATGTCGATAAATTCTTCTAAAAAAGTCATAGTATAGTATGTCGATAAATTCTTCTAAAAAAGTCATAGTATAGTATGTCGATAAATTCTTCTAAAAAAGTCATAGTATAGTATGTCGATAAATTTTACTAAAAAAATTCATAGTATAGTATGTCGATAAATATTACTAAAAAAAGTCATAGTATAGTATGTCGATAATTTTACTGAAAAAAGTCATAGTATAGTATGTCGATAAATTTTACTAAAAAAAGTCATAGTATAGTATGTCGATAAATTTTACAAAAAAAAAGTCATAGTATAGTATGTCGATAAATTTAACTAAAAAAAGTCGTAGTATAGTATGTCGATAATTTTACTGAAAAAAGTCATAGTATAGTATGTCGATAATTTTACAGAAAAAAGTCATAGTATAGTATGTCAATAAATTTAACTAAAAAAAGTTATAGTATAGTATTTCCATAAATTTAGTGAAAAAAATTCATAGTATAGTATGTCGATAAATTCTTCTAAAAAAGTCATAGTATAGTATGTCGATAAATTCTTCTAAAAAAGTCATAGTATAGTATGTCGATAAATTTTACTAAAAAAATTCATAGTATAGTATGTCGATAAATATTACTAAAAAAAGTCATAGTATAGTATGTCGATAATTTTACTGAAAAATGTCATAGTATAGTATGTCGATAAATTTTACTAAAAAAAGTCATAGTATAGCATGTCGATAAATTTCACTAAAAAAGTCATAGTATTGTTTGTCGATAAATTTAACTAAAAAAAGTCATAGTATAGTATGTCGATAAATTCCACTAAAAAAGTCATAGTATAGTATGTCGATAAATTTAACTAAAAAAGTCATAGTATAGTATGTCGATAAATTTCACTAAAAAAGTCATAGTATAGTATGTCGATAAATTTAACTAAAAAAGTCACAGTATAGTATGTCGGTAAATTCTTCTAAAAAAGTCACAGTATAGTATGTCGATAAATTTTACTAAAAAAAGTCAGTATAGTATGTCGATAAATTTTTCTAAAAAAGTTATAGTATAGTATGTCGGTAAATTCTTCTAAAAAAGTCAGTATAGTATGTCGATAAATTTTACGTAAAAAAGTCATAGTATAGTATGTCGATAAATTTTACGTAAAAAATCATAGTATAGTATGTCGATAAATTTTACGTAAAAAAGTCATAGTATAGCATGTCGATAAATTTTATGTAAAAAAGTCATAGTATAGTATGTCGATAAATTTTACTAAAAAAAGTCATAGTATAGTATGTCGATAAATTTAGTGAAAAAACATCATAGTATACTGCGTCGATAAATTTTAATTAAAAAAGTCATAGTATAGTATGTCGATAAATTTTACTAAAAAAAGTCATAGTATATTATTTCGATAAATTTAGTGAAAAAAAATTTGTAGTATAGTATGTCGATAATTTGAGTGAAAAAAAGTCATAGTATAGTATGTCGATAAATTTTACTAAAAAAATTCATAGTATAGTATGTCGATAAATTTTACTAAAAAAAGTCATAGTATAGTATGTCGATAAATTCTTCTAAAAAAGTCATACTATAGTATGTCGATAAATTTTACTAAAAAAAGTCATAGTATAGTATGTCAATAATTTTACTGAAAAAATTCATAGTATAGTATGTCGATAAATTTTACTAAAAAAAGTCATAGTATAGTATGTCGATAAATTTAACTAAAAAAAGTCATAGTATAGTATGTCGAAAAATTTTACTAAAAAAATTCATAGTATAGTATTTCCATAAATTTAGTGAAAAAAATTCATAGTATAGTATGTCGATAAATTTTACTAAAAAAAGTCATAGTATAGTATGTCGATGAATTTTACGAAAAAAAGTCATAGTAGAGTATGTCGATAAATTTTACTAACAAAAGTCATAGTATAGTATGTCGATAAATTTTACTAAAAAAAAAGTCATAGTAAAGTATGTCGATAAATTTCACTAAAAAAATTCATAGTGTAGTATGTCGATAAATTTTACTAAAAAAAGTCATAGCATAGTATGTCGATAAATTTTACTAAAAAAAAGTCGTAGTATAGTATGTCGATAAATTTTACTGAAAAAACTCATAGTATATTATGTCGATAAATTTTACGTAAAAAAGTCATAGTATAGTATGTCGATAAATTTTACGTAAAAAAGTCATAGTATAGCATGTCGATAAATTTTATGTAAAAAAGTCATAGTATAGTATGTCGATAAATTTTACTAAAAAAAGTCATAGTATAGTATGTCGATAAATTTAGTGAAAAACATCATATTATACTGCGTCGATAAATTTTAATTAAAAAAGTCATAGTATAGTATGTCGATAAATTTCACTAAAAAAAGTCATAGTATATTATTTCGATAAATTTAGTGAAAAAAAATTCGTAGTATAGTATGTCGATAATTTGAGTGAAAAAAAGTCATAGTATAGTATGTCGTTAAATTTCACTAAAAAATTCATAGTATAGTATGTCGATAAATTTTACTAAAAAAGTCATAGTATAGTATGTCGATAAATTTTACTAAAAAAAAGTCATAGTAAAGTATGTCGATAAATTTCACTAAAAAAGTCAAAGTAAAGTATGTCGATAAATTTTACTAAAAAAAAGTCATAGTATAGTATGTCAATAAATTTTACTAAAAAAAGTCATAGTATAGTAAGTCGATAAATTTAACTAAAAAAAAGTCATAGTATAGTATTTCGATAAATTTTACTAAAAAAAAGTCATAGTATAGTATGTCGATAAATTTTACTAAAAAAAAGTCATAGTATAGTATGTCGATAATTTTAGTGAAAAAAAAGTCATAGTATAGTATGTCGATAAATTCTTCTAAAAAAGTCATAGTATAGTATGTCGATAAATTTTACGTAAAAAAGTCATAGTATAGTATGTCGATAAATTTTACGTAAAAAAGTCATAGTATAGTATGTTTATAAATTTTACTAAAAAAAAGTCATAGTATAGTATGTCGATAAATTCTTCTAAAAAAAGTCATAGTATAGTGTGTCGATGAATTTCACTAAAAAAGTCATAGTATAGTATGTCGATAAATTTTACTAAAAATATTCATAGTATAGTATGTCGATAAGTTTTACTAAAAAAGTCATAGTATAGTATGTCGATAAATTTTACTAAAAAAAAGTCATAGTATAGTATTTCGATAAATTTTCCTAAAAAAAAGTCATAGTATAGCATGTCGATAAATTTTCCTAAAAAAAAGTCATAGTATAGTATGTCGATAATTTTATTGAAAAAAGTCATAGTATCGTACTTCGATAAATTTAGTGAAAAAAAAGTCATAGTATAGTATGTCGATAAATTTAGTGAAAAAGTGATAGTATAGTATGTCTATAAATTTTACTAAAAAAAGTCAGTATAGTATGTCAATAAATTTTACGAAAAAAAGTCATATTATAGTATGTCGATAAATTTAGTGAAAAAAAGTCATAGTATAGTATGTCGATAAATTTAGTGAAAAAAAGTCATAGTATAGTATGTCGATAAATTTAGTGAAAAAAAGTCATAGTATAGTATGTCGATAATTTTAGTGAAAAAAAAGTCATAGTATAGTATGTCGATAAATTTTACTAAAAAAAGTCATAGTATAGTATGTCGATAAATTTTACTAAAAAAAGACATAGTATAGTATGTCGATAAATTTTACTAAAAAAAGTCATAGTATAGTATGTCGATAAATTTTACTAAAAAAAATCATAGTATAGTATGTCGATAAATTTTACTAAAAAAAGTCATAGTATAGTATGTCGATAAATTTTAAGTAAAAAAGTCATAGTATAGTATGTCGATAAATTTTACTAAAAAAAGTCATAGTATAGTATGTCGATAAGTTTAGAGAAAAAAAATAGTATAGTATGTCGATAAATTTTACTAAAAAAAGTCATAGTATAGTATGTCGATAAATTCTTCTAAAAAAGTCATAGTATAGTATGTCGATAAATTTTACTAAAAAAGTCTTAGTATAGTATGTTGATAAATTCTTCTAAAAAAGTCATAGTATAGTATGTCGATAAATTTTACTAAAAAAGTCATAGTATAGTATGTCGATAAATATTACTAAAAAAAGTCATAGTATAGTATGTCGATAATTTTACTGAAAAAAGTCATAGTATAGTATGTCGATAAATATTACTGAAAAAAGTCATAGTATAGTATGTCGATAATTTTACTGAAAAAAGTCATAGTATAGTATGTCGATAAATTTAGTGAAAAAAAGTCATAGTATAGTATGTCGATAATTTTAGTGAAAAAAAAGTCATAGTATAGTATGTCGATAAATTTTACTAAAAAAAGTCATAGTATAGTATGTCGAGAAATTTTACTAAAAACAGTCATAGTATAGTATGTCGATAAATTTTACTAAAAAAGTCATAGTATAGTATGTCGATAAGTTTAGAGAAAAAAAAGTCATAGTATAGTATGTCGATAAATTTTACTAAAAAAAGTCATAGTATAGTATGTCGATAAGTTTAGAGAAAAAAAAAGTCATAGTATAGTATGTCGATAAATTCTTCTAAAAAAGTCATAGTATAGTATGTCGATAAATTCTTCTAAAAAAGTCATACTATAGTATGTCGATAAATTTTACTAAAAAAGTCATAGTATAGTATGTCGATAAATTCTTCTAAAAAAGTCATAGTATAGTATGTCGATAAATTTTACTAAAAAAATTCATAGTATAGTATGTCGATAAATATTACTAAAAAAAGTCATAGTATAGAATGTCGATAATTTTACTGAAAAAAAGTCATAGTATAGTATGTCGATAAATAATACTAAAAAAAGTCATAGTATAGTATGTCGATAATTTTACTGAAAAAAGTCATAGTATAGTATGTCGATAAATTTTACTAAAAAAAGTCATAGTATAGTATGTCGATAAATTTTACTAAAAAAAAGTCATAGTATAGTATGTCGATAAATTTAACTAAAAAAAGTCATAGTATAGTATGTCGATAATTTTACTGAAAAAAGTCATAGTATAGTATGTCGATAAATTTAACTAAAAAAAGTCATAGTATAGTATGTCGAAAAATTTTACTAAAAAAAATTCTTCGTATAGTATTTCCATAAATTTAGTGAAAAAAATTCATAGTATAGTATGTCGATAATTTTACTGAAAAAGTCATAGTATAGTATGTCGATAAATATTACTAAAAAAAAGTCATAGTATAGTATGTCGATAATTTTACTGAAAAAAGTCATAGTATAGTATGTCGATAAATTTAGTGAAAAAAAGTCATAGTATAGTATGTCGATAAATTTAGTGAAAAAAGTCATAGTATAGTACGTCGATAATTTTAGTGAAAAAAAAGTCATAGTATAGTATGTCGATAAATTTTACTAAAAAAAGTCATAGTATAGTATGTCGAGAAATTTTACTAAAAAAAGTCATAGTATAGTATGTCGATAAGTTTAGAGAAAAAAAAGTCATAGTATAGTATGTCGATAAATTTTACTAAAAAAAAGTCATAGTATAGTATGTCGATAAGTTTAGAGAAAAAAAAGTCATAGTATAGTATGTCGATAAATTTTACTAAAAAAAGTCATAGTATAGTATGTCGATAAATTCTTCTAAAAAAGTCATAGTATAGTATGTCGATAAATTCTTCTAAAAAAAGTCATAGTATAGTATGTCGATAAATTCTTCTAAAAAAGTCATAGTATAGTATGTCGATAAATTTTACTAAAAAAATTCATAGTATAGTATGTCGATAAATATTATTAAAAAAAGTCATAGTATAGTATGTCGATAATTTTACTGAAAAAAGTCATAGTATAGTATGTCGATAAATTTTACGTAAAAAAGTCATAGTATAGTATGTCGATAAATTTTATGTAAAAAAGTCATAGTATAGTATGTTTATAAATTTTACTAAAAAAAAAAGTCATAGTATAGTATGTCGATAAATTCTTCTAAAAAAAGTCATAGTATAGTGTGTCGATGAATTTCACTAAAAAAGTCATAGTATAGTATGTCGATAAATTTCAATAAAAAAATTTATAGTATAGTATTTCGATAAATTTAGTGAAAAAAATTCATAGTATAGTATGTCGATAATTTTATTGAAAAAAGTCATAGTATAGTACGTCGATTAATTTTACTAAAAAAAAGTCATAGTATAGTATGTCGATGAATTTTACGAAAAAAAGTCATAGTAGAGTATGTCGATAAATTTTACTAAAAAAAAAGTCATAGTAAAGTATGTCGATAAATTTCACTAAAAAAATTCATGGTGTAGTATGTCGATAAATTTTACTAAAAAAATTCATAGTATAGTATGTCGATAAATTTAGTGAAAAAAAGTCATAATATAGTATGTCGATAAATTTTACTAAAAAAAAGTCGTAGTATAGTATGTCGATAAATTTTACTAAAAAAAGTCAGTATAGTATGTCGATGAATTTTTCTAAAAAAGTTATAGTATAGTATGTCGGTAAATTCTTCTAAAAAAGTCATAGTATAGTATGTCGATAAATTTTACTGAAAAAACTCATAGTATAGTATGTCGATAAATTTTACGTAAAAAAGTCATAGTATAGCATGTCGATAAATTTTATGTAAAAAAGTCATAGTATAGTATGTCGATAAATTTTACTAAAAAAAAAGTCATAGTATAGTATGTCGATAAATTTAGTGAAAAAACATCATAGTATACTTCGTCGATAAATTTTAATTAAAAAAGTCATAGTATAGTATGTCGATAAATTTCACTAAAAAAAGTCATAGTATATTATTTCGATAAATTTAGTGAAAAAAAATTCGTAGTATAGTATGTCGATAATTTGAGTGAAAAAAAGTCATAGTATAGTATGTCGATAAATTTCACTAAAAAATTCATAGTATAGTATGTCGATAAATTTTACTAAAAAAGTCATAGTATAGTATTTCGATAAATTTAGTGAAAAAAAGTCATAGTATAGTATGTCGATAAATTTTACTAAAAAAAGTCATAGTATAGTATGTCGATAATTTGAGTGAAAAAAAGTCATAGTATAGTATGTCGATAAATTTCACTAAAAAATTCATAGTATAGTATGTCGATAAATTTTACTAAAAAAGTCATAGTATAGTATTTCGATAAATTTAGTGAAAAAAAGTCATAGTATAGTATGTCGATAAATTTTACTAAAAAAAGTCATAGTATAGTATGTCGATAAGTTTAGAGAAAAAAAAGTCATAGTATAGTATGTCGATAAATTTTACTAAAAAAAGTAATAGTATAGTATGTCGATAAATTTTACTAAAAAAAGTCATAGTATAGTATGTCGATAAATTCTTCTAAAAAAGTCATACTATAGTATGTCGATAAATTTTACTAAAAAAAGTCATAGTATAGTATGTCGATAAATTCTCCTAAAAAAGTCATAGTATAGTATGTCGATAAATTTTACTAAAAAAATTCATAGTATAGTATGTCGATAATTTTACTGAAAAAAGTCATAGTATAGTATGTCGATAAATTTTACTAAAAAAAGTCATAGTATAGTATGTCGATAAATTTTACAAAAAAAAAGTCATAGTATAGTATGTCGATAAATATAACTAAAAAAAGTCATAGTATAGTATGTCGAAAAATTTTACTAAAAAAATTCATAGTATAGTATTTCCATAAATTTAGTGAAAAAAATTCATAGTATAGTATGTCGATAATTTTACTGAAAAAAGTCATAGTATAGTATGTCGATAAATTTCACTAAAAAAAAGTCATAGTATAGTATGTCGATAAATTT
The DNA here is from genome assembly GCA_947000775.1 of Pterois miles. Lineage (NCBI taxonomy): Eukaryota > Metazoa > Chordata > Actinopteri > Perciformes > Scorpaenidae > Pterois > Pterois miles. Next base: position 471,052 of record CAMQGK010000193.1, read on the forward strand.
TACTAAAAAAAGTCATAGTATAGTATGTCGATAAATTTTACTAAAAAAAGACATAGTATAGTATGTCGATAAATTTTACTAAAAAAAGTCATAGTATAGTATGTCGATAAATTTTACTAAAAAAAATCATAGTATAGTATGTCGATAAATTTTACTAAAAAAAGTCATAGTATAGTATGTCGATAAATTTTAAGTAAAAAAGTCATAGTATAGTATGTCGATAAATTTTACTAAAAAAAGTCATAGTATAGTATGTCGATAAGTTTAGAAAAAAAAAATAGTATAGTATGTCGATAAATTTTACTAAAAAAAGTCATAGTATAGCATGTCGATAAATTTTACTAAAAAAAGTCATAGTATAGTATGTCGATAAATTCTTCTAAAAAAGTCATAGTATAGTATGTCGATAAATTTTACTAAAAAAGTCTTAGTATAGTATGTTGATAAATTCTTCTAAAAAAGTCATAGTATAGTATGTCGATAAATTTTACTAAAAAAGTCATAGTATAGTATGTCGATAAATATTACTAAAAAAAGTCATAGTATAGTATGTCGATAAATTCTTCTAAAAAAGTCATAGTATAGTATGTCGATAAATTTTACTAAAAAAATTCATAGTATAGTATGTCGATAAATATTACTAAAAAAAGTCATAGTATAGAATGTCGATAATTTTACTGAAAAAAGTCATAGTATAGTATGTCGATAAATATTACTAAAAAAAGTCATAGTATAGTATGTCGATAATTTTACTGAAAAAAGTCATAGTATAGTATGTCGATAAATTTTACTAAAAAAAGTCATAGTATAGTATGTCGATAAATTCTTCTAAAAAAGTCATAGTATAGTATGTCGATAAATTCTTCTAAAAAAGTCATAGTATAGTATGTCGATAAATTCTTCTAAAAAAGTCATAGTATAGTATGTCGATAAATTTTACTAAAAAAATTCATAGTATAGTATGTCGATAAATATTACTAAAAAAAGTCATAGTATAGTATGTCGATAATTTTACTGAAAAAAGTCATAGTATAGTATGTCGATAAATTTTACTAAAAAAAGTCATAGTATAGTATGTCGATAAATTTTACAAAAAAAAAGTCATAGTATAGTATGTCGATAAATTTAACTAAAAAAAAGTCGTAGTATAGTATGTCGATAATTTTACTGAAAAAAAGTCATAGTATAGTATGTCGATAATTTTACAGAAAAAAGTCATAGTATAGTATGTCAATAAATTTAACTAAAAAAAGTTATAGTATAGTATTTCCATAAATTTAGTGAAAAAAATTCATAGTATAGTATGTCGATAAATTCTTCTAAAAAAGTCATACTATAGTATGTCGATAAATTTTACTAAAAAAGTCTTAGTATAGTATGTCGATAAATTCTTCTAAAAAAGTCATAGTATAGTATGTCGATAAATTTTACTAAAAAAATTCATAGTATAGTATGTCGATAAATATTACTAAAAAAAGTCATAGTATAGTATGTCGATAATTTTACTGGAAAATGTCATAGTATAGTATGTCGATAAATTTTACTAAAAAAAGTCATAGTATAGCATGTCGATAAATTTCACTAAAAAAGTCATAGTATTGTTTGTCGATAAATTTAAGTAAAAAAAGTCATAGTATAGTATGTCGATAAATTCCACTAAAAAAGTCATAGTATAGTATGTCGATAAATTTAACTAAAAAAGTCATAGTATAGTATGTCGATAAATTTCACTAAAAAAGTCATAGTATAGTATGTCGATAAATTTAACTAAAAAAGTCACAGTATAGTATGTCGATAAATTTTACTAAAAAAAGTCAGTATAGTATGTCGATAAATTTTTCTAAAAAAGTTATAGTATAGTATGTCGGTAAATTCTTCTAAAAAAGTCACAGTATAGTATGTCGATAAATTTTACTAAAAAAAGTCAGTATAGTATGTCGATAAATTTTTCTAAAAAAGTTATAGTATAGTATGTCGGTAAATTCTTCTAAAAAAGTCAGTATAGTATGTCGATAAATTTTACGTAAAAAAGTCATAGTATAGTATGTCGATAAATTTTACGTAAAAAATCATAGTATAGTATGTCGATAAATTTTACGTAAAAAAGTCATAGTATAGTATGTCGATAAATTTTACTAAAAAAAGTCATAGTATATTATTTCGATAGATTTAGTGAAAAAAAATTTGTAGTATAGTATGTCGATAATTTGAGTGAAAAAAAGTCATAGTATAGTATGTCGATAAATTTTACTAAAAAAATTCATAGTATAGTATGTCGATAAATTTTACTAAAAAAAGTCATAGTATAGTATGTCGATAAATTCTTCTAAAAAAGTCATACTATAGTATGTCGATAAATTTTACTAAAAAAAGTCATAGTATAGTATGTCAATAATTTTACTGAAAAAATTCATAGTATAGTATGTCGATAAATTTTACTAAAAAAAGTCATAGTATAGTATGTCGATAAATTTTACTAAAAAAAGTCAGTATAGTATGTCGATAAATTTTTCTAAAAAAGTTATAGTATAGTATGTCGGTAAATTCTTCTAAAAAAGTCATAGTATAGTATGTCGATAAATTTTACTGAAAAAACTCATAGTATAGTATGTCGATAAATTTTACGTAAAAAAGTCATAGTATAGTATGTCGATAAATTTTACGTAAAAAAGTCATAGTATAGCATGTCGATAAATTTTATGTAAAAAAGTCATAGTATAGTATGTCGATAAATTTTACTAAAAAAAGTCATAGTATAGTATGTCGATAAATTTAGTGAAAAACATCATATTATACTGCGTCGATAAATTTTAATTAAAAAAGTCATAGTATAGTATGTCAATAAATTTCACTAAAAAAAGTCATAGTATATTATTTCGATAAATTTAGTGAAAAAAAATTCGTAGTATAGTATGTCGATAATTTGAGTGAAAAAAAGTCATAGTATAGTATGTCGTTAAATTTCACTAAAAAATTCATAGTATAGTATGTCGATAAATTTTACTAAAAAAAAGTCATAGTAAAGTATGTAGATAAATTTCACTAAAAAAGTCATAGTAAAGTATGTCGATAAATTTTAGTAAAAAAAAGTCATAGTATAGTATGTCGATAAGTTTTACTAAGAAAAGTCATAGTATAGTATGTCGATAAATTTTACTAAAAAAAAGTCATAGTAAAGTATGTCGATAAGTTTTACTAAGAAAAGTCATAGTATAGTATGTCGATAAATTTTACTAAAAAAAAGTCATAGTAAAGTATGTCGATAAATTTCACTAAAAAAGTCATAGTAAAGTATGTCGATAAATTTTACTAAAAAAAAGTCATAGTATAGTATGTCAATAAATTTTACTAAAAAAAGTCATAGTATAGTAAGTCGATAAATTTAACTAAAAAAAAGTCATAGTATAGTATTTCGATAAATTTTACTAAAAAAAAGTCATAGTATAGTATGTCGATAAATTTTACTAAAAAAAGTCATAGTATAGTATGTCGATAATTTTAGTGAAAAAAAAGTCATAGTATAGTATGTCGATAAATTCTTCTAAAAAAGTCATAGTATAGTATGTCGATAAATTTTACGTAAAAAAGTCATAGTATAGTATGTCGATAAATTTTACGTAAAAAAGTCATAGTATAGTATGTTTATAAATTTTACTAAAAAAAAGTCATAGTATAGTATGTCGATAAATTCTTCTAAAAAAAGTCATAGTATAGTGTGTCGATGAATTTCACTAAAAAAGTCATAGTATAGTATGTCGATAAATTTCAATAAAAAAATTTATAGTATAGTATTTCGATAAATTTAGTGAAAAAAATTCATAGTATAGTATGTCGATAATTTTATTGAAAAAAGTCATAGTATAGTACGTCGATTAATTTTACTAAAAAAGTCATAGTATAGTATGTCGATAAATTTTACGTAAAAAAGTCATAGTATAGTATGTCGATAAATTTTACGTAAAAAAGTCATAGTATAGTATGTCGATAAATTTTACTAAAAAAAAGTCGTAGTATAGTATGTCGATAAATTTTACTAAAAAAAGTCAGTATAGTATGTCGATAAATTTTTCTAAAAAAGTTATAGTATAGTATGTCGGTAAATTCTTCTAAAAAAGTCATAGTATAGTATGTCGATAAATTTTACTGAAAAAACTCATAGTATAGTATGTCGATAAATTTTACGTAAAAAAGTCATAGTATAGCATGTCGATAAATTTTATGTAAAAAAGTCATAGTATAGTATGTCGATAAATTTTACTAAAAAAAGTCATAGTATAGTATGTCGATAAATTTAGTGAAAAAACATCATAGTATACTTCGTCGATAAATTTTAATTAAAAAAGTCATAGTATAGTATGTCGATAAATTTCACTAAAAAAAGTCATAGTATATTATTTCGATAAATTTAGTGAAAAAAAAATTCGTAGTATAGTATGTCGATAATTTGAGTGAAAAAAAGTCATAGTATAGTATGTCGATAAATTTCACTAAAAAATTCATAGTATAGTATGTCGATAAATTTTACTAAAAAAGTCATAGTATAGTATTTCGATAAATTTAGTGAAAAAAAGTCATAGTATAGTATGTCGATAAATTTTACTAAAAAAAGTCATAGTATAGTATGTCGATAAGTTTAGAGAAAAAAAAGTCATAGTATACTGCGTCGATAAATTTTACTAAAAAAAGTAATAGTATAGTATGTCGATAAATTTTACTAAAAAAAGTCATAGTATAGTATGTCGATAAATTCTTCTAAAAAAGTCATACTATAGTATGTCGATAAATTTTACTAAAAAAAGTCATAGTATAGTATGTCGATAAATTCTTCTAAAAAAGTCATAGTATAGTATGTCGATAAATTTTACTAAAAAAATTCATAGTATAGTATGTCGATAATTTTACTGAAAAAAGTCATAGTATAGTATGTCGATAAATTTTACTAAAAAAAGTCATAGTATAGTATGTCGATAAATTTTACAAAAAAAAAGTCATAGTATAGTATGTCGATAAATATAACTAAAAAAAGTCATAGTATAGTATGTCGAAAAATTTTACTAAAAAAATTCATAGTATAGTATTTCCATAAATTTAGTGAAAAAAATTCATAGTATAGTATGTCGATAATTTTACTGAAAAAAGTCATAGTATAGTATGTCGATAAATTTCACTAAAAAAGTCATAGTATAGTATGTCGATAAATTTTACTAAAAAAAAGTCATAGTATAGTATGTCGAAAAATTTTACTAAAAAAATTCATAGTATAGTATTTCCATAAATTTAGTGAAAAAAATTCATAGTATAGTATGTCGATAATTTTACTGAAAAAAGTCATAGTATAGTATGTCGATAAATTTCACCAAAAAAGTCATAGTATAGTATGTCGATAAATTTAACTAAAAAAGTCTTAGTATAGTATGTCGATAAGTTTTACTAATAAAAGTCATAGTATAGTATGTCGATAAATTTTACTAAAAAAAATCATAGTAAAGTATGTCGATAAATTTCACTATAATAAAAAATTCATAGTATAGTATGTCGATAAATTTTACTAAAAAAAAATTCATACTATAGTATGTCGATAAATTTAGTGAAAAAGTCATAGTATAGTATGTCGATAAATTTAGTGAAAAAAATTCATAGTATAGTATGTCGATAAATTTTACTAAAAAAAGTCATAGTATAGTATGTCGATGAATTTTACGAAAAAAAAGTCATAGTAGAGTATGTCGATAAATTTTACTAACAAAAGTCATAGTATAGTATGTCGATAAATTTTACTAAAAAAAAGTCATAGTAAAGTATGTCGATAAATTTCACTAAAAAAATTCATAGTGTAGTATGTCGATAAATTTTACTAAAAAAAGTCATAGCATAGTATGTCGATAAATTTTACTAAAAAAAAGTCGTAGTATAGTATGTCGATAAATTTTACTAAAAAAAGTCAGTATAGTATGTCGATAAATTTTTCTAAAAAAGTTATAGTATAGTATGTCGGTAAATTCTTCTAAAAAAGTCATAGTATAGTATGTCGATAAATTTTACTGAAAAAACTCATAGTATAGTATGTCGATAAATTTTACGTAAAAAAGTCATAGTATAGTATGTCGATAAATTTTAAGTAAAAAAGTCATAGTATAGCATGTCGATAAATTTTATGTAAAAAAGTCATAGTATAGTATGTCGATAAATTTTACTAAAAAAAGTCATAGTATAGTATGTCGATAAATTCTTCTAAAAAAGTCATAGTATAGTATGTCGATAAATTTTACGTAAAAAAGTCATAGTATAGTATGTCGATAAATTTTTCTAAAAAAGTTATAGTATAGTATCTCGGTAAATTCTTCTAAAAAAGTCATAGTATAGTATGTCGATAAATTTTACTGAAAAAACTCATAGTATAGTATGTCGATAAATTTTACGTAAAAAAGTCATAGTATAGCATGTCGATAAATTTTATGTAAAAAAGTCATAGTATAGTATGTCGATAAATTTTACTAAAAAAAGTCATAGTATAGTATGTCGATAAATTTAGTGAAAAAACATCATAGTATACTGCGTCGATAAATTTTAATTAAAAAAGTCATAGTATAGTATGTCGATAAATTTCACTAAAAAAAGTCATAGTATATTATTTCGATAAATTTAGTGAAAAAAAAATTCGTAGTATAGTATGTCGATAATTTGAGTGAAAAAAAGTCATAGTATAGTATGTCGATAAATTTCACTAAAAAATTCATAGTATAGTATGTCGATAAATTTTACTAAAAAAGTCATAGTATAGTATTTCGTTAAATTTAGTGAAAAAAAGTCATAGTATAGTATGTCGATAAATTTTACTAAAAAAAGTCATAGTATAGTATGTCGATAAGTTTAGAGAAAAAAAAGTCATAGTATAGTATGTCGATAAATTTTACTAAAAAAGTAATAGTATAGTATGTCGATAAATTTTACTAAAAAAAGTCATAGTATAGTATGTCGATAAATTTTACTAAAAAAAGTCATAGTATAGTATGTCGATAAATTCTTCTAAAAAAGTCGTAGTATAGTATGTCGATAAATTTTACTAAAAAAATTCATAGTATAGTATGTCGATAATTTTACTGAAAAAAGTCATAGTATAGTATGTCGATAAATTTTACTAAAAAAAGTCATAGTATAGTATGTCGATAAATTTTACAAAAAAAAAGTCATAGTATAGTATGTCGATAAATATAACTAAAAAAAGTCATAGTATAGTATGTCGAAAAATTTTACCAAAAAAATTCATAGTATAGTATTTCCATAAATTTAGTGAAAAAAATTCATAGTATAGTATGTCGATAATTTTACTGAAAAAAGTCATAGTATAGTATGTCGATAAATTTCACTAAAAAAGTCATAGTATAGTATGTCGATAAATTTTACTAAAAAAAAGTCATAGTATAGTATGTCGAAAAATTTTACTAAAAAAATTCATAGTATAGTATTTCCATAAATTTAGTGAAAAAAATTCATAGTATAGTATGTCGATAATTTTACTGAAAAAAGTCATAGTATAGTATGTCGATAAATTTCACTAAAAAAGTCATAGTATAGTATGTCGATAAATTTAACTAAAAAAGTCTTAGTATAGTATGTCGATAAGTTTTACTAATAAAAGTCATAGTATAGTATGTCGATAAATTTTACTAAAAAAAATCATAGTAAAGTATGTCGATAAATTTCACTAAAATAAAAAATTCATAGTATAGTATGTCGATAAATTTTACTAAAAAAAATTCATACTATAGTATGTCGATAAATTTAGTGAAAAAGTCATAGTATAGTATGTCGATAAATTTAGTGAAAAAAAGTCATAGTATAGTATGTCGATAAATTTTACTAAAAAAGTCATAGTATAGTATATCGATAATTTTAGTGAAAAAAAAGTCATAGTATAGTATGTCGATAAATTCTTCTAAAAAAGTCATAGTATAGTATGTCGATAAATTTCAATAAAAAAATTTATAGTATAGTATTTCGATAAATTTAGTGAAAAAAATTCACAGTATAGTATGTCGATAATTTCATTGAAAAAAGTCATAGTATAGTATGTCGATTAATTTTACTAAAAAAAGTCATAGTATAGTATGTCGATGAATTTTACGAAAAAAAAGTCATAGTAGAGTATGTCGATAAATTTTACTAACAAAAGTCATAGTATAGTATGTCGATAAATTTTACTAAAAAAAGTCATAGTAAAGTATGTCGATAAATTTCACTAAAAAAATTCATAGTGTAGTATGTCGATAAATTTTACTAAAAAAATTCATAGTATAGTATGTCGATAAATTTAGCGAAAAAAAGTCATAGTATAGTATGTCGATAAATTTTTCTAAAAAAGTTATAGTATAGTATGTCGATAAATTTTACTGAAAAAACTCATAGTATAGTATGTCGATAAATTTTACGTAAAAAAGTCATAGTATAGTATGTCGATAAATTTTACGTAAAAAAATCATAGTATAGCATGTCGATAAATTTTATGTAAAAAAGTCATAGTATAGTATGTCGATAAATTTTACTAAAAAAAGTCATAGTATAGTATGTCGATAAATTCAGTGAAAAACATCATATTATACTGCGTCGATAAATTTTAATTAAAAAAGTCATAGTATAGTATGTCGTTAAATTTCACTAAAAAATTCATAGTATAGTATGTCGATAAATTTTACTAAAAAAAAGTCATAGTAAAGTATGTCGATAAATTTCACTAAAAAAGTCATTGTAAAGTATGTCGATAAATTTTAGTAAAAAAAAGTCATAGTATAGTATGTCGATAAGTTTTACTAAGAAAAGTCATAGTATAGTATGTCGATAAATTTTACTAAAAAAAAGTCATAGTAAAGTATGTCGATAAATTTCACTAAAAAAGTCATAGTAAAGTATGTCGATAAATTTTACTAAAAAAAAGTCATAGTATAGTATGTCAATAAATTTTACTAAAAAAAGTCATAGTATAGTAAGTCGATAAATTTTACTAAAAAAAAGTCATAGTATAGTATTTCGATAAATTTTACTAAAAAAAGTCATAGTATAGTATGTCGATAAATTTTCCTAAAAATCTCATAGTATAGTATGTCGATAATTTTAGTGAAAAAAAAAGTCATAGTATAGTATGTCGATAAATTCTTCTAAAAAAGTCATAGTATAGTATGTCGATAAATTTTACGTAAAAAAGTCATAGTATAGTATGTCGATAAATTTTACGTAAAAAAGTCATAGTATAGTATGTTTATAAATTTTACTAAAAAAAAAGTCATAGTATAGTATGTCGATAAATTCTTCTAAAAAAAGTCATAGTATAGTGTGTCGATGAATTTCACTAAAAAAAGTCATAGTATAGTATGTCGATAAATTTCAATAAAAAAATTTATAGTATAGTATGTCGATAAATTTAGTGAAAAAAATTCATAGTATAGTATGTCGATAATTTTATTGAAAAAAGTCATAGTATAGTACGTCGATTAATTTTACTAAAAAAAGTCATAGTAGAGTATGTCGATAAATTTTACTAAAAAAAAAGTCATAGTAAAGTATGTCGATAAATTTCACTAAAAAAATTCATGGTGTAGTATGTCGATAAATTTTACTAAAAAAATTCATAGTATAGTATGTCGATAAATTTAGTGAAAAAAAGTCATAGTATAGTATGTCGATAAATTTTACTAAAAAAAAGTCGTAGTATAGTATGTCGATAAATTTTACTAAAAAAAGTCAGTATAGTATGTCGATAAATTTTTCTAAAAAAGTCATAGTATAGTATGTCGATAAATTTTACTAAAAAAAAGTCATAGTATAGTATGTCGAAAAATTTTACTAAAAAAATTCATAGTATAGTATTTCCATAAATTTAGTGAAAAAAATTCATAGTATAGTATGTCGATAATTTTACTGAAAAAAGTCATAGTATAGTATGTCGATAAATTTCACTAAAAAAGTCATAGTATAGTATGTCGATAAATTTTACTAAAAAAAGTCTTAGTATAGTATGTCGATAAATTTTACTAAAAAAGTCATAGTATAGTATGTCGATAAATTTTACTAAAAAAAGTCTTAGTATAGTATGTCGATAAATTTTACTAAAAAAAGTCATAGTATAGTATGTCGATAAATTTTACTAAAAAAAAGTCATAGTATAGTATGTCAATAAATTTTACTAAAAAAAGTCATAGTATAGTAAGTCGATAAATTTAACTAAAAAAAAGTCATAGTATAGTATTTCGATAAATTTTACTAAAAAAAAGTCATAGTATAGTATGTCGATAAATTTTACTAAAAAAAGTCATAGTATAGTATGTCGATAATTTTAGTGAAAAAAAAGTCATAGTATAGTATGTCGATAAATTCTTCTAAAAAAGTCATAGTATAGTATGTCGATAAATTTTACGTAAAAAAGTCATAGTATAGTATGTCGATAAATTTTACGTAAAAAAGTCATAGTATAGTATGTTTATAAATTTTACTAAAAAAAAGTCATAGTATAGTATGTCGATAAATTCTTCTAAAAAAAGTCATAGTATAGTGTGTCGATGAATTTCACTAAAAAAGTCATAGTATAGTATGTCGATAAATTTTACTAAAAATATTCATAGTATAGTATGTCGATAAGTTTTACTAAAAAAGTCATAGTATAGTATGTCGATAAATTTTACTAAAAAAAAGTCATAGTATAGTATTTCGATAAATTTTCCTAAAAAAAAAGTCATAGTATAGCATGTCGATAAATTTTCCTAAAAAAAAGTCATAGTATAGTATGTCGATAATTTTATTGAAAAAAGTCATAGTATCGTACTTCGATAAATTTAGTGAAAAAAAAGTCATAGTATAGTATGTCGATAAATTTAGTGAAAAAGTGATAGTATAGTATGTCTATAAATTTTACTAAAAAAAGTCAGTATAGTATGTCAATAAATTTTACGAAAAAAAGTCATATTATAGTATGTCGATAAATTTAGTGAAAAAAGTCATAGTATAGTATGTCGATAAATTTAGTGAAAAAAAGTCATAGTATAGTATGTCGATAAATTTAGTGAAAAAAAGTCATAGTATAGTATGTCGATAATTTTAGTGAAAAAAAAGTCATAGTATAGTATGTCGATAAATTTTACTAAAAAAAGTCATAGTATAGTATGTCGATAAATTTTACTAAAAAAAGACATAGTATAGTATGTCGATAAATTTTACTAAAAAAAGTCATAGTATAGTATGTCGATAAATTTTACTAAAAAAAATCATAGTATAGTATGTCGATAAATTTTACTAAAAAAAGTCATAGTATAGTATGTCGATAAATTTTAAGTAAAAAAGTCATAGTATAGTATGTCGATAAATTTTACTAAAAAAAGTCATAGTATAGTATGTCGATAAGTTTAGAGAAAAAAAAATAGTATAGTATGTCGATAAATTTTACTAAAAAAAGTCATAGTATAGTATGTCGATAAATTCTTCTAAAAAAGTCATAGTATAGTATGTCGATAAATTTTACTAAAAAAGTCTTAGTATAGTATGTTGATAAATTCTTCTAAAAAAGTCATAGTATAGTATGTCGATAAATTTTACTAAAAAAGTCATAGTATAGTATGTCGATAAATATTACTAAAAAAAGTCATAGTATAGTATGTCGATAATTTTACTGAAAAAAGTCATAGTATAGTATGTCGATAAATATTACTGAAAAAAGTCATAGTATAGTATGTCGATAATTTTACTGAAAAAAGTCATAGTATAGTATGTCGATAAATTTAGTGAAAAAAAGTCATAGTATAGTATGTCGATAATTTTAGTGAAAAAAAAGTCATAGTATAGTATGTCGATAAATTTTACTAAAAAAAGTCATAGTATAGTATGTCGAGAAATTTTACTAAAAACAGTCATAGTATAGTATGTCGATAAATTTTACTAAAAAAGTCATAGTATAGTATGTCGATAAGTTTAGAGAAAAAAAAAGTCATAGTATAGTATGTCGATAAATTTTACTAAAAAAAGTCATAGTATAGTATGTCGATAAGTTTAGAGAAAAAAAAGTCATAGTATAGTATGTCGATAAATTCTTCTAAAAAAGTCATAGTATAGTATGTCGATAAATTCTTCTAAAAAAGTCATACTATAGTATGTCGATAAATTTTACTAAAAAAGTCATAGTATAGTATGTCGATAAATTCTTCTAAAAAAGTCATAGTATAGTATGTCGATAAATTTTACTAAAAAAATTCATAGTATAGTATGTCGATAAATATTACTAAAAAAAGTCATAGTATAGAATGTCGATAATTTTACTGAAAAAAGTCATAGTATAGTATGTCGATAAATAATACTAAAAAAAGTCATAGTATAGTATGTCGATAATTTTACTGAAAAAAAGTCATAGTATAGTATGTCGATAAATTTTACTAAAAAAAGTCATAGTATAGTATGTCGATAAATTTTACTAAAAAAAAAGTCATAGTATAGTATGTCGATAAATTTAACTAAAAAAAGTCATAGTATAGTATGTCGATAATTTTACTGAAAAAAGTCATAGTATAGTATGTCGATAAATTTAACTAAAAAAAGTCATAGTATAGTATGTCGAAAAATTTTACTAAAAAAATTCTTCGTATAGTATTTCCATAAATTTAGTGAAAAAAATTCATAGTATAGTATGTCGATAATTTTACTGAAAAAGTCATAGTATAGTATGTCGATAAATATTACTAAAAAAAGTCATAGTATAGTATGTCGATAATTTTACTGAAAAAAAGTCATAGTATAGTATGTCGATAAATTTAGTGAAAAAAAGTCATAGTATAGTATGTCGATAAATTTAGTGAAAAAAGTCATAGTATAGTACGTCGATAATTTTAGTGAAAAAAAAGTCATAGTATAGTATGTCGATAAATTTTACTAAAAAAAGTCATAGTATAGTATGTCGAGAAATTTTACTAAAAAAAGTCATAGTATAGTATGTCGATAAGTTTAGAGAAAAAAAAAGTCATAGTATAGTATGTCGATAAATTTTACTAAAAAAAGTCATAGTATAGTATGTCGATAAGTTTAGAGAAAAAAAAGTCATAGTATAGTATGTCGATAAATTTTACTAAAAAAAGTCATAGTATAGTATGTCGATAAATTCTTCTAAAAAAGTCATAGTATAGTATGTCGATAAATTCTTCTAAAAAAGTCATAGTATAGTATGTCGATAAATTCTTCTAAAAAAGTCATAGTATAGTATGTCGATAAATTTTACTAAAAAAATTCATAGTATAGTATGTCGATAAATATTATTAAAAAAAGTCATAGTATAGTATGTCGATAATTTTACTGAAAAAAGTCATAGTATAGTATGTCGATAAATTTTACGTAAAAAAGTCATAGTATAGTATGTCGATAAATTTTATGTAAAAAAGTCATAGTATAGTATGTTTATAAATTTTACTAAAAAAAAGTCATAGTATAGTATGTCGATAAATTCTTCTAAAAAAAGTCATAGTATAGTGTGTCGATGAATTTCACTAAAAAAGTCATAGTATAGTATGTCGATAAATTTCAATAAAAAAATTTATAGTATAGTATTTCGATAAATTTAGTGAAAAAAATTCATAGTATAGTATGTCGATAATTTTATTGAAAAAAGTCATAGTATAGTACGTCGATTAATTTTACTAAAAAAAGTCATAGTATAGTATGTCGATGAATTTTACGAAAAAAAGTCATAGTAGAGTATGTCGATAAATTTTACTAAAAAAAAGTCATAGTAAAGTATGTCGATAAATTTCACTAAAAAAATTCATGGTGTAGTATGTCGATAAATTTTACTAAAAAAATTCATAGTATAGTATGTCGATAAATTTAGTGAAAAAAAGTCATAATATAGTATGTCGATAAATTTTACTAAAAAAAAGTCGTAGTATAGTATGTCGATAAATTTTACTAAAAAAAGTCAGTATAGTATGTCGATGAATTTTTCTAAAAAAGTTATAGTATAGTATGTCGGTAAATTCTTCTAAAAAAGTCATAGTATAGTATGTCGATAAATTTTACTGAAAAAACTCATAGTATAGTATGTCGATAAATTTTACGTAAAAAAGTCATAGTATAGCATGTCGATAAATTTTATGTAAAAAAGTCATAGTATAGTATGTCGATAAATTTTACTAAAAAAAGTCATAGTATAGTATGTCGATAAATTTAGTGAAAAAACATCATAGTATACTTCGTCGATAAATTTTAATTAAAAAAGTCATAGTATAGTATGTCGATAAATTTCACTAAAAAAAGTCATAGTATATTATTTCGATAAATTTAGTGAAAAAAAATTCGTAGTATAGTATGTCGATAATTTGAGTGAAAAAAAGTCATAGTATAGTATGTCGATAAATTTCACTAAAAAATTCATAGTATAGTATGTCGATAAATTTTACTAAAAAAGTCATAGTATAGTATTTCGATAAATTTAGTGAAAAAAAGTCATAGTATAGTATGTCGATAAATTTTACTAAAAAAAGTCATAGTATAGTATGTCGATAATTTGAGTGAAAAAAAGTCATAGTATAGTATGTCGATAAATTTCACTAAAAAATTCATAGTATAGTATGTCGATAAATTTTACTAAAAAAGTCATAGTATAGTATTTCGATAAATTTAGTGAAAAAAAAGTCATAGTATAGTATGTCGATAAATTTTACTAAAAAAAGTCATAGTATAGTATGTCGATAAGTTTAGAGAAAAAAAAGTCATAGTATAGTATGTCGATAAATTTTACTAAAAAAAGTAATAGTATAGTATGTCGATAAATTTTACTAAAAAAAGTCATAGTATAGTATGTCGATAAATTCTTCTAAAAAAGTCATACTATAGTATGTCGATAAATTTTACTAAAAAAAGTCATAGTATAGTATGTCGATAAATTCTCCTAAAAAAGTCATAGTATAGTATGTCGATAAATTTTACTAAAAAAATTCATAGTATAGTATGTCGATAATTTTACTGAAAAAAGTCATAGTATAGTATGTCGATAAATTTTACTAAAAAAAGTCATAGTATAGTATGTCGATAAATTTTACAAAAAAAAAGTCATAGTATAGTATGTCGATAAATATAACTAAAAAAAGTCATAGTATAGTATGTCGAAAAATTTTACTAAAAAAATTCATAGTATAGTATTTCCATAAATTTAGTGAAAAAAATTCATAGTATAGTATGTCGATAATTTTACTGAAAAAAGTCATAGTATAGTATATCGATAAATTTCACTAAAAAAAGTCATAGTATAGTATGTCGATAAATTTTACTAAAAAAAGTCATAGTATAGTATGTCGATAAATTTTACTAAAAAAAGACATAGTATAGTATGTCGATAAATTTTACTAAAAAAAGTCATAGTATAGTATGTCGATAAATTTTACTAAAAAAAATCATAGTATAGTATGTCGATAAATTTTACTAAAAAAAGTCATAGTATAGTATGTCGATAAATTTTAAGTAAAAAAGTCATAGTATAGTATGTCGATAAATTTTACTAAAAAAAGTCATAGTATAGTATGTCGATAAGTTTAGAGAAAAAAAAAATAGTATAGTATGTCGATAAATTTTACTAAAAAAAGTCATAGTATAGCATGTCGATAAATTTTACTAAAAAAAGTCATAGTATAGTATGTCGATAAATTCTTCTAAAAAAGTCATAGTATAGTATGTCGATAAATTTTACTAAAAAAGTCTTAGTATAGTATGTTGATAAATTCTTCTAAAAAAGTCATAGTATAGTATGTCGATAAATTTTACTAAAAAAGTCATAGTATAGTATGTCGATAAATATTACTAAAAAAAGTCATAGTATAGTATGTCGATAAATTCTTCTAAAAAAGTCATAGTATAGTATGTCGATAAATTTTACTAAAAAAATTCATAGTATAGTATGTCGATAAATATTACTAAAAAAAGTCATAGTATAGAATGTCGATAATTTTACTGAAAAAAGTCATAGTATAGTATGTCGATAAATATTACTAAAAAAAGTCATAGTATAGTATGTCGATAATTTTACTGAAAAAAGTCATAGTATAGTATGTCGATAAATTTTACTAAAAAAAGTCATAGTATAGTATGTCGATAAATTCTTCTAAAAAAGTCATAGTATAGTATGTCGATAAATTCTTCTAAAAAAGTCATAGTATAGTATGTCGATAAATTCTTCTAAAAAAGTCATAGTATAGTATGTCGATAAATTTTACTAAAAAAATTCATAGTATAGTATGTCGATAAATATTACTAAAAAAAGTCATAGTATAGTATGTCGATAATTTTACTGAAAAAAGTCATAGTATAGTATGTCGATAAATTTTACTAAAAAAAGTCATAGTATAGTATGTCGATAAATTTTACAAAAAAAAAGTCATAGTATAGTATGTCGATAAATTTAACTAAAAAAAGTCGTAGTATAGTATGTCGATAATTTTACTGAAAAAAGTCATAGTATAGTATGTCGATAATTTTACAGAAAAAAGTCATAGTATAGTATGTCAATAAATTTAACTAAAAAAAGTTATAGTATAGTATTTCCATAAATTTAGTGAAAAAAATTCATAGTATAGTATGTCGATAAATTCTTCTAAAAAAGTCATACTATAGTATGTCGATAAATTTTACTAAAAAAGTCTTAGTATAGTATGTCGATAAATTCTTCTAAAAAAGTCATAGTATAGTATGTCGATAAATTTTACTAAAAAAATTCATAGTATAGTATGTCGATAAATATTACTAAAAAAAGTCATAGTATAGTATGTCGATAATTTTACTGGAAAATGTCATAGTATAGTATGTCGATAAATTTTACTAAAAAAAGTCATAGTATAGCATGTCGATAAATTTCACTAAAAAAGTCATAGTATTGTTTGTCGATAAATTTAAGTAAAAAAAGTCATAGTATAGTATGTCGATAAATTCCACTAAAAAAGTCATAGTATAGTATGTCGATAAATTTAACTAAAAAAGTCATAGTATAGTATGTCGATAAATTTCACTAAAAAAGTCATAGTATAGTATGTCGATAAATTTAACTAAAAAAGTCACAGTATAGTATGTCGATAAATTTTACTAAAAAAAGTCAGTATAGTATGTCGATAAATTTTTCTAAAAAAGTTATAGTATAGTATGTCGGTAAATTCTTCTAAAAAAGTCACAGTATAGTATGTCGATAAATTTTACTAAAAAAAGTCAGTATAGTATGTCGATAAATTTTTCTAAAAAAGTTATAGTATAGTATGTCGGTAAATTCTTCTAAAAAAGTCAGTATAGTATGTCGATAAATTTTACGTAAAAAAGTCATAGTATAGTATGTCGATAAATTTTACGTAAAAAATCATAGTATAGTATGTCGATAAATTTTACGTAAAAAAGTCATAGTATAGTATGTCGATAAATTTTACTAAAAAAAGTCATAGTATATTATTTCGATAGATTTAGTGAAAAAAAATTTGTAGTATAGTATGTCGATAATTTGAGTGAAAAAAAGTCATAGTATAGTATGTCGATAAATTTTACTAAAAAAATTCATAGTATAGTATGTCGATAAATTTTACTAAAAAAAGTCATAGTATAGTATGTCGATAAATTCTTCTAAAAAAGTCATACTATAGTATGTCGATAAATTTTACTAAAAAAAGTCATAGTATAGTATGTCAATAATTTTACTGAAAAAATTCATAGTATAGTATGTCGATAAATTTTACTAAAAAAAGTCATAGTATAGTATGTCGATAAATTTTACTAAAAAAAGTCAGTATAGTATGTCGATAAATTTTTCTAAAAAAGTTATAGTATAGTATGTCGGTAAATTCTTCTAAAAAAGTCATAGTATAGTATGTCGATAAATTTTACTGAAAAAACTCATAGTATAGTATGTCGATAAATTTTACGTAAAAAAGTCATAGTATAGTATGTCGATAAATTTTACGTAAAAAAGTCATAGTATAGCATGTCGATAAATTTTATGTAAAAAAGTCATAGTATAGTATGTCGATAAATTTTACTAAAAAAAGTCATAGTATAGTATGTCGATAAATTTAGTGAAAAACATCATATTATACTGCGTCGATAAATTTTAATTAAAAAAGTCATAGTATAGTATGTCAATAAATTTCACTAAAAAAAGTCATAGTATATTATTTCGATAAATTTAGTGAAAAAAAATTCGTAGTATAGTATGTCGATAATTTGAGTGAAAAAAAGTCATAGTATAGTATGTCGTTAAATTTCACTAAAAAATTCATAGTATAGTATGTCGATAAATTTTACTAAAAAAAAGTCATAGTAAAGTATGTAGATAAATTTCACTAAAAAAGTCATAGTAAAGTATGTCGATAAATTTTAGTAAAAAAAGTCATAGTATAGTATGTCGATAAGTTTTACTAAGAAAAGTCATAGTATAGTATGTCGATAAATTTTACTAAAAAAAAAGTCATAGTAAAGTATGTCGATAAGTTTTACTAAGAAAAGTCATAGTATAGTATGTCGATAAATTTTACTAAAAAAAAGTCATAGTAAAGTATGTCGATAAATTTCACTAAAAAAGTCATAGTAAAGTATGTCGATAAATTTTACTAAAAAAAAGTCATAGTATAGTATGTCAATAAATTTTACTAAAAAAAGTCATAGTATAGTAAGTCGATAAATTTAACTAAAAAAAAGTCATAGTATAGTATTTCGATAAATTTTACTAAAAAAAAGTCATAGTATAGTATGTCGATAAATTTTACTAAAAAAAGTCATAGTATAGTATGTCGATAATTTTAGTGAAAAAAAAAGTCATAGTATAGTATGTCGATAAATTCTTCTAAAAAAGTCATAGTATAGTATGTCGATAAATTTTACGTAAAAAAGTCATAGTATAGTATGTCGATAAATTTTACGTAAAAAAGTCATAGTATAGTATGTTTATAAATTTTACTAAAAAAAAGTCATAGTATAGTATGTCGATAAATTCTTCTAAAAAAAGTCATAGTATAGTGTGTCGATGAATTTCACTAAAAAAGTCATAGTATAGTATGTCGATAAATTTCAATAAAAAAATTTATAGTATAGTATTTCGATAAATTTAGTGAAAAAAATTCATAGTATAGTATGTCGATAATTTTATTGAAAAAAGTCATAGTATAGTACGTCGATTAATTTTACTAAAAAAGTCATAGTATAGTATGTCGATAAATTTTACGTAAAAAAGTCATAGTATAGTATGTCGATAAATTTTACGTAAAAAAGTCATAGTATAGTATGTCGATAAATTTTACTAAAAAAAAGTCGTAGTATAGTATGTCGATAAATTTTACTAAAAAAAGTCAGTATAGTATGTCGATAAATTTTTCTAAAAAAGTTATAGTATAGTATGTCGGTAAATTCTTCTAAAAAAGTCATAGTATAGTATGTCGATAAATTTTACTGAAAAAACTCATAGTATAGTATGTCGATAAATTTTACGTAAAAAAGTCATAGTATAGCATGTCGATAAATTTTATGTAAAAAAGTCATAGTATAGTATGTCGATAAATTTTACTAAAAAAAGTCATAGTATAGTATGTCGATAAATTTAGTGAAAAAACATCATAGTATACTTCGTCGATAAATTTTAATTAAAAAAGTCATAGTATAGTATGTCGATAAATTTCACTAAAAAAAGTCATAGTATATTATTTCGATAAATTTAGTGAAAAAAAAATTCGTAGTATAGTATGTCGATAATTTGAGTGAAAAAAAGTCATAGTATAGTATGTCGATAAATTTCACTAAAAAATTCATAGTATAGTATGTCGATAAATTTTACTAAAAAAGTCATAGTATAGTATTTCGATAAATTTAGTGAAAAAAAGTCATAGTATAGTATGTCGATAAATTTTACTAAAAAAAGTCATAGTATAGTATGTCGATAAGTTTAGAGAAAAAAAAGTCATAGTATACTGCGTCGATAAATTTTACTAAAAAAAGTAATAGTATAGTATGTCGATAAATTTTACTAAAAAAAGTCATAGTATAGTATGTCGATAAATTCTTCTAAAAAAGTCATACTATAGTATGTCGATAAATTTTACTAAAAAAAGTCATAGTATAGTATGTCGATAAATTCTTCTAAAAAAGTCATAGTATAGTATGTCGATAAATTTTACTAAAAAAATTCATAGTATAGTATGTCGATAATTTTACTGAAAAAAGTCATAGTATAGTATGTCGATAAATTTTACTAAAAAAAGTCATAGTATAGTATGTCGATAAATTTTACAAAAAAAAAGTCATAGTATAGTATGTCGATAAATATAACTAAAAAAAGTCATAGTATAGTATGTCGAAAAATTTTACTAAAAAAATTCATAGTATAGTATTTCCATAAATTTAGTGAAAAAAATTCATAGTATAGTATGTCGATAATTTTACTGAAAAAAGTCATAGTATAGTATGTCGATAAATTTCACTAAAAAAGTCATAGTATAGTATGTCGATAAATTTTACTAAAAAAAAGTCATAGTATAGTATGTCGAAAAATTTTACTAAAAAAATTCATAGTATAGTATTTCCATAAATTTAGTGAAAAAAATTCATAGTATAGTATGTCGATAATTTTACTGAAAAAAGTCATAGTATAGTATGTCGATAAATTTCACCAAAAAAGTCATAGTATAGTATGTCGATAAATTTAACTAAAAAAGTCTTAGTATAGTATGTCGATAAGTTTTACTAATAAAAGTCATAGTATAGTATGTCGATAAATTTTACTAAAAAAAATCATAGTAAAGTATGTCGATAAATTTCACTATAATAAAAAATTCATAGTATAGTATGTCGATAAATTTTACTAAAAAAAATTCATACTATAGTATGTCGATAAATTTAGTGAAAAAGTCATAGTATAGTATGTCGATAAATTTAGTGAAAAAAATTCATAGTATAGTATGTCGATAAATTTTACTAAAAAAAGTCATAGTATAGTATGTCGATGAATTTTACGAAAAAAAGTCATAGTAGAGTATGTCGATAAATTTTACTAACAAAAGTCATAGTATAGTATGTCGATAAATTTTACTAAAAAAAAGTCATAGTAAAGTATGTCGATAAATTTCACTAAAAAAATTCATAGTGTAGTATGTCGATAAATTTTACTAAAAAAAGTCATAGCATAGTATGTCGATAAATTTTACTAAAAAAAAGTCGTAGTATAGTATGTCGATAAATTTTACTAAAAAAAGTCAGTATAGTATGTCGATAAATTTTTCTAAAAAAGTTATAGTATAGTATGTCGGTAAATTCTTCTAAAAAAGTCATAGTATAGTATGTCGATAAATTTTACTGAAAAAACTCATAGTATAGTATGTCGATAAATTTTACGTAAAAAAGTCATAGTATAGTATGTCGATAAATTTTAAGTAAAAAAGTCATAGTATAGCATGTCGATAAATTTTATGTAAAAAAGTCATAGTATAGTATGTCGATAAATTTTACTAAAAAAAGTCATAGTATAGTATGTCGATAAATTCTTCTAAAAAAGTCATAGTATAGTATGTCGATAAATTTTACGTAAAAAAGTCATAGTATAGTATGTCGATAAATTTTTCTAAAAAAGTTATAGTATAGTATCTCGGTAAATTCTTCTAAAAAAGTCATAGTATAGTATGTCGATAAATTTTACTGAAAAAACTCATAGTATAGTATGTCGATAAATTTTACGTAAAAAAGTCATAGTATAGCATGTCGATAAATTTTATGTAAAAAAGTCATAGTATAGTATGTCGATAAATTTTACTAAAAAAAGTCATAGTATAGTATGTCGATAAATTTAGTGAAAAAACATCATAGTATACTGCGTCGATAAATTTTAATTAAAAAAGTCATAGTATAGTATGTCGATAAATTTCACTAAAAAAAGTCATAGTATATTATTTCGATAAATTTAGTGAAAAAAAAATTCGTAGTATAGTATGTCGATAATTTGAGTGAAAAAAAGTCATAGTATAGTATGTCGATAAATTTCACTAAAAAATTCATAGTATAGTATGTCGATAAATTTTACTAAAAAAGTCATAGTATAGTATTTCGTTAAATTTAGTGAAAAAAAGTCATAGTATAGTATGTCGATAAATTTTACTAAAAAAAGTCATAGTATAGTATGTCGATAAGTTTAGAGAAAAAAAAGTCATAGTATAGTATGTCGATAAATTTTACTAAAAAAGTAATAGTATAGTATGTCGATAAATTTTACTAAAAAAAGTCATAGTATAGTATGTCGATAAATTTTACTAAAAAAAGTCATAGTATAGTATGTCGATAAATTCTTCTAAAAAAGTCGTAGTATAGTATGTCGATAAATTTTACTAAAAAAATTCATAGTATAGTATGTCGATAATTTTACTGAAAAAAGTCATAGTATAGTATGTCGATAAATTTTACTAAAAAAAGTCATAGTATAGTATGTCGATAAATTTTACAAAAAAAAAGTCATAGTATAGTATGTCGATAAATATAACTAAAAAAAGTCATAGTATAGTATGTCGAAAAATTTTACCAAAAAAATTCATAGTATAGTATTTCCATAAATTTAGTGAAAAAAATTCATAGTATAGTATGTCGATAATTTTACTGAAAAAAGTCATAGTATAGTATGTCGATAAATTTCACTAAAAAAGTCATAGTATAGTATGTCGATAAATTTTACTAAAAAAAAGTCATAGTATAGTATGTCGAAAAATTTTACTAAAAAAATTCATAGTATAGTATTTCCATAAATTTAGTGAAAAAAATTCATAGTATAGTATGTCGATAATTTTACTGAAAAAAAGTCATAGTATAGTATGTCGATAAATTTCACTAAAAAAGTCATAGTATAGTATGTCGATAAATTTAACTAAAAAAGTCTTAGTATAGTATGTCGATAAGTTTTACTAATAAAAGTCATAGTATAGTATGTCGATAAATTTTACTAAAAAAAATCATAGTAAAGTATGTCGATAAATTTCACTAAAATAAAAAATTCATAGTATAGTATGTCGATAAATTTTACTAAAAAAAATTCATACTATAGTATGTCGATAAATTTAGTGAAAAAGTCATAGTATAGTATGTCGATAAATTTAGTGAAAAAAAGTCATAGTATAGTATGTCGATAAATTTTACTAAAAAAGTCATAGTATAGTATATCGATAATTTTAGTGAAAAAAAAAGTCATAGTATAGTATGTCGATAAATTCTTCTAAAAAAGTCATAGTATAGTATGTCGATAAATTTCAATAAAAAAATTTATAGTATAGTATTTCGATAAATTTAGTGAAAAAAATTCACAGTATAGTATGTCGATAATTTCATTGAAAAAAAGTCATAGTATAGTATGTCGATTAATTTTACTAAAAAAAGTCATAGTATAGTATGTCGATGAATTTTACGAAAAAAAGTCATAGTAGAGTATGTCGATAAATTTTACTAACAAAAGTCATAGTATAGTATGTCGATAAATTTTACTAAAAAAAGTCATAGTAAAGTATGTCGATAAATTTCACTAAAAAAATTCATAGTGTAGTATGTCGATAAATTTTACTAAAAAAATTCATAGTATAGTATGTCGATAAATTTAGCGAAAAAAAGTCATAGTATAGTATGTCGATAAATTTTTCTAAAAAAGTTATAGTATAGTATGTCGATAAATTTTACTGAAAAAACTCATAGTATAGTATGTCGATAAATTTTACGTAAAAAAGTCATAGTATAGTATGTCGATAAATTTTACGTAAAAAAATCATAGTATAGCATGTCGATAAATTTTATGTAAAAAAGTCATAGTATAGTATGTCGATAAATTTTACTAAAAAAAGTCATAGTATAGTATGTCGATAAATTCAGTGAAAAACATCATATTATACTGCGTCGATAAATTTTAATTAAAAAAGTCATAGTATAGTATGTCGTTAAATTTCACTAAAAAATTCATAGTATAGTATGTCGATAAATTTTACTAAAAAAAAGTCATAGTAAAGTATGTCGATAAATTTCACTAAAAAAGTCATAGTAAAGTATGTCGATAAATTTTAGTAAAAAAAAAGTCATAGTATAGTATGTCGATAAGTTTTACTAAGAAAAGTCATAGTATAGTATGTCGATAAATTTTACTAAAAAAAAGTCATAGTAAAGTATGTCGATAAATTTCACTAAAAAAGTCATAGTAAAGTATGTCGATAAATTTTACTAAAAAAAAGTCATAGTATAGTATGTCAATAAATTTTACTAAAAAAAGTCATAGTATAGTAAGTCGATAAATTTTACTAAAAAAAAGTCATAGTATAGTATTTCGATAAATTTTACTAAAAAAAAAGTCATAGTATAGTATGTCGATAAATTTTCCTAAAAATCTCATAGTATAGTATGTCGATAATTTTAGTGAAAAAAAAAGTCATAGTATAGTATGTCGATAAATTCTTCTAAAAAAGTCATAGTATAGTATGTCGATAAATTTTACGTAAAAAAGTCATAGTATAGTATGTCGATAAATTTTACGTAAAAAAGTCATAGTATAGTATGTTTATAAATTTTACTAAAAAAAAGTCATAGTATAGTATGTCGATAAATTCTTCTAAAAAAAGTCATAGTATAGTGTGTCGATGAATTTCACTAAAAAAAGTCATAGTATAGTATGTCGATAAATTTCAATAAAAAAATTTATAGTATAGTATGTCGATAAATTTAGTGAAAAAAATTCATAGTATAGTATGTCGATAATTTTATTGAAAAAAGTCATAGTATAGTACGTCGATTAATTTTACTAAAAAAAGTCATAGTAGAGTATGTCGATAAATTTTACTAAAAAAAAGTCATAGTAAAGTATGTCGATAAATTTCACTAAAAAAATTCATGGTGTAGTATGTCGATAAATTTTACTAAAAAAATTCATAGTATAGTATGTCGATAAATTTAGTGAAAAAAAGTCATAGTATAGTATGTCGATAAATTTTACTAAAAAAAAGTCGTAGTATAGTATGTCGATAAATTTTACTAAAAAAAGTCAGTATAGTATGTCGATAAATTTTTCTAAAAAAGTCATAGTATAGTATGTCGATAAATTTTACTAAAAAAAAGTCATAGTATAGTATGTCGAAAAATTTTACTAAAAAAATTCATAGTATAGTATTTCCATAAATTTAGTGAAAAAAATTCATAGTATAGTATGTCGATAATTTTACTGAAAAAAGTCATAGTATAGTATGTCGATAAATTTCACTAAAAAAGTCATAGTATAGTATGTCGATAAATTTTACTAAAAAAAGTCTTAGTATAGTATGTCGATAAATTTTACTAAAAAAGTCATAGTATAGTATGTCGATAAATTTTACTAAAAAAAGTCTTAGTATAGTATGTCGATAAATTTTACTAAAAAAAGTCATAGTATAGTATGTCGATAAATTTTACTAAAAAAAATCATAGTATAGTATGTCGATAAATTTTACTAAAAAAAGTCATAGTATAGTATGTCGATAAATTTTAAGTAAAAAAGTCATAGTATAGTATGTCGATAAATTTTACTAAAAAAAGTCATAGTATAGTATGTCGATAAGTTTAGAGAAAAAAAATAGTATAGTATGTCGATAAATTTTACTAAAAAAAGTCATAGTATAGCATGTCGATAAATTTTACTAAAAAAAAGTCATAGTATAGTATGTCGATAAATTCTTCTAAAAAAGTCATAGTATAGTATGTCGATAAATTTTACGTAAAAAAGTCATAGTATAGTATGTCGATAAATTTTACGTAAAAAAGTCATAGTATAGTATGTTTATAAATTTTACTAAAAAAAAGTCATAGTATAGTATGTCGATAAATTCTTCTAAAAAAAGTCATAGTATAGTGTGTCGATGAATTTCACTAAAAAAAGTCATAGTATAGTATGTGGATAAATTTCAATAAAAAAATTTATAGTATAGTATTTCGATAAATTTAGTGAAAAAAATTCATAGTATAGTATGTCGATAATTTTATTGAAAAAAGTCATAGTATAGTACGTCGATTAATTTTACTAAAAAAAGTCATAGTAGAGTATGTCGATAAATTTAGTGAAAAAAATTCATAGTATAGTATGTCGATAATTTTATTGAAAAAAGTCATAGTATAGTACGTCGATTAATTTTACTAAAAAAAGTCATAGTAGAGTATGTCGATAAATTTTACTAAAAAAAAGTCATAGTAAAGTATGTCGATAAATTTCACTAAAAAAATTCATGGTGTAGTATGTCGATAAATTTTACTAAAAAAATTCATAGTATAGTATGTCGATAAATTTTACGTAAAAAAGTCATAGTATAGTATGTCGATAAATTTTACGTAAAAAATCATAGTATAGTATGTCGATAAATTTTACGTAAAAAAGTTATAGTATAGCATGTCGATAAATTTTATGTAAAAAAGTCATAGTATAGTATGTCGATAAATTTTACTAAAAAAAGTCATAGTATAGTATGTCGATAAATTTAGTGAAAAAACATCATAGTATACTGCGTCGATAAATTTTAATTAAAAAAGTCATAGTATAGTATGTCGATAAATTTCACTAAAAAAAGTCATAGTATATTATTTCGATAAATTTAGTGAAAAAAAATTTGTAGTATAGTATGTCGATAATTTGAGTGAAAAAAAGTCATAGTATAGTATGTCGATAAATTTTACTAAAAAAATTCATAGTATAGTATGTCGATAAATTTTACTAAAAAAAGTCATAGTATAGTATGTCGATAAATTCTTCTAAAAAAGTCATACTATAGTATGTCGATAAATTTTACTAAAAAAAGTCATAGTATAGTATGTCAATAATTTTACTGAAAAAATTCATAGTATAGTATGTCGATAAATTTTACTAAAAAAAGTCATAGTATAGTATGTCGATAAATTTAACTAAAAAAAGTCATAGTATAGTATGTCGAAAAATTTTACTAAAAAAATTCATAGTATAGTATTTCCATAAATTTAGTGAAAAAAATTCATAGTATAGTATGTCGATAAATTTTACTAAAAAAAGTCATAGTATAGTATGTCGATGAATTTTACGAAAAAAAGTCATAGTAGAGTATGTCGATAAATTTTACTAACAAAAGTCATAGTATAGTATGTCGATAAATTTAACTAAAAAAAGTCATAGTATAGTATGTCGAAAAATTTTACTAAAAAAATTCATAGTATAGTATTTCCATAAATTTAGTGAAAAAAATTCATAGTATAGTATGTCGATAAATTTTACTAAAAAAAGTCATAGTATAGTATGTCGATGAATTTTACGAAAAAAAGTCATAGTAAAGTATGTCGATAAATTTCACTAAAAAAATTCATAGTGTAGTATGTCGATAAATTTTACTAAAAAAAGTCATAGTATAGTATGTCGATAAATTTTACTAAAAAAAAGTCTTAGTATAGTATGTCGATAAATTCTTCTAAAAAAGTCATAGTATAGTATGTCGATAAATTTTACTAAAAAAATTCATAGTATAGTATGTCGATAAATATTACTAAAAAAAGTCATAGTATAGTATGTCGATAATTTTACTAAAAAATGTCATAGTATAGTATGTCGATAAATTTTACTAAAAAAAGTCATAGTATAGCATGTCGATAAATTTCACTAAAAAAGTCATAGTATTGTTTGTCGATAAATTTAACTAAAAAAAGTCATAGTATAGTATGTCGATAAATTCCACTAAAAAAGTCATAGTATAGTATGTCGATAAATTTAACTAAAAAAGTCATAGTATAGTATGTCGATAAATTTCACTAAAAAAGTCATAGTATAGTATGTCGATAAATTTAACTAAAAAAGTCACAGTATAGTATGTCGATAAATTTTACTAAAAAAAGTCAGTATAGTATGTCGATAAATTTTTCTAAAAAAGTTATAGTATAGTATGTCGGTAAATTCTTCTAAAAAAGTCAGTATAGTATGTCGATAAATTTTACGTAAAAAAGTCATAGTATAGTATGTCGATAAATTTTACGTAAAAAATCATAGTATAGTATGTCGATAAATTTTACGTAAAAAAGTCATAGTATAGCATGTCGATAAATTTTATGTAAAAAAGTCATAGTATAGTATGTCGATAAATTTTACTAAAAAAAGTCATAGTATAGTATGTCGATAAATTTAGTGAAAAAACATCATAGTATACTGCGTCGATAAATTTTAATTAAAAAAGTCATAGTATAGTATGTCGATAAATTTCACTAAAAAAAGTCATAGTATATTATTTCGATAAATTTAGTGAAAAAAAATTTGTAGTATAGTATGTCGATAATTTGAGTGAAAAAAAGTCATAGTATAGTATGTCGATAAATTTTACTAAAAAAATTCATAGTATAGTATGTCGATAAATTTTACTAAAAAAAGTCATAGTATAGTATGTCGATAAATTCTTCTAAAAAAGTCATACTATAGTATGTCGATAAATTTTACTAAAAAAAGTCATAGTATAGTATGTCAATAATTTTACTGAAAAAATTCATAGTATAGTATGTCGATAAATTTTACTAAAAAAAGTCATAGTATAGTATGTCGATAAATTTAACTAAAAAAAGTCATAGTATAGTATGTCGAAAAATTTTACTAAAAAAATTCATAGTATAGTATTTGCATAAATTTAGTGAAAAAAATTCATAGTATAGTATGTCGATAAATTTTACTAAAAAAAGTCATAGTATAGTATGTCGATGAATTTTACGAAAAAAAGTCATAGTAGAGTATGTCGATAAATTTTACTAACAAAAGTCATAGTATAGTATGTCGATAAATTTTACTAAAAAAAAAGTCATAGTATAGTATGTCGATAAATTTAACTAAAAAAAGTCATAGTATAGTATGTCGAAAAATTTTACTAAAAAAATTCATAGTATAGTATTTCCATAAATTTAGTGAAAAAAATTCATAGTATAGTATGTCGATAAATTTTACTAAAAAAAGTCATAGTATAGTATGTCGATGAATTTTACGAAAAAAAGTCATAGTAAAGTATGTCGATAAATTTCACTAAAAAAATTCATAGTGTAGTATGTCGATAAATTTTACTAAAAAAAGTCATAGCATAGTATGTCGATAAATTTTACTAAAAAAAAGTCGTAGTATAGTATGTCGATAAATTTTACTAAAAAAAGTCAGTATAGTATGTCGATAAATTTTTCTAAAAAAGTTATAGTATAGTATGTCGGTAAATTCTTCTAAAAAAGTCATAGTATAGTATGTCGATAAATTTTACTGAAAAAACTCATAGTATAGTATGTCGATAAATTTTACGTAAAAAAGTCATAGTATAGTATGTCGATAAATTTTACGTAAAAAACTCATAGTATAGCATGTCGATAAATTTTATGTAAAAAAGTCATAGTATAGTATGTCGATAAATTTTACTAAAAAAAGTCATAGTATAGTATGTCGATAAATTTAGTGAAAAAACATCATAGTATACTGCGTCGATAAATTTTAATTAAAAAAGTCATAGTATAGTATGTCGATAAATTTCACTAAAATAAGTCATAGTATATTATTTCGATAAATTTAGTGAAAAAAAATTCGTAGTATAGTATGTCGATAATTTGAGTGAAAAAAAGTCATAGTATAGTATGTCGATAAGTTTAGAGAAAAAAAAGTCATAGTACATTATGTCGATAAATTTTACTAAAAAAAGTCATAGTATAGTATGTCGATAAATTTTACTAAAAAAAGTCATAGTATAGTATGTCGATAAATTCTTCTAAAAAAGTCATAGTATAGTATGTCGATAAATTCTTCTAAAAAAGTCATAGTATAGTATGTCGATAATTTTACTGAAAAAAAGTCATAGTATAGTATGTCGATAAATTTTACTAAAAAAAGTCATAGTACAGTATGTCGATAAATTTTACTAAAAAAATTCATAGTGTAGTATGTCGATAATTTTACTGAAAAAAGTCATAGTATCGTATGTCGATAAATTTTACTAAAAAAAGTCATAGTATAGTATGTCGATAAATTTACTGAAAAAAGTCATAGTATAGTATGTCGATAAATTTTACTAAAAAAAGTCATAGTATAGTATGTCGATAAATTTTACTAAAAAAAAAGTCATAGTATAGTATGTCGATAAATTTCACAAAAAAAAAGTCATAGTATAGTATGTCGATAAATTTTCCAAAAAAAGTCATAGTACAGTATGTCGATAAATTCTTCTAAAAAAGTCATAGTATAGTATGTCGATAAATTTTACTGAAAAAACTCATAGTATAGTATGTCGATAAATTTTACGTAAAAAAGTCATAGTATAGTATGTCGATAAATTTTACGTAAAAAAGTCATAGTATAGTATGTCGATAAATTTAGTGAAAAAACGTCATAGTATACTGCGTCGATAAATTTTAATTAAAAAAGTCATAGTATAGTATGTCGATAAATTTCATTAAAAAAAGTCATAGTATATTATTTCGATAAATTTAGTGAAAAAAATTCGTAGTATAGTATGTCGATAAATTTTACGTAAAAAAGTCATAGTATAGTATGTCGATAAATTTTACGTAAAAAAGTCATAGTATAGCATGTCGATAAATTTTATGTAAAAAAGTCATAGTATAGTATGTCGATAAATTTTACTACAAAAAGTCATAGTATAGTATGTCGATAAATTTAGTGAAAAAACATCATAGTATACTGCGTCGATAAATTTTAATTAAAAAAGTAATAGTATAGTATGTCGATAAATTTCTCTAAAATAAGTCATAGTATATTATTCCGATAAATTTAGTGAAAAAAATTCGTAGTATAGTATGTCGATAATTTGAGTGAAAAAAAGTCATAGTATAGTATGTCGATAAATTTCACTAAAAAATTCATAGTATAGTATGTCGATAAATTTTACTTAAAAAGTCATAGTATAGTATTTCAATAAGTTTAGAGAAAAAAAAGTCATAGTATAGTATGTCGATAAATTTTACTAAAAAAAGTCATAGTATAGTATGTCGATAAATTTTACTAAAAAAAGTCATAGTATAGTATGTCGATAAATTCTTCTAAAAAAGTCATACTATAGTATGTCGATAAATTTTACTAAAAAAAGTCATAGTATAGTATGTCGATAAATTCTTCTAAAAAAATCATAGTATAGTATGTCGATAAATTTTACTAAAAAAATTCATAGTATAGTATGTCGATAATTTTACTGAAAAAAGTCATAGTATAGTATGTCGAAAAATTTTACTAAAAAAATTCATAGTATAGTATTTCCATAAATTTAGTGAAAAAAATTCATAGTATAGTATGTCGATAATTTTACTGAAAAAAGTCATAGTATAGTATGTCGATAAATTTCACTAAAAAAGTCATAGTATAGTATTTCGATAAATTTAACTAAAAAAGTCATAGTATAGTATGTCGATAAGTTTTACTAATAAAAGTCATAGTATAGTATGTCGATAAATTTTACTAAAAAAAATCATAGTAAAGTATGTCGATAAATTTCACTAAAATAAAAAATTCATAGTATAGTATGTCGATAAATTTTACTAAAAAAAATTCATACTATAGTATGTCGATAAATTTAGTGAAAAAAGTCATAGTATAGTATGTCGATAAATTTAGTGAAAAAAAGTCATAGTATAGTATGTCGATAATTTTAGTGAAAAAAAAAGTCATAGTATAGTATGTCGATAAATTTAGTGAAAAAAAGTCATAGTATAGTATGTCGATAATTTTAGTGAAAAAAAAGTCATAGTATAGTATGTCGATAAATTTTACTAAAAAAAGTCAGTATAGTATGTCAATAAATTTTACGAAAAAAAGTCATATTATAGTATGTCGATAAATTTAGTGAAAAAAGTCATAGTATAGTATGTCGATAAATTTAGTGAAAAAAAGTCATATTATAGTATGTCGATAATTTTAGTGAAAAAAAAAGTCATAGTATAGTATGTCGATAAATTTAGTGAAAAAAAGTCATAGTATAGTATGTCGATTAATTTTACTAAAAAAAGTCATAGTATAGTATGTCGATGAATTTTACGAAAAAAAGTCATAGTAGAGTATGTCGATAAATTTTACTAAAAAAAAGTCATAGTAAAGTATGTCGATAATTTCACTAAAAAAATTTATAGTGTAGTATGTCGATAAATTTTACTAAAAAAATTCATAGTATAGTATGTCGATAAATTTAGTGAAAAAAAGTCATAGTATAGTATGTCGATAAATTTTACTAAAGAAAAGTCGGAGTATAGTATGTCGATAAATTTTACTAAAAAAAGTCAGTATAGTATGTCGATAAATTTTCCTAAAAAAGTCATAGTATAGTATGTCGATAAATTCTTCTAAAAAAGTCATAGTATAGTATGTCGATAAATTTTACTGAAAAAACTCATAGTATAGTATGTCGATAAATTTTACGTAAAAAAGTAATAGTATAGTATGTCGATAAATTTTACGTAAAAAAGTCATAGTATAGTATGTCGATAAATTTAGTGAAAAAACGTCATAGTATACTGCGTCGATAAATTTTAATTAAAAAAGTCATAGTATAGTATGTCGATAAATTTCATTAAAAAAAGTCATAGTATATTATTTCGATAAATTTAGTGAAAAAAATTCGTAGTATAGTATGTCGATAATTTGAGTGAAAAAAAGTCATAGTATAGTATGTCGATAAATTTCACTAAAAAATTCATAGTATAGTATGTCGATAAATTTTACTAAAAAAGTCATAGTATAGTATGTCGATAAATTTTACTAAAAAAAGTCATAGTATAGTATGTCGATAAATTTTACTAAAAAAAGTCATAGTATAGTATGTCGATAAGTTTAGAGAAAAAAAAGTCATAGTACATTATGTCGATAAATTTTACTAAAAAAAGTCATAGTATAGTATGTCGATAAATTTTACTAAAAAAAGTCATAGTATAGTATGTCGATAAATTCTTCTAAAAAAGTCATAGTATAGTATGTCGATAAATTCTTCTAAAAAAGTCATAGTATAGTATGTTGATAATTTTACTGAAAAAAGTCATAGTATAGTATGTCGATAAATTTTACTAAAAAAAGTCATAGTACAGTATGTCGATAAATTTTACTAAAAAATTTCATAGTATAGTATGTCGATAATTTTACTGAAAAAAGTCATAGTATAGTATGTCGATAAATTTTACTAAAAAAAGTCATAGTACAGTATGTCGATAAATTTTACTAAAAAAATTCATAGTATAGTATGTCGATAATTTTACTGAAAAAAGTCATAGTATAGTATGTCGATAAATTTTACTAAAAAAAGTCATAGTATAGTATGTCGATAAATTTTACTAAAAATAAGTCATAATATAGTATGTCGATAAATTTCACTAAAAAAAGTCATAGTATAGTATGTCGATAAATTCTTCTAAAAAAGTCATAGTATAGTATGTCGATAAATTTTACGTAAAAAAGTCATAGTATAGTATGTCGATAAATTTTACTGAAAAAACTCATAGTATAGTATGTCGATAAATTCTACGTAAAAAAGTCATAGTATAGTATGTCGATAAATTTTACGTAAAAAAGTCATAGTATAGTATGTCGATAAATTTAGTGAAAAAACGTC
Source organism: Pterois miles (assembly GCA_947000775.1). Taxonomy (NCBI): domain Eukaryota; kingdom Metazoa; phylum Chordata; class Actinopteri; order Perciformes; family Scorpaenidae; genus Pterois; species Pterois miles. The sequence continues at coordinate 504,630 of CAMQGK010000193.1, forward strand.
ATAGTATACTGCGTCGATAAATTTTAATTAAAAAACTCATAGTATAGTATGTCGATAAATTTCATTAAAAAAAGTCATAGTATATTATTTCGATAAATTTAGTGAAAAAAATTCGTAGTATAGTATGTCGATAATTTGAGTGAAAAAAAGTCATAGTATAGTATGTCGATAAATTTCACTAAAAAATTCATAGGATAGTATGTCGATAAATTTTACAAAAAAAGTCATAGTATAGTATTTCGATAAATTTAGTGAAAAAAAGTCATAGTATAGTATGTCGATAAATTTTACTAAAAAAAAGTCATAGTATAGTATGTCGATAAGTTTAGAGAAAAAAAAGTCATAGTACATTATGTCGATAAATTTTACTAAAAAAAGTCATAGTATAGTATGTCGATAAATTTTACTAAAAAAAGTCATAGTATAGTATGTCGATAAATTCTTCTAAAAAAGTCATAGTATAGTATGTCGATAAGTTTAGAGAAAAAAAAAGTCATAGTACATTATGTCGATAAATTTTACTAAAAAAAGTCATAGTATAGTATGTCGATAAATTTTACTAAAAAAAGTCATAGTATAGTATGTCGATAAATTCTTCTAAAAAAGTTATAGTATAGTATGTCGATAATTTTACTGAAAAAAGTCATAGTATAGTATGTCGATAAATTTTACTAAAAAAAGTCATAGTACAGTATGTCGATAAATTTTACTAAAAAAATTCATAGTATAGTATGTCGATAATTTTACTGAAAAAAAGTCATAGTATAGTATGTCGATAAATTTTACTAAAAAAGTCATAGTATAGTATGTCGATAAATTTTACTAAAAAAAGTCATAGTATTGTTTGTCGATAAATTTAACTAAAAAAAGTCATAGTATAGTATGTCGATAAATTCCACTAAAAAAGTCATAGTATAGTATGTCGATAAATTTAACTAAAAAAGTCATAGTATAGTATGTCGATAAATTTCACTAAAAAAGTCATAGTATAGTATGTCGATAAATTTAACTAAAAAAGTCACAGTATAGTATGTCGATAAATTTTACTAAAAAAAGTCAGTATAGTATGTCGATAAATTTTTCTAAAAAAGTTATAGTATAGTATGTCGGTAAATTCTTCTAAAAAAGTCAGTATAGTATGTCGATAAATTTTACGTAAAAAAGTCAGTATAGTATGTCGATAAATTTTACGTAAAAAATCATAGTATAGTATGTCGATAAATTTTACGTAAAAAAGTCATAGTATAGCATGTCGATAAATTTTATGTAAAAAAGTCATAGTATAGTATGTCGATAAATTTTACTAAAAAAAGTCATAGTATAGTATGTCGATAAATTTAGTGAAAAAACATCATAGTATACTGCGTCGATAAATTTTAATTAAAAAAGTCATAGTATAGTATGTCGATAAATTTCACTAAAAAAAGTCATAGTATATTATTTCGATAAATTTAGTGAAAAAAAATTTGTAGTATAGTATGTCGATAATTTGAGTGAAAAAAAGTCATAGTATAGTATGTCGATAAATTTTACTAAAAAAATTCATAGTATAGTATGTCGATAAATTTTACTAAAAAAAGTCATAGTATAGTATGTCGATAAATTCTTCTAAAAAAGTCATACTATAGTATGTCGATAAATTTTACTAAAAAAAGTCATAGTATAGTATGTCAATAATTTTACTGAAAAAATTCATAGTATAGTATGTCGATAAATTTTACTAAAAAAAGTCATAGTATAGTATGTCGATAAATTTAACTAAAAAAAGTCATAGTATAGTATGTCGAAAAATTTTACTAAAAAAATTCATAGTATAGTATTTCCATAAATTTAGTGAAAAAAATTCATAGTATAGTATGTCGATGAATTTTACGAAAAAAAAGTCATAGTAGAGTATGTCGATAAATTTTACTAACAAAAGTCATAGTATAGTATGTCGATAAATTTTACTAAAAAAAAGTCATAGTATAGTATGTCGATAAATTTAACTAAAAAAAGTCATAGTATAGTATGTCGAAAAATTTTACTAAAAAAATTCATAGTATAGTATTTCCATAAATTTAGTGAAAAAAATTCATAGTATAGTATGTCGATAAATTTTACTAAAAAAAGTCATAGTATAGTATGTCGATGAATTTTACGAAAAAAAGTCATAGTAAAGTATGTCGATAAATTTCACTAAAAAAATTCATAGTGTAGTATGTCGATAAATTTTACTAAAAAAAGTCATAGCATAGTATGTCGATAAATTTTACTAAAAAAAAGTCGTAGTATAGTATGTCGATAAATTTTACTAAAAAAAGTCAGTATAGTATGTCGATAAATTTTTCTAAAAAAGTTATAGTATAGTATGTCGATAAATTCTTCTAAAAAAAGTCAGTATAGTATGTCGGTAAATTCTTCTAAAAAAGTCATAGTATAGTATGTCGATAAATTTTACTGAAAAAACTCATAGTATAGTATGTCGATAAATTTTACGTAAAAAAGTCATAGTATAGTATGTCGATAAATTTTACGTAAAAAACTCATAGTATAGCATGTCGATAAATTTTATGTAAAAAAGTCATAGTATAGTATGTCGATAAATTTTACTAAAAAAAGTCATAGTATAGTATGTCGATAAATTTAGTGAAAAAACATCATAGTATACTGCGTCGATAAATTTTAATTAAAAAAGTCATAGTATAGTATGTCGATAAATTTCACTAAAATAAGTCATAGTATATTATTTCGATAAATTTAGTGAAAAAAAATTCGTAGTATAGTATGTCGATAATTTGAGTGAAAAAAAGTCATAGTATAGTATGTCGATAAGTTTAGAGAAAAAAAAAGTCATAGTACATTATGTCGATAAATTTTACTAAAAAAAGTCATAGTATAGTATGTCGATAAATTTTACTAAAAAAAGTCATAGTATAGTATGTCGATAAATTCTTCTAAAAAAGTCATAGTATAGTATGTCGATAATTTTACTGAAAAAAGTCATAGTATAGTATGTCGATAAATTTTACTAAAAAAAAGTCATAGTACAGTATGTCGATAAATTTTACTAAAAAAATTCATAGTGTAGTATGTCGATAATTTTACTGAAAAAAGTCATAGTATCGTATGTCGATAAATTTTACTAAAAAAAGTCATAGTATAGTATGTCGATAAATTTACTGAAAAAAGTCATAGTATAGTATGTCGATAAATTTTACTAAAAAAAGTCATAGTATAGTATGTCGATAAATTTTACTAAAAAAAAGTCATAGTATAGTATGTCGATAAATTTCACAAAAAAAAGTCATAGTATAGTATGTCGATAAATTTTCCAAAAAAAGTCATAGTACAGTATGTCGATAAATTCTTCTAAAAAAGTCATAGTATAGTATGTCGATAAATTTTACTGAAAAAACTCATAGTATAGTATGTCGATAAATTTTACGTAAAAAAGTCATAGTATAGTATGTCGATAAATTTTACGTAAAAAAGTCATAGTATAGTATGTCGATAAATTTAGTGAAAAAACGTCATAGTATACTGCGTCGATAAATTTTAATTAAAAAAGTCATAGTATAGTATGTCGATAAATTTCATTAAAAAAAGTCATAGTATATTATTTCGATAAATTTAGTGAAAAAAATTCGTAGTATAGTATGTCGATAAATTTTACGTAAAAAAGTCATAGTATAGTATGTCGATAAATTTTACGTAAAAAAGTCATAGTATAGCATGTCGATAAATTTTATGTAAAAAAGTCATAGTATAGTATGTCGATAAATTTTACTACAAAAAGTCATAGTATAGTATGTCGATAAATTTAGTGAAAAAACATCATAGTATACTGCGTCGATAAATTTTAATTAAAAAAGTCATAGTATAGTATGTCGATAAATTTCTCTAAAATAAGTCATAGTATATTATTCCGATAAATTTAGTGAAAAAAATTCGTAGTATAGTATGTCGATAATTTGAGTGAAAAAAAGTCATAGTATAGTATGTCGATAAATTTCACTAAAAAATTCATAGTATAGTATGTCGATAAATTTTACTTAAAAAGTCATAGTATAGTATTTCAATAAGTTTAGAGAAAAAAAAGTCATAGTATAGTATGTCGATAAATTTTACTAAAAAAAGTCATAGTATAGTATGTCGATAAATTTTACTAAAAAAAGTCATAGTATAGTATGTCGATAAATTCTTCTAAAAAAATCATAGTATAGTATGTCGATAAATTTTACTAAAAAAATTCATAGTATAGTATTTCGATAATTTTACTGAAAAAAGTCATAGTATAGTATGTCGAAAAATTTTACTAAAAAAATTCATAGTATAGTATTTCCATAAATTTAGTGAAAAAAATTCATAGTATAGTATGTCGATAATTTTACTGAAAAAAGTCATAGTATAGTATGTCGATAAATTTCACTAAAAAAGTCATAGTATAGTATTTCGATAAATTTAACTAAAAAAGTCATAGTATAGTATGTCGATAAGTTTTACTAATAAAAGTCATAGTATAGTATGTCGATAAATTTTACTAAAAAAATCATAGTAAAGTATGTCGATAAATTTCACTAAAATAAAAAATTCATAGTATAGTATGTCGATAAATTTTACTAAAAAAAATTCATACTATAGTATGTCGATAAATTTAGTGAAAAAGTCATAGTATAGTATGTCGATAAATTTTACTAAAAAAAGTCAGTATAGTATGTCAATAAATTTTACGAAAAAAAGTCATATTATAGTATGTCGATAAATTTAGTGAAAAAAGTCATAGTATAGTATGTCGATAAATTTAGTGAAAAAAAGTCATAGTATAGTATGTCGATAATTTTAGTGAAAAAAAAGTCATAGTATAGTATGTCGATAAATTTAGTGAAAAAAAAGTCATAGTATAGTATGTCGATGAATTTTACGAAAAAAAGTCATAGTAGAGTATGTCGATAAATTTTACTAAAAAAAAGTCATAGTAAAGTATGTCGATAATTTCACTAAAAAAATTTATAGTGTAGTATGTCGATAAATTTTACTAAAAAAATTCATAGTATAGTATGTCGATAAATTTAGTGAAAAAAAGTCATAGTATAGTATGTCGATAAATTTTACTAAAGAAAAGTCGTAGTATATTATGTCGATAAATTTTACTAAAAAAAGTCAGTATAGTCTGTCGATAAATTTTCCTAAAAAAGTCATAGTATAGTATGTCGATAAATTCTTCTAAAAAAGTCATAGTATAGTATGTCGATAAATTTTACTGAAAAAACTCATAGTATAGTATGTCGATAAATTTTACGTAAAAAAGTAATAGTATAGTATGTCGATAAATTTTACGTAAAAAAGTCATAGTATAGTATGTCGATAAATTTAGTGAAAAAACGTCATAGTATACTGCGTCGATAAATTTTAATTAAAAAAGTCATAGTATAGTATGTCGATAAATTTCATTAAAAAAAGTCATAGTATATTATTTCGATAAATTTAGTGAAAAAAATTCGTAGTATAGTATGTCGATAATTTGAGTGAAAAAAAGTCATAGTATAGTATGTCGATAAATTTCACTAAAAAATTCATAGTATAGTATGTCGATAAATTTTACTAAAAAAAGTCATAGTATAGTATGTCGATAAATTTTACTAAAAAAGTCATAGTATAGTATGTCGATAAATTTTACTAAAAAAAGTCATAGTATAGTATGTCGATAAGTTTAGAGAAAAAAAAGTCATAGTACATTATGTCGATAAATTTTACTAAAAAAAGTCATAGTATAGTATGTCGATAAATTTTACTAAAAAAAGTCATAGTATAGTATGTCGATAAATTCTTCTAAAAAAGTCATAGTATAGTATGTCGATAAATTCTTCTAAAAAAGTCATAGTATAGTATGTCGATAATTTTACTGAAAAAAGTCATAGTATAGTATGTCGATAAATTTTACTAAAAAAAGTCATAGTACAGTATGTCGATAAATTTTACTAAAAAATTTCATAGTATAGTATGTCGATAATTTTACTGAAAAAAGTCATAGTATAGTATGTCGATAAATTTTACTAAAAAAAGTCATAGTACAGTATGTCGATAAATTTTACTAAAAAAATTCATAGTATAGTATGTCGATAATTTTACTGAAAAAAGTCATAGTATAGTATGTCGATAAATTTTACTAAAAAAAGTCATAGTATAGTATGTCGATAAATTTTACTAAAAATAAGTCATAATATAGTATGTCGATAAATTTCACTAAAAAAAGTCATAGTATAGTATGTCGATAAATTCTTCTAAAAAAGTCATAGTATAGTATGTCGATAAATTTTACTGAAAAAACTCATAGTATAGTATGTCGATAAATTCTACGTAAAAAAGTCATAGTATAGTATGTCGATAAATTTTACGTAAAAAAGTCATAGTATAGTATGTCGATAAATTTAGTGAAAAAACGTCATAGTATACTGCGTCGATAAATTTTAATTAAAAAACTCATAGTATAGTATGTCGATAAATTTCATTAAAAAAGTCATAGTATATTATTTCGATAAATTTAGTGAAAAAAATTCGTAGTATAGTATGTCGATAATTTGAATGAAAAAAAGTCATAGTATAGTATGTCGATAAATTTCACAAAAAAATTCATAGGATAGTATGTCGATAAATTTTACAAAAAAAGTCATAGTATAGTATTTCGATAAATTTAGTGAAAAAAAAGTCATAGTATAGTATGTCGATAAATTTTACTAAAAAAAGTCATAGTATAGTATGTCGATAAGTTTAGAGAAAAAAAAGTCATAGTACATTATGTCGATAAATTCTTCTAAAAAAGTTATAGTATAGTATGTCGATAATTTTACTGAAAAAAGTCATAGTATAGTATGTCGATAAATTTTACTAAAAAAAGTCATAGTACAGTATGTCGATAAATTTTACTAAAAAAATTCATAGTATAGTATGTCGATAATTTTACTGAAAAAAGTCATAGTATAGTATGTCGATAAATTTTACTAAAAAAAGTCATAGTATAGTATGTCGATAAATTTTACTAAAAAAAGTCATAGTATAGTATGTCGATAAATTTTGTGAAAAAAGTCATAGTATAGTATGTCGATAAATTTAGTGAAAAAAAGTCATAGTATAGTATGTCGATAAATTTAGTGAAAAAAGTCATAGTATAGTATGTCGATAATTTTAGTGAAAAAAAAGTCATAGTATAGTATGTCGATAAATTTTACTAAAAAAAGTCATAGTATAGTATGTCGATAAATTTTACTAAAAAAAGACATAGTATAGTATGTCGATAAATTTTACTAAAAAAGTCATAGTATAGTATGTCGATAAATTTTAAGTAAAAAAGTCATAGTATAGTATGTCGATAAATTTTACTAAAAAAAGTCATAGTATAGTATGTCGATAAGTTTAGAGAAAAAAAAGTCATAGTATAGTATGTCGATAAATTTTACTAAAAAAAGTCATAGTATAGTATGTCGATAAATATTACTAAAAAAAGTCATAGTATAGTATGTCGATAATTTTACTGAAAAAGTCATAGTATAGTATGTCGATAAATATTACTAAAAAAAGTCATAGTATAGTATGTCGATAATTTTACTGAAAAAAGTCATAGTATAGTATGTCGATAAATTTAGTGAAAAAAATTCATAGTATAGTACGTCGATAATTTTAGTGAAAAAAAAAGTCATAGTATAGTATGTCGATAAATTTTACTAAAAAAAGTCATAGTATAGTATGTCGAGAAATTTTACTAAAAAAAGTCATAGTATAGTATGTCGATAAGTTTAGAGAAAAAAAAGTCATAGTATAGTATGTCGATAAATTTTACTAAAAAAAGTCATAGTATAGTATGTCGATAAGTTTAGAGAAAAAAAAAGTCATAGTATAGTATGTCGATAAATTTTACTAAAAAAAGTCATAGTATAGTATGTCGATAAATTCTTCTAAAAAAGTCATAGTATAGTATGTCGATAAATTCTTCTAAAAAAGTCATAGTATAGTATGTCGATAAATTTTACTAAAAAAATTCATAGTATAGTATGTCGATAAATATTACTAAAAAAAGTCATAGTATAGTATGTCGATAATTTTACTGAAAAAAGTCATAGTATAGTATGTCGATAATTTTACTGAAAAAAGTCATAGTATAGTATGTCGATAAATTTTACTAAAAAAAGTCATAGTACAGTATGTCGATAAATTTTACTAAAAAATTTCATAGTATAGTATGTCGATAATTTTACTGAAAAAAGTCATAGTATAGTATGTCGATAAATTTTACTAAAAAAAGTCATAGTACAGTATGTCGATAAATTTTACTAAAAAAATTCATAGTATAGTATGTCGATAATTTTACTGAAAAAAGTCATAGTATAGTATGTCGATAAATTTTACTAAAAAAAGTCATAGTATAGTATGTCGATTGGGGGCGGCAGTAGCTCAGTCTGTAAGGACTTGGGTTAGGACGCGGACGTCACGGGTTCAAGACCCCCATGGACCAAGACCAACTGGTTGCTGGAGAGGTGCCAGTTTACCTCTTGGGCACTGCCGAGGTGCCCCTGAGCAAGGCACCAAACCCCCAACTGCTCTGGGCGCTTGTCAGGAGCAGCCCCATCACTCTGACATCTCTCCATCGCATGTATATGTACTGTGTGTGAAAAAAACAGAGTGTAAAACTGAATTTCCCCACTGTGGGACTAATAAAGGAATATCTTTCTTTCTTTCTTTCTTTAAATTTTACTAAAAATAAGTCATAATATAGTATGTCGATAAATTTTACTAAAATAAGTCATAATATAGTATGTCGATAAATTTCACTAAAAAAAGTCATAGTATAGTATGTCGATAAATTTTACTGAAAAAAACTCATTGTATAGTATGTCGATAAATTCTACGTAAAAAAGTCATAGTATAGTATGTCGATAAATTTTACGTAAAAAAGTCATAGTATAGTATGTCGATAAATTTAGTGAAAAAACGTCATAGTATACTGCGTCGATAAATTTTAATTAAAAAACTCATAGTATAGTATGTCGATAAATTTCATTAAAAAAAGTCATAGTATATTATTTCGATAAATTTAGTGAAAAAAATTCGTAGTATAGTATGTCGATAATTTGAATGAAAAAAAAGTCATAGTATAGTATGTCGATAAATTTCACTAAAAAATTCATAGGATAGTATGTCGATAAATTTTACAAAAAAAGTCATAGTATAGTATGTCGATAAATTTTACTAAAAAAAGTCATAGTATAGTATGTCGATAAGTTTAGAGAAAAAAAAGTCATAGTATAGTATGTCGATAAATTTCACTAAAAAATTCATAGTACATTATGTCGATAAATTCTTCTAAAAAAGTTATAGTATAGTATGTCGATAATTTTACTGAAAAAAGTCATAGTATAGTATGTCGATAAATTTTACTAAAAAAAGTCATAGTACAGTATGTCGATAAATTTTACTAAAAAAATTCATAGTATAGTATGTCGATAATTTTACTGAAAAAAGTCATAGTATAGTATGTCGATAAATTTTACTAAAAAAAGTCATAGTATAGTATGTCGATAAATTTTACTAAAAAAAGTCATAGTATAGTATGTCGATAAATTTAACTAAAAAAAGTCATAGTATAGTATGTCGATAAATTTTACTAAAAAAGTCATAGTATAGTATGTCGATAAATTTTGTGAAAAAAGTCATAGTATAGTATGTCGATAAATTTAGTGAAAAAAAGTCATAGTATAGTATGTCGATAAATTTAGTGAAAAAAGTCATAGTATAGTATGTCGATAATTTTAGTGAAAAAAAAAGTCATAGTATAGTATGTCGATAAATTTTACTAAAAAAAGTCATAGTATAGTATGTCGATAAATTTTACTAAAAAAAGACATAGTATAGTATGTCGATAAATTTTACTAAAAAAGTCATAGTATAGTATGTCGATAAATTTTAAGTAAAAAAGTCATAGTATAGTATGTCGATAAATTTTACTAAAAAAAGTCATAGTATAGTATGTCGATAAGTTTAGAGAAAAAAAAGTCATAGTATAGTATGTCGATAAATTTTACTAAAAAAAGTCATAGTATAGTATGTCGATAAATATTACTAAAAAAAGTCATAGTATAGTATGTCGATAATTTTACTGAAAAAGTCATAGTATAGTATGTCGATAAATATTACTAAAAAAAGTCATAGTATAGTATGTCGATAATTTTACTGAAAAAAAGTCATAGTATAGTATGTCGATAAATTTAGCGAAAAAAGTCATAGTATAGTACGTCGATAATTTTAGTGAAAAAAAAGTCATAGTATAGTATGTCGATAAATTTTACTAAAAAAAGTCATAGTATAGTATGTCGAGAAATTTTACTAAAAAAAGTCATAGTATAGTATGTCGATAAGTTTAGAGAAAAAAAAAGTCATAGCATAGTATGTCGATAAATTTTACTAAAAAAAGTCATAGTATAGTATGTCGATAAGTTTAGAGAAAAAAAAAGTCATAGTATAGTATGTCGATAAATTTTACTAAAAAAAGTCATAGTATAGTATGTCGATAAATTCTTCTAAAAAAGTCATAGTATAGTATGTCGATAAATTCTTCTAAAAAAGTCATAGTATAGTATGTCGATAAATTCTTCTAAAAAAGTCATAGTATAGTATGTCAATAAATTTTACTAAAAAAATTCATAGTATAGTATGTCGATAAATATTACTAAAAAAAGTCATAGTATAGTATGTCGATAATTTTACTGAAAAAAGTCATAGTATAGTATGTCGATAATTTTACTGAAAAAAGTCATAGTATAGTATGTCGATAAATTTTACTAAAAAAAGTCATAGTACAGTATGTCGATAAATTTTACTAAAAAATTTCATAGTATAGTATGTCGATAATTTTACTGAAAAAAGTCATAGTATAGTATGTCGATAAATTTTACTAAAAAAAGTCATAGTACAGTATGTCGATAAATTTTACTAAAAAAATTCATAGTATAGTATGTCGATAATTTTACTGAAAAAAGTCATAGTATAGTATGTCGATAAATTTTACTAAAAAAAGTCATAGTATAGTATGTCGATAAATTTTACTAAAAATAAGTCATAATATAGTATGTCGATAAATTTCACTAAAAAAAGTCATAGTATAGTATGTCGATAAATTTTCCTAAAAAAGTCATAGTATAGTATGTCGATAAATTTTACTGAAAAAACTCATAGTATAGTATGACGATAAATTCTACGTAAAAAAGTCATAGTATAGTATGTCGATAAATTTTACGTAAAAAAGTCATAGTATAGTATGTCGATAAATTTAGTGAAAAAACGTCATAGTATACTGCGTCGATAAATTTTAATTGAAAAACTCATAGTATAGTATGTCGATAAATTTCATTAAAAAAAGTCATAGTATATTATTTCGATAAATTTAGTGAAAAAAATTCGTAGTATAGTATGTCGATAATTTGAGTGAAAAAAAGTCATAGTATAGTATGTCGATAAATTTCACTAAAAAATTCATAGGATAGTATGTCGATAAATTTTACAAAAAAAGTCATAGTATAGTATTTCGATAAATTTAGTGAAAAAAAGTCATAGTATAGTATGTCGATAAATTTTACTAAAAAAAGTCATAGTATAGTATGTCGATAAGTTTAGAGAAAAAAAAAGTCATAGTACATTATGTCGATAAATTTTACTAAAAAAAGTCATAGTATAGTATGTCGATAAATTTTACTAAAAAAAGTCATAGTATAGTATGTCGATAAATTCTTCTAAAAAAGTCATAGTATAGTATGTCGATAAGTTTAGAGAAAAAAAAGTCATAGTACATTATGTCGATAAATTTTACTAAAAAAAGTCATAGTATAGTATGTCGATAAATTTTACTAAAAAAAGTCATAGTATAGTATGTCGATAAATTCTTCTAAAAAAGTTATAGTATAGTATGTCGATAATTTTACTGAAAAAAGTCATAGTATAGTATGTCGATAAATTTTACTAAAAAAAGTCATAGTACAGTATGTCGATAAATTTTACTAAAAAAATTCATAGTATAGTATGTCGATAATTTTACTGAAAAAATTCATAGTATAGTATGTCGATAAATTTTACTAAAAAAAGTCATAGTACAGTATGTCGATAAATTTTACTAAAAAAAGTCATAGTATAGTATGTCGATAAATTTTGTGAAAAAAGTCATAGTATAGTATGTCGATAAATTTAGTGAAAAAAAGTCATAGTATAGTATGTCGATAAATTTAGTGAAAAAAAGTCATAGTATAGTATGTCGATAATTTTAGTGAAAAAAAAGTCATAGTATAGTATGTCGATAAATTTTACTAAAAAAAGTCATAGTATAGTATGTCGATAAATTTTACTAAAAAAAGACATAGTATAGTATGTCGATAAATTTTACTAAAAAAGTCATAGTATAGTATGTCGATAAATTTTAAGTAAAAAAGTCATAGTATAGTATGTCGATAAATTTTACTAAAAAAAGTCATAGTATAGTATGTCGATAAGTTTAGAGAAAAAAAAAGTCATAGTATAGTATGTCGATAAATTTTACTAAAAAAAGTCATAGTATAGTATGTCGATAAATTCTTCTAAAAAAGTCATAGTATAGTATCTCGATAAATTTTACTAAAAAAATTCATAGTATAGTATGTCGATAAATATTACTAAAAAAAGTCATAGTATAGTATGTCGATAATTTTACTGAAAAAGTCATAGTATAGTATGTCGATAAATATTACTAAAAAAAGTCATAGTATAGTATGTCGATAATTTTACTGAAAAAAGTCATAGTATAGTATGTCGATAAATTTAGTGAAAAAAGTCATAGTATAGTACGTCGATAATTTTAGTGAAAAAAAAGTCATAGTATAGTATGTCGATAAATTTTACTAAAAAAAGTCATAGTATAGTATGTCGAGAAATTTTACTAAAAAAAGTCATAGTATAGTATGTCGATAAGTTTAGAGAAAAAAAAGTCATAGTATGGTATGTCGATAAATTTTACTAAAAAAAGTCATAGTATAGTATGTCGATAAGTTTAGAGAAAAAAAAGTCATAGTATAGTATGTCGATAAATTTTACTAAAAAAAGTCATAGTATAGTATGTCGATAAATTCTTCTAAAAAAGTCATAGTATAGTATGTCGATAAATTCTTCTAAAAAAGTCATAGTATAGTATGTCGATAAATTTTACTAAAAAAATTCATAGTATAGTATGTCGATAAATATTACTAAAAAAAGTCATAGTATAGTATGTCGATAATTTTACTGAAAAAAGTCATAGTATAGTATGTCGATAAATTTTACTAAAAAAAGTCATAGTATAGTATGTCGATAAATTTTACAAAAAAAAAGTCATAGTATAGTATGTCGATAAATTTAACTAAAAAAAGTCGTAGTATAGTATGTCGATAATTTTACTGAAAAAAGTCATAGTATAGTATGTCGATAATTTTACAGAAAAAAGTCATAGTATAGTATGTCAATAAATTTAACTAAAAAAAGTCATAGTATAGTATTTCCATAAATTTAGTGAAAAAAATTCATAGTATAGTATGTCGATAAATTCTTCTAAAAAAGTCATACTATAGTATGTCGATAAATTTTACTAAAAAAGTCTTAGTATAGTATGTCGATAAATTCTTCTAAAAAAGTCATAGTATAGTATGTCGATAAATTTTACTAAAAAAATTCATAGTATAGTATGTCGATAAATATTACTAAAAAAAGTCATAGTATAGTATGTCGATAATTTTACTGAAAAATGTCATAGTATAGTATGTCGATAAATTTTACTAAAAAAAGTCATAGTATAGCATGTCGATAAATTTCACTAAAAAAGTCATAGTATTGTTTGTCGATAAATTTAACTAAAAAAAGTCATAGTATAGTATGTCGATAAATTTCACTAAAAAAGTCATAGTATAGTATGTCGATAAATTTAACTAAAAAAGTCATAGTATAGTATGTCGATAAATTTAACTAAAAAAGTCACAGTATAGTATGTCGATAAGTTTTACTAAGAAAAGTCATAGTATAGTATGTCGATAAATTTTACTAAAAAAAAGTCATAGTAAAGTATGTCGATAAATTTCACTAAAAAAGTCATAGTATAGTATGTCGATAAATTTAGTGAAAAAAAAGTCATAGTATAGTATGTCGATAAATTCTTCTAAAAAAGTCATAGTATAGTATGTCGATAAATTTTACGTAAAAAAGTCATAGTATAGTATGTCGATAAATTTTATGTAAAAAAAGTCATAGTATAGTATGTCGATAAATTTTACTAAAAAAAAAGTCATAGTATAGTATGTCGATAAATTCTTCTAAAAAAGTCATAGTAAAGTATGTCAATAAATTTTACTAAAAAAAAGTCATAGTATAGTATGTCAATAAATTTTACTAAAAAAACTCATTGTATAGTATGTCGATAAATTTTACGTAAAAAAGTCATAGTATAGTATGTCGATAAATTTTACGTAAAAAAGTCATAGTATAGTATGTTGATAAATTTAGTGAAAAAACATCATAGTATACTGTGTCGATAAATTTTAATTAAAAAAGTCATAGTATAGTATGTCGATAAATTTTACTGAAAAAACTCATTGTATAGTATGTCGATAAATTTTACGTAAAAAAGTCATAGTATAGTATGTTGATAAATTTAGTGAAAAAACATCATAGTATACTGTGTCGATAAATTTTAATTAAAAAAGTCATAGTATAGTATGTCGATAAATTTTATGTAAAAAAGTCATAGTATAGTATGTCGATAAATTTTACTAAAAAAAGTCATAGTATAGTATGTCGATAAATTTAGTGAAAAAACATCATAGTATACTGTGTCGATAAATTTTAATTAAAAAAGTCATAGTATAGTATGTCGATAAATTTCACTAAAAAAAGTCATAGTATATTATTTCGATAAATTTAGTGAAAAAAAATTCGTAGTATAGTATGTCGATAATTTGAGTGAAAAAAAGTCATAGTATAGTATGTCGATAAATTTCACTAAAAAATTCATAGTATAGTATGTCGATAATTTTACTGAAAAAAGTCATAGTATAGTATTTCCATAAATTTAGTGAAAAAAATTCATAGTATAGTATGTCGATAATTTTACTGAAAAAAGTCATAGTATAGTATGTCGATAAATTTTACTAAAAAAAAGTCATAGTATAGTATGTCGATAAATTTTACTAAAAAAAGTCATAGTATAGTATGTCGAGAAATTTTACTAAAAAAAGTCATAGTATAGTATGTCGATAAATTTTACTAAAAAAGTCATAGTATAGTATGTCGATAAATTTTATGTAAAAAAGTCATAGTATAGTATGTCGATAAGTTTAGAGAAAAAAAAGTCATAGTATAGTATGTCGATAAATTTTACTAAAAAAAAAGTCATAGTATAGTATGTCGATAAATTTGACTAAAAAAAGTCATAGTATAGTATGTCGATAAATTCTTCTAAAAAAGTCATAGTATAGTATGTCGATAAATTTAACTAAAAAAAGTCATAGTATAGTATGTCGATAAATTCTTCTAAAAAAGTCATAGTATAGTATGTCGATAAATTTTACTAAAAAAAGTCATAGTATACTATGTCGATAAATTTAACTAAAAAAAGTCATAGTATAGTATGTCGATAAATTCTTCTAAAAAAGTCATAGTATAGTATGTCGATAAATTTTACGTAAAAAAGTCATAGTATAGTATGTCGATAAATTTTACTGAAAAAAAGTCATAGTATAGTATGTCGATAAATTCTTCTAAAAAAGTCATAGTATAGTATGTTGATAAATTTTACTAAAAAAAAGTCATAGTATAGTATGTCGATAAATTCTTCTAAAAAAAGTCATAGTATAGTATGTCGATAAATTGCAATAAAAAAATTTATAGTATAGTATTTCGATAAATTTAGTGAAAAAAATTCATAGTATAGTATGTCGATAATTTTATTGAAAAAAGTCATAGTATAGTACGTCGATTAATTTTACTAAAAAAAAGTCGTAGTATAGTATGTCGATAAATTTTACTAAAAAAAGTCAGTATAGTATGTCGATAATTTTAGTGAAAAAAAAAGTGATATTATAGTATGTCGATAAATTCTTCTAAAAAAGTCATAGTATATTATGTCGATAAATTTTACGTAAAAAAGTCATAGTATAGTATGTCGATAAATTTTACTAAAAAAAAGTCATAGTATAGTATGTCGATAAATTCTTCTAAAAAAGTCATAGTATAGTATGTTGATAAATTTTACTAAAAAAAAGTCATAGTATAGTATGTCGATAAATTCTTCTAAAAAAAGTCATAGTATAGTGTGTCGATGAATTTCACTAAAAAAATCATAGTATAGTATGTCGATAAATTGCAATAAAAAAATTTATAGTATAGTATTTCGATAAATTTAGTGAAAAAAATTCATAGTATAGTATGTCGATAATTTTATTGAAAAAAGTCATAGTATAGTACGTCGATTAATTTTACTAAAAAAAAGTCGTAGTATAGTATGTCGATAAATTTTACTAAAAAAAGTCAGTATAGTATGTCGATAAATTTTTCTAAAAAAGTTATAGTATAGTATGTCGGTAAATTCTTCTAAAAAAGTCATAGTATAGTATGTCGATAAATTTTACTGAAAAAACTCATTGTATAGTATGTCGATAAATTTTACGTAAAAAAGTCATAGTATAGTATGTCGATAAATTTTACGTAAAAAAGTCATAGTATAGCATGTCGATAAATTTTATGTAAAAAAGTCATAGTATAGTATGTCGATAAATTTTACTAAAAAAAGTCATAGTATAGTATGTCGATAAATTTAGTGAAAAAACATCATAGTATACTGTGTCGATAAATTTTAATTAAAAAAGTCATAGTATAGTATGTCGATAAATTTCACTAAAAAACGTCATAGTATATTATTTCGATAAATTTAGTGAAAAAAAATTCGTAGTATAGTATGTCGATAATTTGAGTGAAAAAAAGTCATAGTATAGTATGTCGATAAATTTCACTAAAAAATTCATAGTATGTCGATAAATTTTACTAAAAAAAGTCATAGGATAGTATGTCGATAAGTTTAGAGAAAAAAAAGTCATAGTATAGTATGTCGATAAATTTTACTAAAAAAAGTCATAGTATAGTATGTCGATAAATTTAACTAAAAAAAGTCATAGTATAGTATGTCGAAAAATTTTACTAAAAAAATTCATAGTATAGTATTTCCATAAATTTAGTGAAAAAAATTCATAGTATAGTATGTCGATAATTTTACTGAAAAAAGTCATAGTATAGTATTTCCATAAATTTAGTGAAAAAAGTCATAGTATAGTATTTCCATAAATTTAGTGAAAAAAATTCATAGTATAGTATGTCGATAATTTTACTGAAAAAAGTCATAGTATAGTATGTCGATAAATTTCACTAAAAAAGTCATAGTATAGTATGTCGAGAAATTTAACTAAAAAAAGTCATACTATAGTATGTCGATAAATATTACTAAAAAAAGTCATAGTACAGTATGTCGATAATTTTACTGAAAAAAGTCATAGTATAGTATGTCGATAAATTTTACTAAAAAAAGTCATAGTAAAGTATGTCGATAAATTTTAGTAAAAAAAAGTCATAGTATAGTATGTCAATAAATTTTAGTAAAAAAAGTCATAGTATAGTATGTCGATAAATTTTACTAAAAAAAAGTCATAGTATAGTGTTTCGATAAATTTTACTAAAAAAAAGTCATAGTATAGTATGTCGATAAATTTTCCTAAAAATCTCATAGTATAGTATGTCGATAATTTTAGTGAAAAAAAAGTCATAGTATAGTATGTCGATAAATTCTTCTAAAAAAAGTCATAGTATAGTGTGTCGATGAATTTCACTAAAAAAGTCATAGTATAGTATGTCGATAAATTTCAATAAAAAAATTTATAGTATAGTATGTCGATAAATTTAGTGAAAAAATTCATAGTATAGTATGTCGATAATTTTATTGAAAAAATTCATAGTATAGTATGTCGATTAATTTTACTAAAAAAAGTCATAGTAGAGTATGTCGATAAATTTTACTAACAAAAGTCATAGTATAGTATGTCGATAAATTTTACTAAAAAAAAGTCATAGTAAAGTATGTCGATAAATTTCACTAAAAAAATTCATAGTGTAGTATGTCGATAAATTTTACTAAAAAAATTCATAGTATAGTATGTCGATAAATTTAGTGAAAAAAAAGTCATAGTATAGTATGTCGATAAATTTTACTAAAAAAAAGTCGTAGTATAGTATGTCGATAAATTTTACTAAAAAAAGTCAGTATAGTATGTCGATAAATTTTTCTAAAAACGTTATAGTATAGTATGTCGGTAAATTCTTCTAAAAAAGTCATAGTATAGTATGTCGATAAATTTTACTGAAAAAACTCATAGTATAGTATGTCAATAAATTTTACGTAAAAAAGTCATAGTATAGTATGTCGATAAATTTTACGTAAAAAAGTCATAGTATAGCATGTCGATAAATTTTATGTAAAAAAGTCATAGTATAGTATGTCGATAAATTTTACTAAAAAAAGTCATAGTATAGTATGTCGATAAATTTTACTAAAAAAAGTCATAGTATAGTATGTCGATAAATTTAGTGAAAAAACATCATAGTATACTGCGTCGATAAATTTTAATTAAAAAAGTCATAGTATAGTATGTCGATAAATTTCACTAAAATAAGTCATAGTATATTATTTCGATAAATTTAGTGAAAAAAAATTCGTAGTATAGTATGTCGATAATTTGAGTGAAAAAAAGTCATAGTATAGTATGTCGATAAATTTCAATAAAAAATTCATAGTATAGTATGTCGATAAATTTTACTAAAAAAGTCATAGTATAGTATTTCGATAAGTTTAGAGAAAAAAAAAGTCATAGTATAGTATGTCGATAAATTTTACTAAAAAAAGTCATAGTATAGTATGTCGATAAATTCTTCTAAAAAAGTCATAGTATAGTATTTCCATAAATTTAGTGAAAAAAAGTCATAGTATAGTATGTCGATAAATTTCACTAAAAAAGTCTTAGTATAGTATGTCGATAAGTTTTACTAATAAAAGTCATAGTATAGTATGTCGATAAATTTTGCTAAAAAAAATCATAGTAAAGTATGTCGATAAATTTCACTAAAATAAAAAAGTCATAGTATAGTATGTCGATAAATTTTACTAAAAAAGGTCAGTATAGTATGTCAATAAATTTTACGAAAAAAAGTCATATAGTATGTCGATAAATTTAGTGAAAAAAGTCATAGTATAGTATGTCGATAAATTTAGTGAAAAAAAGTCATAGTATAGTATGTCGATAATTTTAGTGAAAAAAAAGTCATAGTATAGTATGTCGATAAATTTAGTGAAAAAAAGTCATAGTATAGTATGTCGATTAATTTTACTAAAAAAATTCATGGTGTAGTATGTCGATAAATTTAGTGAAAAAAAGTCATAGTATAGTATGTCGATAAATTTTACTAAAAAAATTCATAGTATAGTATGTCGATAAATTTAGTGAAAAAAAGTCATAGTATAGTATGTCGATAAATTTTACTAAAAAAAAGTCGTAGTATAGTATGTCGATAAATTCTTCTAAAAAAGTCATAGTATAGTATGTCGATAAATTTTACTGAAAAAACTCATAGTATAGTATGTCGATAAATTTTACGTAAAAAAGTCATAGTATAGTATGTCGATAAATTTTACGTAAAAAAGTCATAGTATAGTATGTCGATAAATTTAGTGAAAAAACGTCATAGTATACTGCGTCGATAAATTTTAATTAAAAAAGTCATAGTATAGTATGTCGATAAATTTCATTAAAAAAAGTCATAGTATAGTATGTCGATAAATTTTACTAAAAAAAGTCATAGTATAGTATGTCGATAAGTTTAGAGAAAAAAAAGTCATAGTACATTATGTCGATAAATTTTACTAAAAAAAGTCAGTATAGTATGTCGATAAATTTTACTAAAAAAAGTCATAGTATAGTATGTCGATAAATTCTTCTAAAAAAGTCATAGTTTCGTATGTCGATAAATTTCTCTAAAAAAGTCATAGTACAGTATGTCGATAAATTTTACTAAAAAAATTCATAGTATAGTATGTCGATAATTTTACTGAAAAAAGTCATAGTATAGTATGTCGATAAATTTTACTAAAAAAAGTCATAGTATAGTATGTCGATAAATTTTACTAAAAATAAGTCATAATATAGTATGTCGATAAATTTTACTAAAATAAGTCATAATATAGTATGTCGATAAATTTCACTAAAAAAAGTCATAGTATAGTATGTCGATAAATTTTACTGAAAAAACTCATAGTATAGTATGTCGATAAATTCTACGTAAAAAAGTCATAGTATAGTATGTCGATAAATTTTACGTAAAAAAGTCATAGTATAGTATGTCGATAAATTTAGTGAAAAAACGTCATAGTATACTGCGTCGATAAATTTTAATTAAAAAACTCATAGTATAGTATGTCGATAAATTTCATTAAAAAAAGTCATAGTATATTATTTCGATAAATTTAGTGAAAAAAATTCGTAGTATAGTATGTCGATAATTTGAATGAAAAAAAGTCATAGTATAGTATGTCGATAAATTTCACTAAAAAATTCATAGGATAGTATGTCGATAAATTTTACAAAAAAAGTCATAGTATAGTATTTCGATAAATTTAGTGAAAAAAAGTCATAGTATAGTATGTCGATAAATTTTACTAAAAAAAGTCATAGTATAGTATGTCGATAAGTTTAGAGAAAAAAAAGTCATAGTATAGTATGTCGATAAATTTCACTAAAAAATTCATAGTACATTATGTCGATAAATTCTTCTAAAAAAGTTATAGTATAGTATGTCGATAATTTTACTGAAAAAAGTCATAGTATAGTATGTCGATAAATTTTACTAAAAAAAGTCATAGTACAGTATGTCGATAAATTTTACTAAAAAAATTCATAGTATAGTATGTCGATAATTTTACTGAAAAAAGTCATAGTATAGTATGTCGATAAATTTTACTAAAAAAAGTCATAGTATAGTATGTCGATAAATTTTACTAAAAAAAGTCATAGTATAGTATGTCGATAAATTTAACTAAAAAAAGTCATAGTATAGTATGTCGATAAATTTTACTAAAAAAAGTCATAGTATAGTATGTCGATAAATTTTGTGAAAAAAGTCATAGTATAGTATGTCGATAAATTTAGTGAAAAAAAGTCATAGTATAGTATGTCGATAAATTTAGTGAAAAAAGTCATAGTATAGTATGTCGATAATTTTAGTGAAAAAAAAGTCATAGTATAGTATGTCGATAAATTTTACTAAAAAAAGTCATAGTATAGTATGTCGATAAATTTTACTAAAAAAAGACATAGTATAGTATGTCGATAAATTTTACTAAAAAAGTCATAGTATAGTATGTCGATAAATTTTAAGTAAAAAAGTCATAGTATAGTATGTCGATAAATTTTACTAAAAAAAAGTCATAGTATAGTATGTCGATAAGTTTAGAGAAAAAAAAGTCATAGTATAGTATGTCGATAAATTTTACTAAAAAAAGTCATAGTATAGTATGTCGATAAATATTACTAAAAAAAGTCATAGTATAGTATGTCGATAATTTTACTGAAAAAGTCATAGTATAGTATGTCGATAAATATTACTAAAAAAAGTCATAGTATAGTATGTCGATAATTTTACTGAAAAAAGTCATAGTATAGTATGTCGATAAATTTAGTGAAAAAAGTCATAGTATAGTACGTCGATAATTTTAGTGAAAAAAAAGTCATAGTATAGTATGTCGATAAATTTTACTAAAAAAAGTCATAGTATAGTATGTCGAGAAATTTTACTAAAAAAAGTCATAGTATAGTATGTCGATAAGTTTAGAGAAAAAAAAGTCATAGCATAGTATGTCGATAAATTTTACTAAAAAAAGTCATAGTATAGTATGTCGATAAGTTTAGAGAAAAAAAAGTCATAGTATAGTATGTCGATAAATTTTACTAAAAAAAGTCATAGTATAGTATGTCGATAAATTCTTCTAAAAAAGTCATAGTATAGTATGTCGATAAATTCTTCTAAAAAAGTCATAGTATAGTATGTCGATAAATTCTTCTAAAAAAGTCATAGTATAGTATGTCAATAAATTTTACTAAAAAAATTCATAGTATAGTATGTCGATAAATATTACTAAAAAAAGTCATAGTATAGTATGTCGATAATTTTACTGAAAAAAGTCATAGTATAGTATGTCGATAATTTTACTGAAAAAAGTCATAGTATAGTATGTCGATAAATTTTACTAAAAAAAGTCATAGTACAGTATGTCGATAAATTTTACTAAAAAATTTCATAGTATAGTATGTCGATAATTTTACTGAAAAAAGTCATAGTATAGTATGTCGATAAATTTTACTAAAAAAAGTCATAGTACAGTATGTCGATAAATTTTACTAAAAAAATTCATAGTATAGTATGTCGATAATTTTACTGAAAAAAGTCATAGTATAGTATGTCGATAAATTTTACTAAAAAAAGTCATAGTATAGTATGTCGATAAATTTTACTAAAAATAAGTCATAATATAGTATGTCGATAAATTTCACTAAAAAAAGTCATAGTATAGTATGTCGATAAATTTTCCTAAAAAAGTCATAGTATAGTATGTCGATAAATTTTACTGAAAAAACTCATAGTATAGTATGACGATAAATTCTACGTAAAAAAGTCATAGTATAGTATGTCGATAAATTTTACGTAAAAAAGTCATAGTATAGTATGTCGATAAATTTAGTGAAAAAACGTCATAGTATACTGCGTCGATAAATTTTAATTGAAAAACTCATAGTATAGTATGTCGATAAATTTCATTAAAAAAAGTCATAGTATATTATTTCGATAAATTTAGTGAAAAAAATTCGTAGTATAGTATGTCGATAATTTGAGTGAAAAAAAGTCATAGTATAGTATGTCGATAAATTTCACTAAAAAATTCATAGGATAGTATGTCGATAAATTTTACAAAAAAAGTCATAGTATAGTATTTCGATAAATTTAGTGAAAAAAAGTCATAGTATAGTATGTCGATAAATTTTACTAAAAAAAGTCATAGTATAGTATGTCGATAAGTTTAGAGAAAAAAAAGTCATAGTACATTATGTCGATAAATTTTACTAAAAAAAGTCATAGTATAGTATGTCGATAAATTTTACTAAAAAAAGTCATAGTATAGTATGTCGATAAATTCTTCTAAAAAAGTCATAGTATAGTATGTCGATAAGTTTAGAGAAAAAAAAGTCATAGTACATTATGTCGATAAATTTTACTAAAAAAAAGTCATAGTATAGTATGTCGATAAATTTTACTAAAAAAAGTCATAGTATAGTATGTCGATAAATTCTTCTAAAAAAGTTATAGTATAGTATGTCGATAATTTTACTGAAAAAAGTCATAGTATAGTATGTCGATAAATTTTACTAAAAAAAGTCATAGTACAGTATGTCGATAAATTTTACTAAAAAAATTCATAGTATAGTATGTCGATAATTTTACTGAAAAAATTCATAGTATAGTATGTCGATAAATTTTACTAAAAAAAGTCATAGTACAGTATGTCGATAAATTTTACTAAAAAAAGTCATAGTATAGTATGTCGATAAATTTTGTGAAAAAAGTCATAGTATAGTATGTCGATAAATTTAGTGAAAAAAAGTCATAGTATAGTATGTCGATAAATTTAGTGAAAAAAAGTCATAGTATAGTATGTCGATAATTTTAGTGAAAAAAAAGTCATAGTATAGTATGTCGATAAATTTTACTAAAAAAAGTCATAGTATAGTATGTCGATAAATTTTACTAAAAAAAGACATAGTATAGTATGTCGATAAATTTTACTAAAAAAGTCATAGTATAGTATGTCGATAAATTTTAAGTAAAAAAGTCATAGTATAGTATGTCGATAAATTTTACTAAAAAAAGTCATAGTATAGTATGTCGATAAGTTTAGAGAAAAAAAAGTCATAGTATAGTATGTCGATAAATTTTACTAAAAAAAGTCATAGTATAGTATGTCGATAAATTCTTCTAAAAAAGTCATAGTATAGTATCTCGATAAATTTTACTAAAAAAATTCATAGTATAGTATGTCGATAAATATTACTAAAAAAAGTCATACTATAGTATGTCGATAATTTTACTGAAAAAGTCATAGTATAGTATGTCGATAAATATTACTAAAAAAAGTCATAGTATAGTATGTCGATAATTTTACTGAAAAAAGTCATAGTATAGTATGTCGATAAATTTAGTGAAAAAAGTCATAGTATAGTACGTCGATAATTTTAGTGAAAAAAAAGTCATAGTATAGTATGTCGATAAATTTTACTAAAAAAAGTCATAGTATAGTATGTCGAGAAATTTTACTAAAAAAAGTCATAGTATAGTATGTCGATAAGTTTAGAGAAAAAAAAGTCATAGTATAGTATGTCGATAAATTTTACTAAAAAAAGTCATAGTATAGTATGTCGATAAGTTTAGAGAAAAAAAAGTCATAGTATAGTATGTCGATAAATTTTACTAAAAAAAGTCATAGTATAGTATGTCGATAAATTCTTCTAAAAAAGTCATAGTATAGTATGTCGATAAATTCTTCTAAAAAAGTCATAGTATAGTATGTCGATAAATTTTACTAAAAAAATTCATAGTATAGTATGTCGATAAATATTACTAAAAAAAGTCATAGTATAGTATGTCGATAATTTTACTGAAAAAAGTCATAGTATAGTATGTCGATAAATTTTACTAAAAAAAGTCATAGTATAGTATGTCGATAAATTTTACAAAAAAAAAGTCATAGTATAGTATGTCGATAAATTTAACTAAAAAAAGTCGTAGTATAGTATGTCGATAATTTTACTGAAAAAAGTCATAGTATAGTATGTCGATAATTTTACAGAAAAAAGTCATAGTATAGTATGTCAATAAATTTAACTAAAAAAAGTCATAGTATAGTATTTCCATAAATTTAGTGAAAAAAATTCATAGTATAGTATGTCGATAAATTCTTCTAAAAAAGTCATACTATAGTATGTCGATAAATTTTACTAAAAAAGTCTTAGTATAGTATGTCGATAAATTCTTCTAAAAAAGTCATAGTATAGTATGTCGATAAATTTTACTAAAAAAATTCATAGTATAGTATGTCGATAAATATTACTAAAAAAAGTCATAGTATAGTATGTCGATAATTTTACTGAAAAATGTCATAGTATAGTATGTCGATAAATTTTACTAAAAAAAGTCATAGTATAGCATGTCGATAAATTTCACTAAAAAAGTCATAGTATTGTTTGTCGATAAATTTAACTAAAAAAAGTCATAGTATAGTATGTCGATAAATTTCACTAAAAAAGTCATAGTATAGTATGTCGATAAATTTAACTAAAAAAGTCATAGTATAGTATGTCGATAAATTTAACTAAAAAAGTCACAGTATAGTATGTCGATAAGTTTTACTAAGAAAAGTCATAGTATAGTATGTCGATAAATTTTACTAAAAAAAAAGTCATAGTAAAGTATGTCGATAAATTTCACTAAAAAAGTCATAGTATAGTATGTCGATAAATTTAGTGAAAAAAAAGTCATAGTATAGTATGTCGATAAATTCTTCTAAAAAAGTCATAGTATAGTATGTCGATAAATTTTACGTAAAAAAGTCATAGTATAGTATGTCGATAAATTTTATGTAAAAAAAGTCATAGTATAGTATGTCGATAAATTTTACTAAAAAAAAGTCATAGTATAGTATGTCGATAAATTCTTCTAAAAAAGTCATAGTAAAGTATGTCAATAAATTTTACTAAAAAAAAGTCATAGTATAGTATGTCAATAAATTTTACTAAAAAAACTCATTGTATAGTATGTCGATAAATTTTACGTAAAAAAGTCATAGTATAGTATGTCGATAAATTTTACGTAAAAAAGTCATAGTATAGTATGTTGATAAATTTAGTGAAAAAACATCATAGTATACTGTGTCGATAAATTTTAATTAAAAAAGTCATAGTATAGTATGTCGATAAATTTTACTGAAAAAACTCATTGTATAGTATGTCGATAAATTTTACGTAAAAAAGTCATAGTATAGTATGTTGATAAATTTAGTGAAAAAACATCATAGTATACTGTGTCGATAAATTTTAATTAAAAAAGTCATAGTATAGTATGTCGATAAATTTTATGTAAAAAAGTCATAGTATAGTATGTCGATAAATTTTACTAAAAAAAGTCATAGTATAGTATGTCGATAAATTTAGTGAAAAAACATCATAGTATACTGTGTCGATAAATTTTAATTAAAAAAGTCATAGTATAGTATGTCGATAAATTTCACTAAAAAAAGTCATAGTATATTATTTCGATAAATTTAGTGAAAAAAAATTCGTAGTATAGTATGTCGATAATTTGAGTGAAAAAAAGTCATAGTATAGTATGTCGATAAATTTCACTAAAAAATTCATAGTATAGTATGTCGATAATTTTACTGAAAAAAGTCATAGTATAGTATTTCCATAAATTTAGTGAAAAAAATTCATAGTATAGTATGTCGATAATTTTACTGAAAAAAGTCATAGTATAGTATGTCGATAAATTTTACTAAAAAAAAGTCATAGTATAGTATGTCGATAAATTTTACTAAAAAAAGTCATAGTATAGTATGTCGAGAAATTTTACTAAAAAAAGTCATAGTATAGTATGTCGATAAATTTTACTAAAAAAGTCATAGTATAGTATGTCGATAAATTTTATGTAAAAAAGTCATAGTATAGTATGTCGATAAGTTTAGAGAAAAAAAAGTCATAGTATAGTATGTCGATAAATTTTACTAAAAAAAAGTCATAGTATAGTATGTCGATAAATTTGACTAAAAAAAGTCATAGTATAGTATGTCGATAAATTCTTCTAAAAAAGTCATAGTATAGTATGTCGATAAATTTAACTAAAAAAAGTCATAGTATAGTATGTCGATAAATTCTTCTAAAAAAGTCATAGTATAGTATGTCGATAAATTTTACTAAAAAAAGTCATAGTATACTATGTCGATAAATTTAACTAAAAAAAGTCATAGTATAGTATGTCGATAAATTCTTCTAAAAAAGTCATAGTATAGTATGTCGATAAATTTTACGTAAAAAAGTCATAGTATAGTATGTCGATAAATTTTACTGAAAAAAAGTCATAGTATAGTATGTCGATAAATTCTTCTAAAAAAGTCATAGTATAGTATGTTGATAAATTTTACTAAAAAAAAGTCATAGTATAGTATGTCGATAAATTCTTCTAAAAAAAGTCATAGTATAGTATGTCGATAAATTGCAATAAAAAAATTTATAGTATAGTATTTCGATAAATTTAGTGAAAAAAATTCATAGTATAGTATGTCGATAATTTTATTGAAAAAAGTCATAGTATAGTACGTCGATTAATTTTACTAAAAAAAAGTCGTAGTATAGTATGTCGATAAATTTTACTAAAAAAAGTCAGTATAGTATGTCGATAATTTTAGTGAAAAAAAAGTGATATTATAGTATGTCGATAAATTCTTCTAAAAAAGTCATAGTATATTATGTCGATAAATTTTACGTAAAAAAGTCATAGTATAGTATGTCGATAAATTTTACTAAAAAAAAAGTCATAGTATAGTATGTCGATAAATTCTTCTAAAAAAGTCATAGTATAGTATGTTGATAAATTTTACTAAAAAAAAGTCATAGTATAGTATGTCGATAAATTCTTCTAAAAAAAGTCATAGTATAGTGTGTCGATGAATTTCACTAAAAAAATCATAGTATAGTATGTCGATAAATTGCAATAAAAAAATTTATAGTATAGTATTTCGATAAATTTAGTGAAAAAAATTCATAGTATAGTATGTCGATAATTTTATTGAAAAAAGTCATAGTATAGTACGTCGATTAATTTTACTAAAAAAAAGTCGTAGTATAGTATGTCGATAAATTTTACTAAAAAAAGTCAGTATAGTATGTCGATAAATTTTTCTAAAAAAGTTATAGTATAGTATGTCGGTAAATTCTTCTAAAAAAGTCATAGTATAGTATGTCGATAAATTTTACTGAAAAAACTCATTGTATAGTATGTCGATAAATTTTACGTAAAAAAGTCATAGTATAGTATGTCGATAAATTTTACGTAAAAAAGTCATAGTATAGCATGTCGATAAATTTTATGTAAAAAAGTCATAGTATAGTATGTCGATAAATTTTACTAAAAAAAGTCATAGTATAGTATGTCGATAAATTTAGTGAAAAAACATCATAGTATACTGTGTCGATAAATTTTAATTAAAAAAGTCATAGTATAGTATGTCGATAAATTTCACTAAAAAACGTCATAGTATATTATTTCGATAAATTTAGTGAAAAAAAATTCGTAGTATAGTATGTCGATAATTTGAGTGAAAAAAAGTCATAGTATAGTATGTCGATAAATTTCACTAAAAAATTCATAGTATGTCGATAAATTTTACTAAAAAAAGTCATAGGATAGTATGTCGATAAGTTTAGAGAAAAAAAAGTCATAGTATAGTATGTCGATAAATTTTACTAAAAAAAGTCATAGTATAGTATGTCGATAAATTTAACTAAAAAAAGTCATAGTATAGTATGTCGAAAAATTTTACTAAAAAAATTCATAGTATAGTATTTCCATAAATTTAGTGAAAAAAATTCATAGTATAGTATGTCGATAATTTTACTGAAAAAAGTCATAGTATAGTATTTCCATAAATTTAGTGAAAAAAGTCATAGTATAGTATTTCCATAAATTTAGTGAAAAAAATTCATAGTATAGTATGTCGATAATTTTACTGAAAAAAGTCATAGTATAGTATGTCGATAAATTTCACTAAAAAAGTCATAGTATAGTATGTCGAGAAATTTAACTAAAAAAAGTCATACTATAGTATGTCGATAAATATTACTAAAAAAAGTCATAGTACAGTATGTCGATAATTTTACTGAAAAAAGTCATAGTATAGTATGTCGATAAATTTTACTAAAAAAAGTCATAGTAAAGTATGTCGATAAATTTTAGTAAAAAAAAGTCATAGTATAGTATGTCAATAAATTTTAGTAAAAAAAGTCATAGTATAGTATGTCGATAAATTTTACTAAAAAAAAGTCATAGTATAGTGTTTCGATAAATTTTACTAAAAAAAAGTCATAGTATAGTATGTCGATAAATTTTCCTAAAAATCTCATAGTATAGTATGTCGATAATTTTAGTGAAAAAAAAGTCATAGTATAGTATGTCGATAAATTCTTCTAAAAAAAGTCATAGTATAGTGTGTCGATGAATTTCACTAAAAAAGTCATAGTATAGTATGTCGATAAATTTCAATAAAAAAATTTATAGTATAGTATGTCGATAAATTTAGTGAAAAAATTCATAGTATAGTATGTCGATAATTTTATTGAAAAAATTCATAGTATAGTATGTCGATTAATTTTACTAAAAAAAGTCATAGTAGAGTATGTCGATAAATTTTACTAACAAAAGTCATAGTATAGTATGTCGATAAATTTTACTAAAAAAAAGTCATAGTAAAGTATGTCGATAAATTTCACTAAAAAAATTCATAGTGTAGTATGTCGATAAATTTTACTAAAAAAATTCATAGTATAGTATGTCGATAAATTTAGTGAAAAAAAGTCATAGTATAGTATGTCGATAAATTTTACTAAAAAAAAGTCGTAGTATAGTATGTCGATAAATTTTACTAAAAAAAGTCAGTATAGTATGTCGATAAATTTTTCTAAAAACGTTATAGTATAGTATGTCGGTAAATTCTTCTAAAAAAGTCATAGTATAGTATGTCGATAAATTTTACTGAAAAAACTCATAGTATAGTATGTCAATAAATTTTACGTAAAAAAGTCATAGTATAGTATGTCGATAAATTTTACGTAAAAAAGTCATAGTATAGCATGTCGATAAATTTTATGTAAAAAAGTCATAGTATAGTATGTCGATAAATTTTACTAAAAAAAGTCATAGTATAGTATGTCGATAAATTTTACTAAAAAAAGTCATAGTATAGTATGTCGATAAATTTAGTGAAAAAACATCATAGTATACTGCGTCGATAAATTTTAATTAAAAAAGTCATAGTATAGTATGTCGATAAATTTCACTAAAATAAGTCATAGTATATTATTTCGATAAATTTAGTGAAAAAAAATTCGTAGTATAGTATGTCGATAATTTGAGTGAAAAAAAGTCATAGTATAGTATGTCGATAAATTTCAATAAAAAATTCATAGTATAGTATGTCGATAAATTTTACTAAAAAAGTCATAGTATAGTATTTCGATAAGTTTAGAGAAAAAAAAGTCATAGTATAGTATGTCGATAAATTTTACTAAAAAAAGTCATAGTATAGTATGTCGATAAATTCTTCTAAAAAAGTCATAGTATAGTATTTCCATAAATTTAGTGAAAAAAAGTCATAGTATAGTATGTCGATAAATTTCACTAAAAAAGTCTTAGTATAGTATGTCGATAAGTTTTACTAATAAAAGTCATAGTATAGTATGTCGATAAATTTTGCTAAAAAAAATCATAGTAAAGTATGTCGATAAATTTCACTAAAATAAAAAAGTCATAGTATAGTATGTCGATAAATTTTACTAAAAAAGGTCAGTATAGTATGTCAATAAATTTTACGAAAAAAAGTCATATAGTATGTCGATAAATTTAGTGAAAAAAGTCATAGTATAGTATGTCGATAAATTTAGTGAAAAAAAGTCATAGTATAGTATGTCGATAATTTTAGTGAAAAAAAAGTCATAGTATAGTATGTCGATAAATTTAGTGAAAAAAAGTCATAGTATAGTATGTCGATTAATTTTACTAAAAAAATTCATGGTGTAGTATGTCGATAAATTTAGTGAAAAAAAGTCATAGTATAGTATGTCGATAAATTTTACTAAAAAAATTCATAGTATAGTATGTCGATAAATTTAGTGAAAAAAAGTCATAGTATAGTATGTCGATAAATTTTACTAAAAAAAAGTCGTAGTATAGTATGTCGATAAATTCTTCTAAAAAAGTCATAGTATAGTATGTCGATAAATTTTACTGAAAAAACTCATAGTATAGTATGTCGATAAATTTTACGTAAAAAAGTCATAGTATAGTATGTCGATAAATTTTACGTAAAAAAGTCATAGTATAGTATGTCGATAAATTTAGTGAAAAAACGTCATAGTATACTGCGTCGATAAATTTTAATTAAAAAAGTCATAGTATAGTATGTCGATAAATTTCATTAAAAAAAGTCATAGTATAGTATGTCGATAAATTTTACTAAAAAAAGTCATAGTATAGTATGTCGATAAGTTTAGAGAAAAAAAAGTCATAGTACATTATGTCGATAAATTTTACTAAAAAAAGTCAGTATAGTATGTCGATAAATTTTACTAAAAAAAGTCATAGTATAGTATGTCGATAAATTCTTCTAAAAAAGTCATAGTTTCGTATGTCGATAAATTTCTCTAAAAAAGTCATAGTACAGTATGTCGATAAATTTTACTAAAAAAATTCATAGTATAGTATGGCGATAATTTTACTGAAAAAAGTCATAGTATAGTATGTCGATAAATTTTACTAAAAAAAGTCATAGTACAGTATGTCGATAAATTTTACTAAAAAAATTCATAGTATAGTATGTCGATAATTTTACTGAAAAAAGTCATAGTATAGTATGTCGATAAATTTTACGTAAAAAAGTCATAGTATAGTATGTCGATAAATTTAGTGAAAAAACGTCATAGTATACTGCGTCGATAAATTTTAATTAAAAAAGTCATAGTATAGTATGTCGATAAATTTCATTAAAAAAAGTCATAGTATAGTATGTCGATAAATTTTACTAAAAAAAGTCATAGTTTCGTATGTCGATAAATTCTTCTAAAAAAGTCATAGTATAGTATGTCGATAATTTTACTGAAAAAAGTCATAGTATAGTATGTCGATAAATTTTACTAAAAAAAGTCATAGTACAGTATGTCGATAAATTTTACTAAAAAAATTCATAGTATAGTATGTCGATAATTTTACTGAAAAAAGTCATAGTATAGTATGTCGATAAATTTTACTAAAAAAAGTCATAGTACAGTATGTCGATAAATTTTACTAAAAAAATTCATAGTATAGTATGTCGATAATTTTACTGAAAAAAGTCATAGTATAGTATGTCGAAAAATTTTACTAAAAAAAGTCATAGTATAGTATGTCGATAAATTTTACTAAAAAAAGTCATAGTATAGTATGTCGAAAAATTTTACTAAAAAAATTCATAGTATAGCGTTTCCATAAATTTAGTGAAAAAAATTCATAGTATAGTATGTCGATAATTTTACTGAAAAAAGTCATAGTATAGTATGTCGATAAATTTAACTAAAAAAAGTCATAGTGTAGTATGTCGATAAATTTCACTAAAAAAGTCATAGTATAGTATGTCGATAAATTTAACTAAAAAAAGTCATAGTATAGTATGTCGATAAATTTTACTAAAAAAAATCATAGTAAAGTATGTCGATAAATTTCACTAAAATAAAAAATTCATAGTATAGTATGTCGATAAATTTTACTAAAAAAAATTCATAGTATAGTATGTCGATAAATTTTACTAAAAAAAGTCAGTATAGTATGTCAATAAATTTTACGAAAAAAAGTCATATTATAGTATGTCGATAAATTTTGTGAAAAAAGTCATAGTATAGTATGTCGATAAATTTAGTGAAAAAAAGTCATAGTATAGTATGTCGATAAATTTAGTGAAAAAAAGTCATAGTATAGTATGTCGATAATTTTAGTGAAAAAAAAAGTCATAGTATAGTATGTCGATAAATTTTACTAAAAAAAGTCATAGTATAGTATGTCGATAAATTTTACTAAAAAAAGACATAGTATAGTATGTCGATAAATTTTACTAAAAAAGTCATAGTATAGTATGTTGATAAATTTTACTAAAAAAAAGTCATAGTATAGTATGTCGATAAATTCTTCTAAAAAAAGTCATAGTATAGTATGTCGATAAATTTTACTAAAAAAAGTCAGTATAGTATGTCGATAATTTTATTGAAAAAAGTCATAGTATAGTATGTCGATTAATTTTACTAAAAAAAAGTCGTAGTATAGTATGTCGATAAATTTTACTAAAAAAAGTCAGTATAGTATGTCGATAAATTTTTCTAAAAAAGTTATAGTATAGTATGTCGGTAAATTCTTCTAAAAAAGTCATAGTATAGTATGTCGATAAATTTTACTGAAAAAACTCATTGTATAGTATGTCGATAAATTTTACGAAAAAAAGTCATAGTATAGTATGTCGATAATTTGAGTGAAAAAAAGTCATAGTATAGTATGTCGATGGGCTGCACGGTGGTGTAGTGGTTAGCGCTGTCGCCTCACAGCAAGAGGGTCGCAGGTTCGATTCCAGCTTGCGGCTCTTCTGTGTGGAGTTTGCATGTTCTCCCCGTGTAAGCGTGGGTTTTCTCCGGGTACTCCGGCTTCCTCCCACCATCCAAAGACATGCTGTTTAGGTTAATTGATTACTCTAAATTGCCCGTAGGTGTGGATGTGAGCGTGAATGGTTGTCTGTCTCTATGTTGTCTGTCTCTATGTGCCCTGCGATGGACTGGCGACCTGTCCAGGGTGTACCCTGCCTTCGCCCAATGCCAGCTGGGATCGGCTCCAGCCCCCCGCGACCCCTAACGGGAAAAACGGTTGACGATGGATGGATGGATGGATAGTATGTCGATAAATTTCACTAAAAAATTCATAGTATAGTATGTCGATAAATTTTACTAAAAAAAGTCATAGGATAGTATGTCGATAAGTTTAGAGAAAAAAAAAGTCATAGTATAGTATGTCGATAAATTTTACTAAAAAAAGTCATAGTATAGTATGTCGATAAATTTAACTAAAAAAAGTCATAGTATAGTATGTCGATAAATTCTTCAAAAAAATTCATACTATAGTATGTCGATAAATTTTACTAAAAAAAGTCATAGTATAGTATGTCGATAAATTTTACTAAAAAAAGTCATAGTATAGTATGTCGATAATTTTACTGAAAAAAGTCATAGTATAGTATGTCGATAAATTTTACTAAAAAAAGTCATAGTATAGTATGTCGATAAATTTAACTAAAAAAAGTCATAGTATAGTATGTCGAAAAATTTTACTAAAAAAATTCATAGTTTAGTATTTCCATAAATTTAGTGAAAAAAATTCATAGTATAGTATGTCGATAATTTTACTGAAAAAAGTCATAGTATAGTATTTCCATAAATTTAGTGAAAAAAGTCATAGTATAGTATTTCCATAAATTTAGTGAAAAAAATTCATAGTATAGTATGTCGATAATTTTACTGAAAAAAGTCATAGTATAGTATGTCGATAAATTTCACTAAAAAAGTCATAGTATAGTATGTCGATAAATTTAACTAAAAAAAGTCATAGTAAAGTATGTCGATAAATTTCACTAAAAAAGTCATAGTATAGTATGTCGATAAATTTTAGTAAAAAAAAGTCATAGTATAGTATGTCAATAAATTTTAGTAAAAAAAGTCATAGTATAGTATGTCGATAAATTTTACTAAAAAAAAGTCATAGTATAGTGTTTCGATAAATTTTACTAAAAAAAAGTCATAGTATAGTATGTCGATAATTTTAGTGAAAAAAAAGTCATAGTATAGTATGTCGATAAATTCTTCTAAAAAAGTCATAGTATAGTATGTCGATAAATTCTTCTAAAAAAAGTCATAGTATAGTATGTTGATAAATTTCACTAAAAAAAGTCATAGTGTAGTATGTCGTTAATTTCACTAAAAAAAGTCATAGTATAGTATGTATATAAATCACAGGGCACATCAAAAGCCTGTTGAACAGGAAGAAGAGGGCTTTCATGGCCAGGGACAGAGAGGGGACCAAGGCTGTCCAGAAGGAGCTGAAGAAGGAGCTTCAGCTGGCTAAGGACGCCTACAAAGACAAGCTGGAGGGAAAACTACAAGCCAGCAGCTCCAGGGAGGTGTGGGGAGGCTTCAGGAGGATAACGGGCTACAAACAGTCAGGCCCTGCAGTGGAGGGGAACCTGGAACAGGACAACCAGTTAAACCTGTTCTTCAACCAGGACCTGGTGGAATACATATACATACGTATACATATATATACATATGTATACACTGAAGACTGACAAACAGCTGCTGGCTAACCAACCAGACATAGTGGTGGAGGACAAAGAGCAGAAGAGGGTGGTGGTGATGGAGGGTGGTGGTGATGGAGGGTGGTGGTGATGGAGGGTGGAGATACGAGCACGAAAAGGTTGAGAAGTATCAAGGGTTGAGAGAACAGCTGGAACAGATGTGGAAGATCAAGGCTAACGTGGTCCCCGTGGTAGTAGGAGCACTCGGGGCGGTGACCCCCAAACTGGGAGAACGGATCCAACAGAACCCAGGAACCACATCTGAAGCCTCAGTCCAGAAGAGGACAAACTGGACCATATTACGCCGGTGTTAGGTTCAAACCTGGAACACAGGAAGAAATGAGAGGCAGACACAAACTCAGATCTTTTTACTGGCAAGGGGAGACAGGACACCACTGTAACACCGCTGCTACAGAATCCTTCTCCACAGAGTCCTGGTCTCCCCCGGCCTTTTATTTAGGTTGGGCAGTCAGTAATACTGCATAGTCACACAATCTTATATCAGGCACATTCTGTCACATAACCATTTACACAAAATCACAAAGCAAGAATGTAATCATTATTGCTTCGTTAGCATGTTTACTGCATAGCTGCATATATCAGGACCTGCTGGACCTATTCTAGTCTGTAGAAGGTCACAGTCACTCAATGACAACTAAAGCACAAGTCAGCACCCACAGAGGAACAGAGCAACTTAGAAGGATAAACAATATGAAAAAATATTTATTCCAACAGCCGGTCATTAAATCAGTACGCTGGCTTCCTGAGTCGAGAGATAGATTTTAAAATCTTACTGCTGTGCTACAGAGCACTGAAAGGTCTCGGACCAAAATACATGCTTGACCTGCTAGTTCCCTACGTAGCATCCAGACCCCTTTGGTCATCTGGATCTGGTTCGTTGTGTGTTCCAAGAACAGGAACCGAGCGAGGTGAGGCAGCATTCAGTTATTGTTCCTCACATGTGGAACAAGGTTCCTGTAGATCTGAGGTCTGTTCAGACTGTCAGCTCTCTAAATCTTAAATTAAAACCCACCTGCTCTATTCTGCTGACCTCACATTAATTAGACAATACTGACTTGTGCTTTTTATTTTACCTCTTTTGTTTTTCTTAATTTTATTACACTGCACTGTAACTCTGTTCCTGTTTTTATTTTATTGTATTTTTTATTAGCATTATATTTCTATTTCTGTTTTCTAATTGACTGTTTTTACTATTTTCAATTCTGTCTTGCAGCTTTTAATGTTTCTGTAAAGCACTTTGACCTCGTGTTGAGATGTGCTGTTCAAATAAACTTGTCTTACCTGGAGCCTTGCCAGGACGTCCTGCGTCCACCCAACAGCGTCGGAGATGTTTAACGTGAAGCTGCTTTATTCAGTGTGGAACACTGAACACTACAACTCCCATGATCCCACACTGCTTCACCTCTTCACCTTTGGACTGAGGACCTCTGGTGTTAGAACATGACACTAGCCACACGTCTCCAATCCGATCTGAGGCTCGGTTGACATGGAAACTAAATAAAACGATCCGATCGTGACGTGCGTGTACGTGCACTGAGTGATTAATCAGAATAAATCCTTTGGGCAGAGTCGTCTATTTTTCCAGAAACAGTAGAAGAAGAAGCTGGACTTCCGCCTGTGTTGTAAACAAACGCCGCGTTGTCCGTCTCGCGTCACGCTGACGTAGCGCACATGCTCAGTGGAGATGGTTTTACCCAACCAGGAAGACGCGATCTGAATGGGTGTGTACGTGGACGCCGGTCTTTCCGACTGGGCCGCATCGGATCAGAATCTGCTGCTTGGCGTGTTCACATGAAGCATTTTTAATCCGATTGGACCTTTATCCCGATTGTTTGTGTCCATGTAAACGCAGCTAGTGTGAACAGAAACAAAGTGATATTCAAAGGAACTGATTTATTTTATAAAACAGCCAAATAATCCGTCAACATAAAAACACATTTTTCTCTACGAGGAACAAAAGAGACTTAAAAGAATAGTTTGACATGTGGCTAGTTTACCTTCAGAAAGTGTTGGAACAACAGAAAATGTCTGACAATATCGTCACCATGGCAACAGCTCGGAGAGTTCAGAAGTGCAATCAGCATTGGATTTTAAAGGTATTATGTGTAGTGGCGCTAACCGGGGCCTGATGCTAACCGGGTCCCTGTGCTCTACGTTAGCTGTCTGCGTTTTCACTGACGACGGACTGGGCTCTACAATGGTATTACAGACCGGACGGGCTGGGGCTAGCTTGTTAGCATGCTAGCTGGTTAGCATACTGCAACACAACAGTTGAAGCTGATGAAGTCTATTATTTAATGGATGAACTAAAAGTCTGACACATTACACCTCTAAGTCTGAACAACTGAATAAAAAGTCCCACTTCAACTCTTCTTCCTCTGATGAAATCTACGCGGTCGGCTTCTTCCCTTTCTTCTTCTCTGCTTTGGTCTGTTCCTTTTCCAGATGTTTCTGAAACAGCAGCAGGAAGGAACAGGTTGGTGAAGGTCAGCTGGTTCTAGTTTGGCGTGTCCATGTTTGGAGATTATTGGTGTGACTATTGGAGCTGAGTCAGTGTTTCAGAGACACCATCCTCCACACGGACATAAGAAAATAAATCAATATTAATAGTTAATATTCATTGATGTGTCTCCTATTATTGATCTTCCCCTTTAAGTTTTACAGCTACAGTTCACATAATGCTTTGGGGACTGCAAATCACATGGTGGTGTTTGCTGGGTCCACGTCACCGACTCCAGCTAGCTAGCCAACTCAGCTGCGGTCCACGTCACCGACTCCAGCTAGCTAGCCAACTCAGCTGCGGTCCACGTCACAGACTCCAGCTAGCTAGCCAACTCAGCTGCGGTCCACGTCACAGACTCTAGCTAGCTAGCCAACTCAGCTGTGGTCCACGTCACCGACTCCAGCTAGCTAGCCAACTCAGCTGTGGTCCACGTCACCGACTCCAGCTAGCTAGCCAACTCAGCTGCGGTCCACGTCACAGACTCTAGCTAGCTAGCCAACTCAGCTGCGGTCCACGTCACAGACTCTAGCTAGCTAGCCAACTCAGCTGCGGTCCACGTCACAGACTCTAGCTAGCTAGCCAACTCACCTCGGTCCACGTCACAGACTCTAGCTAGCTAGCCAACTCACCTCGGTCCACGTCACCGACTCTAGCTAGCTAGCCAACTCAGCTGCGGTCCACGTCACCGACTCTAGCTAGCTAGCCAACTCAGCTGTGGTCCACGTCACCGACTCCAGCTAGCTAGCCAACTCAGCTGTGGTCCACGTCACCGACTCCAGCGAGCTAGCCAACTCAGCTGTGGTCCACGTCACCGACTCCAGCGAGCTAGCCAACTCAGCTGTGGTCCACGTCACCGACTCCAGCTAGCTAGCTAACTTCGCGATGTTCCACTATCACACTGTTGGCTGTCATCTTTCTATTGATGTATTTTCACAGTCTGATATCTTAACACTTTTACTACAAATTTGACTCGATAAATTATCTTTTAAACGTTCAAACATCAGATCTGTGATTCATGGAGCAATTCGATAGGATCAAATAAATATTTATCTCTCCATTGACTACCATTGACATTTTTCATGGCGGTCACAGGAAGGGGCGGGGCTTGGCTGACTGATGTGTGGGCGGGGCCTGGTCTTACCTGCAGCTTGTCGTAGTGCGTCTGGCTGCTGCAGTGCGTCTTCTTGGCCGTCTCTTCGTTGGAGTAGAACAGGAAGCAGACACGGCAGTAATAACCCATCTTCACGTGTTCAACACCTGGACAAACAAGCGGCATGATGGATGTTATTAATTGAAAGTGTTCGCTGCCGTCATCCTACCAGCGATAAGATAACCTGCCTAAATACCTGGATAGCGATACTGAAGCCATACTTCAGGAGAAGTAAAGGAATAGATGAATGACACAACATGGACCTTTATCTGATTTTCTATTCATTAAAAATGTTTATATTTTTCAGAAAAACCTGAAATAGGCAGCAATCTGATACTACACCCTATACTTGAGTTTATTTCATTCATAACTTGTGTTAAATTTGCATTTATTTTTGATGCACAATTTACATTTCATCTGTATTCTTATTTCCATTTCTCTTATAACTTCTCTGTTTATATGGACTTTGATTCTGAACTGGAGCCGCTGTGCTTCCCCTCTGATGTCCCTCATTAAACAGCATTTAGTGAGGCCTGTCTCCGTGAAACAGCGCCCCCCACCGGAGCACCGGTCCCAGTTCAGGAGGACCGCGGTACTGCAGCCTGGGGGTCCGCAGATAAAGAGCCTGAGCTCCTCACCGATGGGGGTGTTGGGGTCGTGGGGGGGCAGCGGCAGAGACGCTACGCCGGGTCTGGTTTCACCGGGGGGGGCCTCGGACTGTCCTGTCTCCTCCTCCACCTGCTGCACCTCCTGCAGCCCAGAGGAGCAGAACCAGGATCAGTGATTTATTCAGAAAACTGGGACCACCTCAGTGACCCGAGCTGCTGGGCTAACACAGAACACAGAACAGTGTGAACGCACATCCTGGCAGCTCTTCTGGTCCTCATCAGGAACCTGAGGACTCTTCTCTGCTGACTTGTCCTGTCTCCTCTCGTCATCACAGCTCTGCATCGCTTCCTCTTTCTTCTCCTCCACTTGCGTCTCCTCCTCTCCCTCCTTCAGCGTCTCCTCCTCCTCCTCCTCCGGTTTCTTCTCCTCCTTGGATTTCTTGGCTGGAGGTTCTTCAGGATGCTTGGAGGACTTGGGCAGCGTGCTGCTGTTCTGTCTCTTGGTTCTGTCTGGACATCGATGTCTGAACAAACAACACATTTCATTATTCATTATTTCCTTCCACAGCTGCACCTTTAATGTCAGGAGAACTTGAAATAATAATAACTGTTAATAATAATGGAATGATTACAATATAACAATAATCAATACTAATATTATTATGCTGTAGTGTAAAGTGCTTCAGGTGGTCAGAGGACGATAAAGTCTTGATAAGACGAGACCCTGATAAATGATTGTCAGCCCCCCCGTCGGCCTCTCGGCAGCCTCCCTGACCCGTTTTCTTCTCCTCTTTTCATTGGTTTTGGAGCAACGTCCAGTTCCTGGTAATGTCTCGGTCGTTCCGACTAGATCCGACTAGAACAGCCGAGGTGTACCTGGGGTTCATCACAGTCACTGGAGCCCACGGCAGGTGTGGACTACTACTCATCATCAGCCTGCAGTCTGAACACAGCCACATCTCCAAATATAAGAGGGTGAGCACACTGATGAAACCACATTAATGTAGTTTCTGATTTTCATTTTCTCGCCCTAAAAGATTTCAGTTATTTTCCAGTTGAACTGTTCAGGTTCTACGTCACATTACAGGTGGAAAAAGTGCTGAAATCATTTAT
Source organism: Pterois miles (assembly GCA_947000775.1). Taxonomy (NCBI): domain Eukaryota; kingdom Metazoa; phylum Chordata; class Actinopteri; order Perciformes; family Scorpaenidae; genus Pterois; species Pterois miles. The sequence goes on from CAMQGK010000193.1 coordinate 545,366, forward strand.
CAGGGTCTCACTGTTCACATCACAGAAACCTGGTATTTTAACAGGGGCTGGACACTGTTTGAGTCCATTTACCTTCCAGGTCCAACAGCTGGAACAAATGACTCGAGCCAACCTTCAGCAGCAGTCAGAGACGTAGTAGTTCACCACAGAAGAAGAAACTCACCCGTGTTTGAGCTGTCTGTACTTCCTGCTGACATAGACGGTCAAACGCTTCCCGTTGAATTTTGGTGGATTCGCTTTGCAATCTTCTGCCATTTTCTCTGCCTCCTCAGCTTTCTCCATCTCAACGAAACACTGAGGACCAACATCACACAGCAGAACAGCGTGCAGTATATGAGAACGTGGTTGGTTCTAGCAGCAGAGCGACGCGGCCGCCATTTTGGACTGAAAGCTACCAGACGCCAGTAAAACATCCTGCTGCAGAGAGGCGGACTGAAGTAGAACTACATTATTATATTCTACTGAAATGTCCTGTGTTGAACAATAAAATATTATCAATATTCACACTATTATAACTACTTACAGATTTCTTTATTAACCTTTTATCCTGGCTGCTTCCCAGAGAAGCAGAAACTGAATGATGGACATAAAATGTAGAAGAAGGTCCAGTAGAGTCCAGACCACGGATGTAGAGGTTGTGTCCTGTGCTGTCAGTAAATACCTCCATGCTACTAGCTCTGCTAACTACTAGCTCTGCTAACTACTAGCTCTGCTAACTACTGAGTCTGCTAGCTACCGGCTCTGCTAGCTACCGGCTCTGCTAGCTACCGGCTCTGCTAGCTACTGGCTCTGCTAGCTACTGGCTCTGCTAGCTACTGAGTCTGCTAGCTACTGGCTCTGCTAGCTACTGAGTCTGCTAGCTAACGGCTCTGCTAGCTAACGGCTCTGCTAGCTACCGGCTCTGCTAGCTACCGGCTCTGCTAGCAACCGGCTCTGCTAGCAACCGGCTCTGCTAGCTACTGGCTCTGCTAGCTACCGAGTCTGCTAGCTACCGGCTCTGCTAGCTACTGGCTCTGCTAGCTACCGGCTCTGCTAGCTACTGGCTCTGCTAGCTACTGGCTCTGCTAGCTACTGGCCGATAGCCAGTTGATTGTGAACAGAGACGTTAATCCAGGCTGACAGCAGACAGCCCATGGGGGGATTATTAGATAGTAACAGTGATTGATTACAGCCAATAGATCATTATTCCAGCCTCATCCAGCCAGCAGGAAGCTGGTAGAAGCAGATATGAGCGAGCAGGGCGGAGCAGTCTGAGGGTCTGATGATCAATATGGAGGACAAGAACTCTGGAGTCAGCTGGTGGGGAGTTTTACTACTTTCAGGACGTCAGGGTTTAAATGAGGATCTTTCAGTGTCCTACTGGGACGCTGATTTACAGACGTCTCTTTATACGTCATAGACACAGACTCAGTGGGGTTTCAGTCCAAAATGGCGGCAAAGCTGCTGCAGCGCCGTCTAGCGGCTGTTGAGTTTAGTGTCTTTGCTTCTATACTGTTTGGTTTAAATGTCAATGAAACACTGAGGACAAACACATCAGACAGAGTGTTCAGGACTCAGGTCAGTCCTGGTCCTGGATCTAGTTTTGTACCTCTCTCTTGAGCCTGTTGAGGAAATACTTCTTGACTCTCCCAAAGGGCTCGGCCAGTTTCAGGATGGCGTCGTCTGAGTATTTGCTGTTGGGGATCTGACCGATGTACACCACCCTGCTGGAGCCACACTGACCAACACAGCACATTTAATCATCATTAATCACATTTTATCTGTTTGAATGAACAGGAGCAACATGGAGGAGCAACATGGAGGAGCAACATGGAGGAGCAACATGGAGGAGCAACATGGAGGAGCAACATGGAGGAGCAACATGGAGGACAAGCATGGAGGACAAGCATGGAGGAGCAACATGGAGGACAAGCATGGAGGACAAGCATGGAGGAGCAACATGGAGGACAAGCATGGAGGACAAGCATGGAGGACAAGCATGGAGGACAAGCATGGAGGAGCAACATGGAGGACAAGCATGGAGGAGCAACATGGAGGACAAGCATGGAGGAGCAACATGGAGGACAAGCATGGAGGAGCAACATGGAGGACAAGCATGGAGGAGTAACATGGAGGACAAGCATGGAGGAGTAACATGGAGGACAAGCATGGAGGAGTAACATGGAGGACAAGCATGGAGGAGTAACATGGAGGACAAGCATGGAGGAGTAACATGGAGGACAAGCATGGAGGAGCAGGTTCTGAGGAGAATGCTAACACAACAAGGAGGTGTTGGAAACGCTCACCTGGATGGTCGGGTAGCTCGTAGAGTGGCTGACCCTCACCGGACGGCCGCACACCGACGCCTTGATGTTACCGTTATAGAAGCTGGCCATCGCTCGGGCTTCTTCTTCTGTGGTAAACTGAAGGTAGGCCTGATCAGGAGGACCAGAGAGAGAGGTTTACAGAGATTGAATGAACCAAAGCAGATTCTCTCTGTTGCCACCAGACTCTGTTTGTTAGTGGAAGTAGAATAATCCTCTGAACATGTTAGCTAACGCTGGCTAGCAAGTATTATCTTGTTTTTTTAACAGTGTCTGAAGAAAATCCTGGTTTCTGTCAGTCTGTCCTGTCTCTCTCTCTCTCCAGGATCACCAGAGTTAGTGGAGAAAGTTAACATTAACCAATGAGACCAGATTAGCCGACCGCTACGCTGCTGGAGGCTACTGCAGGAGGAGGAGACGGCTGGCTAACGCTAGTTAGCTAGCTAGCTTGTCCAGAGACTGACTAGCTAGCTAGCTAACTGCTCTCCTCCTGGTGAAGTAGCCTCCTAGCGGTGAGGACTGAGGCAGAGGGACCGTGACCCAGCTCTGTCTGCTGTTGGACTCATTGGGTGGCAGTAGCTCAGTCTGTAGGGAGTTGGCTTGGGAACCGGAGGGTCACCGGTTCAAGTCCCGACATGGACCAAAAACTGAGTGTGAACTGGTAGCTGGAGAGGTGCCAGTTTACCTCTTGGGCACTGCCGAGGTGCCCCTGAGCAAGGCACCAAACCCCCAACTGCTCGGGGTGCTTGTCAGGAGCAGCCCCCCCACTCTGACATCTCTCCAATTGTTGCATGTATATGGACCTGTTTGTGCATGTGTGTGTATTAGTTAACAGAGTGAAAAAAATTGAATTTCCCCTAGCGGGACTAATAAAGGAATATCTTCTTCTTCTCTTCTTCTTCATTATCTGTAGCATGGAGGAAAGCTAAGCTAAGCTAACTAAATAGCCAGCCATCCGACTGGTTCACAGCTGCTGTTAGCAGAAGGCTAAATATTAGCATCATTTCCTCTCCATCTCTGGGAGCTTTCTCCGATATTGTAGCTCTCTAGATCCTCCAACCACAGTTCATCAACTCAGATGTTAATATCTGGATTCTGGCAGCCAACAACAACAGGACGACATTTTAAATGAGGAGCTTTAGCCCACTGCTAGCATTAGCCTCCAGCTAACACTGTGACCTCATCATGACCGCCGTACTAAAAGGTTCTGTAGAAATCAACAGCAGCTCTGATTATTTACCCTACATGTCTCTATCTGCTGTTGGATTCTAACAAAAGTAGAACTCTGTGTAGTTAGCATGACGTCAGGCGTACCTCAGGTCTCAGGTCCAGCACCAGATGTTTGACCACTTTCCCAAAAGGTTTGGCGAGTCCCTGCAGCTCATTCAGGAAGTTGTAACCTCGTCTGAAGCCCACGATGTTGACGACCCTCATGCCCTGAAGAGGAGGAGGAGGAGGAGGTGTTAATAGGAATGAGAGGAGCAGCATGGATGTGACAGATGCTACAGATACGTACCCCTCTCCTCGAGTTGTCTGCAGACAAGAGACACAGACACAGGAAGTGTTAGTTTCACGCTTCATTGTAACACATTAGACACCTCATCCTGATCATCCACATGGATATATACAACTCTATTATCATCAGGTACCGATGGCGTCGGACTCGTCCTCCGCGGCGTCCTCGTCCTCTGCCAGTTCATCCAATGTCACAAAGTCCTCCATGTTCTCCAGGAAGTCACTATCAAACTGGACGACATCAGAAACACATTTCCTCAGCTCATGCTCCATATGTACTTCTCAATCAGCTACTAAATGGACCTCGACTGGTTTCCAGTATTCAGAAGCAACCTTGAAGCCAGCAGTAAGGAAAGAAAGAGGCTCTCTGACCTCGTCTGCAGCCGCCTCCCCCTCCATCGTCTCTGATCGCGCTCCCGCTTCAGCCTTCACCTCTCCTTCTCTGTTCTCCTGTTCTTCAGCCCAGAAGTCAGTTTCTGTCGGCTCCGTCTGTCCCTCTAGCTCCGCCTTCCGATTGACTTCACCCTCGGCCACGCCCACTTCTCCAGGCGTGTCATCAGTGACATCATCACCAGCAGGAAGTTGTATAAACTGTATATATGTATGTGATAACTATGTGTCATTGTAAGAACATACAAACCCCAGTAATAGGACCACACAACAGCCGCCACCACACAACCACAGCTGCTCCACACAACAGCCGCCACCACACAACCACAGCTGCTCCACACAACAGCCGCCACCACACAACCACAGCTGCTCCACACAAGTCATTTAACATGATGCATCATATCAGAGTAGAAAACATGAGCTCAATTTAACCTCTATTTATTTTATTTACTCTTTGTAATTAACATCACCTCTGTGTAATTATCATTATTGTATTTACTTTATTTATTCTTTCAAACTAATATCAATGTGTGATTCTTCTTTTATTGTTGTTATATTGATCTACATGTTTAGTCACTGGTCACTCGTCACCTGGTCATCATATCAATAAAGTTCCTGTTTGAACCTCCTTGTCTGTAGTGCTGTCTCACCTCCTCCTGTGGGATCTCCTCAGACTCCTCCACGTCTTCCTTCACAGACTCTGCTCCCTCTGGCTCCTCCACCTCTGCATGTCCATCAGTTACCTCTTCCTCCTCCTCCACCTCCTCCTCTACCTCCTCCTCCCCCTCCATCACCCCTGATACCTCTTCCTCCCCTTCCATCACTCCTGACACCTCCTCTTCCTCTGCTCCTGGGTGCTCCTCAGGCTTAGGTTTGTCCTGCTCCTCCTCCTCCTTCTTCTCCTCTCTGGTCCTGGATGAGGATTTGGACAAAGAGGTTCTGGGGGAGAAGGTCCTGGTTCCAGAGCTGAAGGTTCCACTACTCCTCTGGCTTCGACTGTCTCCACCTCCTTGTCGCCGGTTCACACTAAAGAACACAAGTCACACCTTCATTGAGGTGGTCATTATGAAGCCTAACTAGTAACACTGACCCAGTTGTAGTAGTACAAAGACCGACCCGTCAGCACTAAGACCCTGGTATGGACTCACTTGAGGGTCTTGTATTTGGTGCAGATGTTGAGGCGGATCGGTCTTCCTCTGATGGTCAGTGGGTTCACGCTGTAATACTTCACCAGCATCTCTGCGTCGTCTGGAGTTCCCAGCTGGACGAACGCCTGAAGGACAAACATGGAGACAGACGTTCAGATCGGCATATGTCACACAGTATCTATATATTGTTTCAAATATTCATATATTGCTTTTGCCATAATACGTTCACAAAGAAAGTGAACAGGATGTGGTGACTAGGACGTGGTGACTAGGACGCTGCGAATAGGACCTGGTGACTAGGACGTGATGACTAGGACGTGGTGACTAGGATGCTGTGACTAGGACGTGGTGACTAGGACGCTGCGAATACGACGTGGTGACTAGGACGTGGTGACTAGGACGCTGCGAATAGGACGTGGTGACTAGGACGTGATGACTAGGACGTGGTGACTAGGATGCTGTGACTAGGACGTGGTGACTAGGACGCTGCGAATACGACGTGGTGACTAGGACGCTGCGAATACGACGTGGTGACTAGGACGCTGCGAATACGACGTGGTGACTAGGACGCAGCGAATAGGACATGGTGACTAGGACGCTGCGAATAGGACGTGGTGACTAGGATGCTGCGAATAGGCCGTGGTGACTAGGACGTGGTGACTAGGACGCTGCGAATAGGACGTGGTGACTAGGACGCTGCTAATAGGATGTGGTGACTAGGACGCTGCGAATAGGACGTGGTGACTAGGACGTGGTGACTAGGACGCTGCGAATAGGACGTGGTGACTAGGACGTTGCGAATAGGACGTGGTGACTAGGATGTGGTGACTGGGACGCTGCGAATAGGACGTGGCAACTAGGACGTGGTGACTGGGACGCTGCGAATAGGATGTGGTGAGTAGGACGCTGCGAATGGGACGTGGTGACTAGGACGCTGCGAATAGGACGCTGCAAATAGGACATGGTGACTAGGATGCTGTGAATAGGACGTGGTGACTAGGACGTGGTGACTGGGACGCTGCGAATAGGACGTGGTGACTAGGACGTGGAGAACTTTATTTATGGAACAAGGCTGAATTTTGTGATCTCATAAAAGGAATCAACTTTTCCTCTGCAGGCTGAAGCAGGACGGTGAACGTTGTAATCCTTTCAACCTCGACAGGATCTACTCCTTCCCTTTTACCTTTCACAATAAAAGCCCATACATTTAATATTCACAGGTGACTATTTCACCTTGAGGTGTTGGTTGGTGGGTAAAGGCCTTTAGAGTGATTCAGAGGACACCTGAATGAGAGCCATTGTCCTAAAAACTAGTAAATGTGGAAAATATCCTAAAAATATAAATAAAATATATGGAAATTAGCCTAAAAATATTAGTAAAGTATGTGGTAAATATCTTAAAAATATCAGTAAAATATGTTGAAAATATCCTAAAAAAAAATACTAAAATGTGAGAAATATTCAAAAAATATTAGTACAAGATGTGAAAAATATCCTGAAAATATTAGTATATGTTGAAAATATCCCAAAAATATTTGTAAGATTTGGAAATATCCTAAAAATATTAGTCAAATGTGAAAAATAACCTAAAAATATAAGTATAATATGTTGAAAATATCAGTTATTACTAAAATATTAGTAAAAAACATGGAAAATATAAAAAATATTAGTAAAATGTAAAAAATATATAAAAACATTATTTCAATATGTGAAAAATATCCCAAAAATATTAGTAAATCCTTTGACTATTATATCTGTATTAATAGAGGAAACTATCCTCAGACTATTATATCTGTATTAATAGGAGGAAACTATCCTCAGACTATTATATCTGTATTAATAGAGGAAACTATCCTCAGACTATTATATCTGTATTAATAGAGGAAACTATCCTCAGACTATTATATCTGTATTAATAGAGGAAACTATCCTCAGACTATTATATCTGTATTAATAGAGGAAACTATCCTCAGACTATTATATCTGTATTAATAGAGGAAACTATCCTCAGACTATTATATCTGTATTAATAGAGGAAACTATCCTCAGACTATTATATCTGTATTAATAGAGGAAACTATCCTCAGACTATTATATCTGTATTAATAGAGGAAACTATCCTCAGACTATTATATCTGTATTAATAGAGGAAACTATCCTCAGACTATTATATCTGTATTAATAGAGGAAACTATCCTCAGACTATTATATCTGTATTAATAGAGGAAACTATCCTCAGACTATTATATCTGTATTAATAGGAGGAAACTATCCTCTGACTATTATATCTGTATTAATAGGAGGAAACTATCCTCAGACTATTATATCTGTATTAATAGAGGAAACTATCCTCAGACTATTATATCTGTATTAATAGGAGGAAACTATCCTCAGACTATTATATCTGTATTAATAGAGGAAACTATCCTCAGACTATTATATCTGTATTAATAGAGGAAACTATCCTCAGACTATTATATCTGTATTAATAGAGGAAACTATCCTCAGACTATTATATCTGTATTAATAGAGGAAACTATCCTCAGACTATTATATCTGTATTAATAGAGGAAACTATCCTCAGACTATTATATCTGTATTAATAGAGGAAACTATCCTCAGACTATTATATCTGTATTAATAGGAGGAAACTATCCTCAGACTATTATATCTGTATTAATAGGAGGAAACTATCCTCAGACTATTATATCTGTATTAATAGGAGGAAACTATCCTCAGACTATTATATCTGTATTAATAGGAGGAAACTATCCTCAGACTATTATATCTGTATTAATAGGAGGAAACTATCCTCAGACTATTATATCTGTATTAATAGGAGGAAACTATCCTCAGACTATTATATCTGTATTAATAGAGGAAACTATCCTCAGACTATTATATCTGTATTAATAGAGGAAACTATCCTCAGACTATTATATCTGTATTAATAGAGGAAACTATCCTCAGACTATTATATCTGTATTAATAGGAGGAAACTATCCTCAGACTATTATATCTGTATTAATAGGAGGAAACTATCCTCAGACTATTATATCTGTATTAATAGAGGAAACTATCCTCAGACTATTATATCTGTATTAATAGAGGAAACTATCCTCAGACTATTATATCTGTATTAATAGAGGAAACTATCCTCAGACTATTATATCTGTATTAATAGGAGGACACCACCTAAACGTTTACCTGGTCAGTTAGGAACAGATGTTTCTCCACGATGCCGAAGCGTCCGGCGATGGTCAGCAGCTCCTTCTTCTTCTCTTCCTCTCTAGGCAGGTTGGAGAAGAAGACCACCTGGCTGCCGTGACCTTTGACCTCCCGGACAGGTCTGTCCACGGACCTGTTGGACGACCGCGTGTCTTTCTGAGGATCAAACACAGAACGGCGTCTCAGGGATGTGGAAGAGCAGCTGGAGTGCGTTTGGGCGTGAGGCCGGCGGCCGTTACCTCGATGACTAGCAGCCTCTTGGACAGGTAGAAGCTGATGGGTTTGCCGTACAGCGCCGCCTGGTGCTGCTCGTAGTAGTTGACCATGTCCAGCGCCTCCTCGTGACTGTTCATCTCCAGGAAGGCCTGTTGGAGACAGCGAGGTGAGAGCAGCACTCATCAGGACAGGTGATCTGACGCCACCACGGAGGCTACGTCACCTTGTTCTTGAGGACCAGGTGCTCTCTGAGGATGCCGAACGGCTCGGTGAAGGCGAACAGAGTCTTGTTGCTGAGAGGCTTCCTGTCATACTTCACCACCACCACCCGGCTCCTCACCTGAGGGAGAACACACCGATACTGCTGGTACAGATTCTCACCATCACTCTGCGACTGGATCGATCAGCCACATGTTACTACTGAGGTATGAGCCTACAGTAAGTAGGCTGAACTGTGGTTATATATCAATAAACAGATCACAATGATCAGCTCTGCAGCTGCTGCATCAACACTCAACATCAAGTCATGTAGACGTTGTTTCCACCGTAGACAGTCGGTGGTTCTGGTCTCTGGACAGATCTGATGGACTACCGTAGCTCTGGGTGACCACAGACAACATTTATTTATTTCTGATTCAACAACGTCAGGACGGCGGTGAGGACGGGAGGACGATGTCGATGCTGAGAGGATTCACCACACAGAGACATTTATCCCTCTAGCTGACCTATTTCTACTGCTGTGAATGACGCAAAGTTTGCGACGCATCCTTGACGCCATTAGCACCGCCCAGCACGAAGTTCATCTGTTCAGCTCTCTGCGTTGACTCTGTATCTGATCGCACTGCGTGAAAAGTTGGCGTTGCTGTTGGCGTGAACACGGCGTAGCACACAGGACGCTACTGCAGAAACACCACTACAGCATGCAACTGTTGACAGGAGAGGACACACCTTGTTTTGTCCCAGCTGGTTCTTTCCTGACAGACCAGGACCTCCTCCACCTCCTCCACCTCCTCCACCTCCTGACACACAAACACACTCAGTGTTAACATGGACTCATCACTGCAACACAGTCTCTGAGCAGAAATAAGAACACTGACCTCTGCTTCCCCAGCTGGAGGACGTCCCCCCGCTGGTCTGAGCTGAAGACGTCGGGGCAGGTCCCAGCAGCCCTGCAGACATGTTGGGGGCGTCCAGCAGACCCCCACTGGGACAGAGACACCAGCTGTCAGTCACTGACTGAACCAGGTCTGGGCTGATCCACCCATCTCCTGAGTCAGTACTATCACCATACTCTGGTACTGGTTCAGTACTATCACCATACTCTGGTACTGAGTCAGTACTATCACCATACTCAAATACTGATTCTATATGTATTGTGTACATATAAGTATTGTGACTCAATATTCTGATTTATAGTGACTGAACTGTTTCACCGCAGGACCACAGAGGAAACAGTAGAATCAGACACTTCCAGGGACTTTTATTTTGTAAAACCTCTGAATGAATCCAGTAACGTCTGATTTTCAGCAGGTCTGCAGTCAGAGACGTCCTGAAGTCAAATCTATCAGGATCATTGTCAGGAATTATTGATCACAGTTTTTATCAAAGAATAAAGACGTTTCCCTCACAGATTAGTGGGATTTTCTTTTTAATTTATCAGGGTCATGTAATGTTTTATCCTCTGCTGAATATAATCCATCAGTCTGATTTCCATAGATGGATTCTGTAGATCCAGTTCCCTTTGTTAACACCTTATTTTGAAAAGCGGCCGTAGTCCCAGGTGTCTACTTCCTCTAACTCCTCCAAGGTGGTCTCTAGCTCTCCGTCAGCTCCGTTCTCTTTATCCATCCATGGTCAGCTCCATCGGGGCCGTCTGAATGCATTTAACATAAATGTCAGTATATGGAGCTCTACGGTCGTAGCGTCGGCCCATCGGACCACGGAGACGAGAGCGACGGCCGGCCGGACCGCACGTTACCGCCGTACGATGACGTTTCCCGTCCGTGACGGAGTTAGCGTGCAGCTTTAGTCGTGATGTCTAGCTCTGCTTTTCCAAAGTGTTTCCCTCCTTTACTGGATGTGTAGTGTTTACCAGGCTGGATTTAACATGGAGGGTGGAGGTCAGATCCACGCCCACCCTCCACCCTTTAATACTTTCTGAGGTTTGTTCTGGTTGACCCAACGGATATGACGTCACGTTACTCAGACTACCACAATAAAAGAGCTAACTTCCTTCTACCTCCACAGAGACTCAGACTCAGATTAAGCAGATATATGGATTCTGGTATTAAAACATCTTTTTAGAAATAGTATAAAACACTGCAGTGCAGAGATGAGTCCATTTTTCTCCCCACTCTGGTAATACTGGTTAACTGCAGCCCTACGCAGAGCTCCCAACCACGTCTAGGAGTGACTACGGATTTAAGTTCCTGTGCAGGAAAAGGCCTATAGGGTGTGTTTAATGCAGCCTGGGTCAGGGTCCTTACCCTCTTCCTGAGGACAGACCAGGCTCCCAGTCTGGGTACCTGGAAACAGCAAAGACCAGCGTTAACGCTCCAGTAATGGCAGCAGCTGCTGACAGATGTTCACACTGAGTCAGTAACTCACAGGCTGAGCAGCAGCCGTCTGTTTTCATCGTGGCGAAGTCCGTTGATGTGCTGGTTCCACTCCTGCAGGCAGACACACAGGTAGTTAGTGAGGCCATCAGGAAACCCAGTTTAAGTCCACATTACCCTCCCACACTGGTCCCGACTGGGTCTGTGGAGGGTCAGCTTTATAAAACAATCCCACTGATCGTCGTATTTCTAGGACAGGTTGGGACAAAGACTCATTAACAATCCGTTAATGAGTCGCTCATTAAAGCTACAGCTAATAACTGTCATTGAAATAACTTGTTATCGTGATCTTCTCTGTATCCTGACTCTGGAGCTCCTCCTGCCACCAACAACCAATCAGATGTTGTTGCTGTTACTCGGTTTGTCCTCACTGATCTCAACATGGTGGCTCGGTTTTCATTTTACAGAGGTGCTACGTGAGTACTGGGAGACAGCAGATTACAGCGCTATCCTGACGAGTTCATGTGTCATCGAGTAAAACCGACTTTCACTTGAGAGACCTGAATAAATCCAGTAGTTTAAAGATGTTTTCACATTGATAGAAATAGGTAATACAGAGAAGTATTATTAATTGCTCTAAGCAGATTAGAATATAAAGTCCAAACTACTTATGCCCAAAACTATTTAACCAAAGAAAATACTGATATAGAAATACAAACATTTCCTAATCATGTGAATTGTGTGTTTTTCTACCTATAATCATACAGATGATGATAAAGTACAGTACTACAGTGTCGCTAGAGCTCTGTAGTTTACCATAGTTTATCATCTTTTACATCGTCAACATATCAAACATCTACTATGTTCTTCCTTCATTTAGTGCTCAGTTTTCAAAAGACTCACCTGTCACAGTGGAAATGGTTAATTTCTACTCATGACGTACTAATGTCAGGATATAGATATACATTTTTATTAGTTACCAACTGCAGCTTTAATGATCTTTTCTTTGATCGTCTCTTGCACTGAAAAATAAAGTGCTGATGTAAACAGCACTGTTCACACACACACACACACACACACACACACACACACACACACACACACGGTTAATGAAAGAAAAACTCACAATGGTCACAGAAATAACTTGAATCTGACAAAAGTAATAAATAAAAATTCTATGAAATTTAACCAGTGAAAGTCAGACATTGCTTTTCAACCATTTATTAAAAAATAAACTCATGAAACAGGCCTGGACAACAACAATGGTCCCCTAGAAAAGACTGAAGATAATGTGAGCAAAGAGACACGTTAATCCCAGGTGTGTCCAGTAATTAGCATCAGGTGTCTCCAACCTGGTAGTCAGTCAGTGGGCCTGTATATGGGGCTACCGGTAGTCATTGGGCTGTTTGTACCACACTCACCATGGACCAGAGGAAGCAAAGGACAGAGCTGTCTCAGGAGATCAGAAAGACAATTACAGACCAGCATGTTAAAGGTAGCAGCTGTAGACCATCTCCAAGCAGCCTGATGGTCCTGTGACTACAGTTACACACATTATTCAGATATTATTCAGAAATTTAAGATCCACGGGGCAGTAGCCAACCTCCCTGGACGTGGCCGCAGGAGGAAAACTGATGACAGATCAATGAGACGGATAATACGGGAGGATGTCCTCTGGACAGATGAGACACAGATGGACGTTCTGCCAAGGTATCAGCTCTATGTCCACAGACGGAAACATGAAGCCCATCCAGAAACTAACACTGGCCCACTGTGAAACATGGAGGAGCTCTGCTATGTTCTGGGCTGCTGGGCTGCATCTGGATCAGGGTGTCCCGAATCTGTGCAGGTCCAATGAAATCTTAAGACTATCGAGGGGTTCTAGAGAGAAATGTGCCGGCCAGTGTCAGAAAGCTTGGTCTCAGTTTCAGGTCCTGGGTCCTGCAGCAGGACAATGACCCAGAACACACAGCTACAAACAGCCAAGACTGGCTGAGAGGAAACACTGGACTAGTCTAAAGGGGCTTCTATGAGCCCTGAGCTCAGTCCTCCTGAGCATCTCTGGAAGGAGCTGAAACATGGCGTCTGAGACCACCGGAGCAGTTAGCTGATGAGGAGCGGGCCAGAGGACCTGCTGAGAGGGGCCGAAGGCTCATTGACGGTGACAGGAATCGATTGATGGCAGTGATCGGCTCGAAAGGGTCTGCAACTAAATACTAAGTTAAGGGACCATCGTTGTTGTCCAGGCCTGTTTCATGAGTGTATTTTTTAATAAATGGTTGAAAAGCAATGTCTGACTTTCACTGGTTAAATTTCATAGAATTTTTATTTATTATTACTTTTGTCAGATTCAAGTTATTTCTGTGACCACTGTGAGTTTTTCTTTCATTAACTGAAGGGAACCAACGATTATATCCACGTGTGTGTGTGTGTGTATCATCACATGAAAGTTACAGCTTGTGTTTGTAATGGAAGGACACACTGCTGTTACACTGGACTCGCCGTCATACAGTTGATGCTGATATTCTAGCTGGTCTGTGTTCAGCTGACAGGATTCAATGAAAAACTACTGAATCCCCTGAAGGTGAGTGATGTCACAGTGTAAACAGCTGCTGATTGGTGTGTGACCATGTTATCTGAGAGAGGTGAAGACAGAGCTCACTGTCAGGCAGCAGGACAGGTGAGACATGAAGACCTGCTGTCAGGTGTCTCTGGAAACATGGCGTCTCTGACTGACGTGGAAAGGAGAGCTGAGACATTTACCGTTAGACCAAGAGAAGAGCAGAGGAGGGAGGCTGTCCAGTACTCACCATGGTGGAGTGAACGTCAAAGTCACAAAGAGAGCACACGTGGGGGAACATGGGGGGCGTGACTCCCAAGAAGTCTTGGACTTTTCCATTTGACGGCGAGCCCATCCTCCGCTGCATAAAGACAGGGTCAGACGCCGGAGGACCCATGCTGACCCCGCTGTAGGAATCACGATGGGAAAGCTCAGAGTACGGCCTCTCTCTGTTCCCACCCCCACCGCCATAGGTTAAGTTGAAGCCCCGGCTGGGAGCCACATCCGGCAGCGAACTGTACCCAAACTCTGCAGAGGGCTGGACCCGAGCTGAACCCGGACCCAGAGAAGGACCGCCCATCCTCCCCATGTGCCCGTCGTCCCAGCTGTCCCTTCCTCCTCGATACCCGGCGTCGGAGGACGGCCCCCGCCGCTCTCCTGCATCCCCCTTACGACTCTTGAGCTGCATGAGGATGCGCGGCAGCGTCTCCACGCTGATGTCCTCCTCCGGGATTTCAGCGAGAGCGTCCAAGTCGGAGGGCGACAGCCCCAAACTGGCAAACAGCTTCATGGTATTTCCAATATGGCTGCCGCCGCCACACCGGGTCATCTGGGAGCTGCCGTCCTGGCCATCCACGCCACAGTCGCCCACTCCCCCACCTGAGGCCACGCCCCCCATCTGCCTGCCAGATCGCTGCTCGTTCATGCTGAAGTTCAAGGTCTCTGCGGCGGCAAGGAGCCCCCGACCCACGGCGAAGTGTTTCTGGCCGCTGTCTGACTGCGACTTCTGAGACATGACGCCACCAAGAAGAGCTGTTGAGTCAAGAGAGACAGATGGGCAGGCTGCAAACAAGAGGACGGGGGACGTCAAGTCAGTCTGTCTTTAAGGACTGGAGAACGTTAATGTCCTTTAATGTCTCTGCAAAGAATGAAGGAAGTCAAAGTGAAGGGAAGTCCTCTTCTCTTCTATCTGCTGAAACACAACCAGGTAGAGACAGTCTTCAGATGCTGCGTCCACTGAGAGACAGCACATGAAGGACAGGATTAGACTCTTTAACAGAACCTGAGCAGATGGACGCTGGGGTTACTGGGACATGAGAGGCAGTTAAAGAAGGAAAAGAGACAGAACAGGACTGGCAGCTCAGCCCAGACCAGGACAACATGATGGAAACATCCTCAGTGAAAAAGGAGAAACTCTGAACTGGTTTAAATATCAGAGAGACGAGACTAAAACAAGCTTCTATGTCTACCACGGCCTCTAAAAATGAGACTAAAGTCTCCTGAAAGTGGACCAAAACACAGACATGATGTTCAACCAGGACTTCCCAGCGATGGACCAAGTATTCAGGTACTCTACTGTAGTAAAAGTACTAATAGCACACTGAAAATACTCCACTACAAGTAGAAGTATGTCAGTACGCTCATCTAAATGTAGTTATAGTATTCTTCAGCAGAAAAAGTACTGCTGTATCAGTAATTGTTCTACCCCCTAAGTGACGTCAATACTACTGCTGCTTTAATGCGTATGTTGTATTTTGACTCTTTTATATCCTGTTGGTTGACTAGTTTAATCTGCAGAATCTATAAAGTAACTGAAGCTGTCAGATAAATGGAATAAATGGAGTTAAGAGATAGGGTGTGTGTGTGCACGGTGGTGCAGTGGTTAGCGCTGTCGCCTCACAGCAAGAGGGTCGCAGGTTCGATTCCGGCTTTCCGACTCTTCTGTGTGGAGTTTGCCTGTTCTCCCTGTGTAAGCGTGGGTTTTCTCATGGTACTCCTCGCGCATGGTACTCCTCCCACAGTCCAAAGACACGCTGTTTAGGTTAATTGATGACTCTAATTGTTAATTGATGACACCCGTAGGTGTGAATGTGAGCGTGAATGGTCCGGGGTGTACCCCGCCCAGCTGGGCATTGGGTGAAGTCGCTCCGCGACCCCTTGACGATGGATGGTGTGTGTGTGTGTGTGTGTGTGTGTTATACTCTCACGTAACGGACACGTACCACGAGTTTGTCCGTAAGTCTTCTACTCAGTAAAGGTAGAAGTTAACATCTGGGTCAGTTTTGTCTCACCGCATTAGCTCTGAAAGGGGGAAATACATTTGCTCTGCTAACAGCTAAGCTAACAGCGCTAGCGCGCTAATGTTAGCCCCGAGTATGACCTTTAAAACTCAAGACAAACCTCACTAGTGATACGCGGTAAGACCAGACCCGCTAAATGTGCGCAGTGACTCCATAAATAAAAGCGGTGATCGCAGTGAGACGCGTTCAGCTGAAGGCCGCGCCGCACAGCCGAGGCTAACTGTCGCGTAGATCGACTGCTAACGTCTTAGCTAATGCTAGCAGTTCGCTAACACGGTTTATAGCGCTAGTTGTGCATATGTTGCATAGGGCTGCCGAAGTGTTATAATACACTACCTGTCTCTGATTACCTGAGTGAATGTGAACTCTTACCTGATCCTTTCCTCACACGGAGCTGATAGCTAGCTAGCTGCTGGCTGAGCCTGCTGGCGCTAACTCACGCACGGGACGTAGTATCGCGATGTTTGCTTCTTCTTCTGTTGTTCACTGGAGGACTGCAAACCAGCATTAAGGCGCATGCGCCACCACGTCCTGGACCGGAAGTCTATCAGAATCAGAATATTTATTTGTACCTGTGGGTAAGTCACAGTGCGCGAGGCATCTCGTGATTGTGAACACAAAAAATCTTCAAAAACAACACAAGACGAGACAAGCGACAGTGCTGTGGCTGAAAAGGGCAAGAAGAACGGCCACATGATAAAAAACAAGATACGTTAAAACATCAGTTGATAAAAAGCCATAAAACCATAAAAATATGTCAAAACCAAGCCAAAAAGTGCCATTCATTAAAACAAGATAAAAGAAACAACAAAAGAAATAAATACATAAGTTAAATTGCAGTTTCTTACTTGTTCCCAGTCCGGATGGCTGCTGGTATAAAGCTGCTTTTGTGCCATGAACCTCAGACCTGATGGAGCAGCTTCGATTCACCATTAGGAGGCTGGGACTCGTCTCTCATAACAGACTCAGCTGTCCTCTGTCAGGGCTTCTGGATGCAGCTGAGACCCCCATAAGCTTGATTGATCATTTCACAGTTTCCTTTAAACTGTTTTTGTTTTTTAGGGACACGTTTCCAAACCACGAGATAAGACAAAAAGATAAAACTGGTTCTATAAAAGCAGGATAAAACGAGGTCAGCGTGGTTCTGTCGATGTTAAAAGTGAACAGTTTTCTCAGACGGGCGGCAGTAGCTCAGTCTGTAAGGACTTGGGTTAGGACGCGGAAGTCACGGGTTCAAGACCCCCATGGACCAAGACCAACTGGTTGCTGGAGAGGTGCCAGTTTACCTCTTGGGCACTGCCGAGGTGCCCCTGAGCAAGGCACCAAACCCCCAACTGCTCTGGGCGCTTGTCAGGAGCAGCCCCCTCACTCTGACATCTCTCCATTGACGCATGTATATGTACTGTGTGAAAAACAGAGTGTAAAAACTGAATTTCCCCACTGTGGGACTAGTAAAGGAATATCTTTCTTTCTTTCTTTCTAGACAAAACCAGAGCTGGCGCTTCGCAGTTTGCCTCAAAATGTAGTTTATTGTCTATGACAGTTACGGGACTCCGACACGCTCCACTGTCTGACCTTTTAAAACTGTTGCCTCTTGGTTGGAAGCTCTGTTCTTCTGGAAATAAATGATCATGTCTTTTGTTTTAGAGATATTCATCTCAAGGAAGGACTTATTGCACCAATCCAGAAAGTCCTGAACAACTGGGCCGTGGCCGGTGTCTTTGTTTTTCAGCAAGCTGACAATAACTGTGTCGTCTGCATACTTTAAGATGGTTCTGTCCTCTTTGCATACTTTAAGATGGTTCTGTCCTCTCTCTCTCTATATATATATATATATATACTATATGTGTGTTATATATATATATATATATATATATATATATATATATATATATATATACACACACACACATATAAGATAAGATAAGATAAGATGAACCTTTATTAATCCCCGGAGGGAAATTATATATATATACACACACACACACACATATATATATATATATATATATATATATATATATATATATATATACACTCCTGATCAAAATCTTAAGACCAGTTAAAAAATTGCAAGAATTTTCATTTTGCACTGTTGTATCTTAAGAAGGTTCTAAGTAGAGTTTCAAAATGCAAAAAGAAGAAATGAGAGCAAGAGACTAAATGTTTTGAGCAGGCAATTTATTGAAAAGAACAATTTAACTAAAATAGGCTGTTCATTAGCTGATCAAAAGTTTAAGACCACATCCTTTAAAAGCCCAAATCTGTGCAAAAATTTGGATTCCATGTCATTTTCTGTCAAGTAATCACACTGTCAAGACCTCTTGATGGGAAAAGCAAAAAAACCCAGTCATCAGCACACAGACGAGGGCCCTCAGTCATGAGGGATGCCCGCTGCAACATCTCCACGTAGCCAGCTGCTGTTTGACGCCCTGCACAACCTGGAGCTCCATTGTTCCATTGAAGGAAAAAGCAGCCCAGATCATGATGGCGCCCCCTCCGCTGTGCCGTGTTGAAAAAATCTCAGGTGGCATCTCCTTGTCATGCCAGTAGCGTTGGAAGCCATCAGGACCATCAAGGTTACATTTTTTCTCATCAGAGAATAAAACTTTCTTCCAACTTTGAACGTCCCATGTTTGGTGCTCCCTCGCAAAGGCCAAACGGGCAATTTTGTGGCGTTGAAGGAGACGTGGCCTTTGAAGAGGTTTTTTGTTTTTGAAGCCGTTCCTTTGCAGATGCCGTCTGATGGTTATTGGGCTGCAGTCAGCACCAGTAATGGCCTTAATTTGGGATGAGGATCGTCCCGTGTCTTGACGGACAGCCGTTCGGATCCTCCGGCTCAGTGCCGGTGAGATTTTTTTGGGTCTACCACTTGATTTTTTTGTTCCATAAACCTCAGGATCTTTTAAGAAATGCAAAATGACTGTCTTACTGCGTCCAACCTCAGCAGCGATGGCACGCTGTGAGAGGCCTTGTCTATGCAGCTCAACAATCCTGCCACGTTCCAAGGCAGTGAGTTTTTTTGCTTTTCCCATCAAGAGGTCTTGACAGTGTGATTACTTGACAGAAAATGACATGGAATCCGAATTTTTGCACAGATTTGGGCTTTTAAAGGATGTGGTCTTAAACTTTTGATCAGCTGATGAACAGCCTATTTCAGTTAAATTGTTCTTTTCAATAAATTGCCTGCTCAAAACATTTAGTCTCTTGCTCTCATTTCTTCTTTTTACATTTTGAAACTCTACTTAGAACCTTCTTAAGATACAACAGTGCAAAATGAAAATTCTTGCAATTTTTTAACTGGTCTTAAGATTTTGATCAGGAGTGTATATATATATATATATATATATATATATATATATATATATATATATATATATATATATATATATATATATATATATATATATATATGTGTAAATGATATAAATATTTCCTTTGAGTTGGTCCAGATTGGGGGATTTTGCGACACAGCATTTCTGTGTATAATATTTGCTGATAATGATTATGGCTGCTGGGATGATTCTGAAAGTAGAGCGATCTATAGTTCTGGATCTGGATCTGGAGCTGAACCAGCGGTTTGCTGGTTCAGGTTTTGTTCTGTCGTTTCCAGTTTAACATCCGATTTAAATCTCTTTTTATTTGATTCGCCATTTTAAAACATCTCTGTATGTTTGGGAGGAACTGGGAATTCTGGGAATTCTGGGAATCTGCTTCTAACTGTGGATATTTGAAAATGAAATGAAATGTGGTTCCCAGATTGTTACACTGAGCTCACCTTAAGCTGGCCTCCATCCTTCTCCTCCACTCATCCACCTTTCCATCCATCTGGAACTATCACAGTCCCATTTTAATACCAGCTGTGTGTTAACCCAGGTGGAGGTTCTGGAGACCACGTCCCTGACCGGACTGATAGAACTGGTCCATTATTTCAGTCTCTTTCTTTATAACGTTGGAGTAAAGCTCTTTTTTTTGACGGTGCTTGTTTTTCCAGATCAGTTTAAGATGTAGTTTGTTGATATCTGAGGAGTATTCGGATCAGTCTGGATATAGTTTCCATTTCTGTTAGCAAATAGTGACAAATCTCTTTGTAATTATTACGAATTTTCTTACATTTCTCAGCAGTTTTAAGAACATCATGTTCTTCACTGGTGTCTTCAGGTCTGATATTATAGTATGTGGTGTGAGGACAGACGGGGCAGTCGTTCCCGTTTGTCCGGGTTTCGGAGTAAACCAGAGGCCTGGCGGGGTACCGGCTAGCTGCTGACCAGATCAGTAGTCGGCACAGCAGAGATGATAATAATAATAATAATAACATAGACGGTGTTGCCGGAGAGTGTCCAAAATAAATCGGCTCCACTGAGTCCAGAGCTTTACTGGTCCAGCATTAATCTCCATTTCTGATGGGACCACAGAGCTCATCTCTGTCTCCAGGTCCTGGAGGTCCGATGATGGTCCTGAAGCCTGGCTCTGGACCAGAATCAGCAGCATTAAATCTGCAGGAATCTCTGGATCTGTCAGTCTGACTTTCAGTCCGTTTTAAATGTATCACAGAGATCAGTGATCAGGGATCCATTCATTGATTAGGCTCTCCTAATCAAATCACACTACCATACACATTACACTACATTACACACCACCTCCTCCTGCTCCTCTGCCTCCTCCTGCTCCACCTCCTTCATCCTCCTCCTCCTGCTCCACCTCCTCCTGTTCCTCTGCCTCCTCCTGCTCCACCTCCTTCTCCTCCTGCTCCTTCTCCTCCTCCACCTCCTCCTGCTCCTCTGCCTCCTCCTGCTCCACCTCCTTCATCCTCCTCCTCCTGCTCCTTCTCCTTCTCCTCCTCCACCTCCTCCTCCTCCTGCTCCACCTCCTTCTCCTCCTGCTCCTTCTCCTCCTCCACCTCCTCCTCCTCCTGCTCCACCTCCTTCTCCTCCTGCTCCTTCTCCTCCTCCACCTCCTCCTGCTCCTCTGCCTCCTCCTGCTCCACCTCCTTCATCCTCCTCCTCCTGCTCCTTCTCCTCCTCCACCTCCTCCTCCTCCTGCTCCACCTCCTTCTCCTCCTGCTCCTTCTCCTCCTCCACCTCCTCCTGCTCCTCTGCCTCCTCCTGCTCCACCTCCTTCATCCTCCTCCTCCTGCTCCTTCTCCTCCTCCTCCTGCTCCACCTCCTTCTCCTCCTGCTCCTTCTCCTCCTCCACCTCCTCCTCCTCCTGCTCCACCTCCTTCTCCTCCTGCTCCTTCTCCTCCTCCACCTCCTCCTGCTCCTCCACCTCCTGCTCCTCTTCCTCCTCCTGCTCCTCCTCCTGCTCCTGTTAACAGAACTCTAGACAGAAAGTGGACCACACTAAGTCTGACTTCATCTGGCCAGCACCCACTCTGACCCACTCTGACCCACACTAACCCACTCTAACCCACTCTTACCCACTCTTACCCGCTCTGACCCGCTCTAACCCACTCTAACCCACTCTGACCCACTCTGACCCACTCTGACCCACTTTGACCCACTCTGACCCACTCTAACCCACTCTGACCCACTCTTACCTGCTCTAACCCACTCTGACCTGCTCTAACCCACTCTAACCCACTCTGACCCATTCTTACCCACTCTGACCCACTCTTACCTGCTCTAACCCACTCTGACCCACTCTGACCCGCTCTTACCTGCTCTAACCCACTCTTACCCACTCTGACCCACTCTTACCCGCTCTAACCCACTCTGACCCACTCTTACCCGCTCTAACCCACTCTGACCCGCTCTGACCCGCTCTGACCCGCTCTAACCCGCTCTTACCCACTCTGACCCACTCTGACCCACTCTGACCCACTCTTACCTGCTCTAACCCACTCTGACCCACTCTGACCTGCTCTAACCCACTCTGACCCACTCTGACCCACTCTGACCCATTCTTACCCACTCTGACCCACTCTTACCTGCTCTAACCCACTCTGACCCACTCTTAGCCACTCTTACCCACTCTAACCCGCTCTTACCCGCTCTGACCCACTCTGACCCGCTCTAACCCGCTCTGACCCACTCTTACCCGCTCTGACCCACTCTGACCCACTCTTACCCGCTCTGACCCACTCTGACCCGCTCTAACCCACTCTGACCCACTCTGACCCACTCTGACCCATTCTTACCCACTCTGACCCACTCTTACCCGCTCTGACCCACTCTTACCTGCTCTAACCCACTCTGACCCACTCTTACCCGCTCTAACCCGCTCTGACCCACTCTGACTCACTCTTACCTGCTCTAACCCACTCTAACCCACTCTGACCCACTCTTACCCGCTCTAACCCACTCTGACCCACTCTGACCCGCTCTTACCTGCTCTAACCCACTCTTAGCCACTCTTACCCACTCTGACCCACTCTAACCCGCTCTTACCCGCTCTGACCCGCTCTTACCCGCTCTGACCCACTGTGACCCACTCTTAGCCACTCTGACCCACTCTTAGCCACTCTGACCCACTCTAACCCGCTCTGACCCGCTCTGACCCACTCTTACCCGCTCTGACCCGCTCTGACCCACTCTGACCCATTCTTACCCACTCTGACCCACTCTGACCCACTCTTACCTGCTCTAACCCACTCTGACCCACTCTTACCCACTCTGACCCACTCTGACCCGCTCTGACCCGCTCTGACCCGCTCTAACCCACTCTAACCCACTCTGACCCACTCTGACCCACTCTTACCCACTCTGACCCATTCTTACCCACTCTGACCCACTCTTAGCCACTCTGACCCACTCTTAGCCACTCTGACCCACTCTAACCCGCTCTGACCCGCTCTGACCCACTCTTACCCGCTCTGACCCGCTCTGACCCACTCTGACCCATTCTTACCCACTCTGACCCACTCTGACCCACTCTTACCTGCTCTAACCCACTCTGACCCACTCTTACCCACTCTGACCCACTCTGACCCGCTCTGACCCGCTCTGACCCGCTCTAACCCACTCTAACCCACTCTGACCCACTCTGACCCACTCTTACCCACTCTGACCCATTCTTACCCACTCTGACCCACTCTTAGCCACTCTTAGCCACTCTGACCCACTCTTACCCGCTCTGACCCGCTCTGACCCGCTCTGACCCACTCTAACCCACTCTGACCCACTCTGACCCACTCTTACCCGCTCTGACCCACTCTGACCTACTCTAACCCACTCTTACCCACTCTGACCTACTCTAACCCACTCTGACCCGTTCTTACCCACTCTGACCTACTCTAACCCACTCTGACCCGCTCTTACCCACTCTGACCTACTCTTACCCACTCTGACCCACTCTGACCCGCTCTTACCCACTCTGACCTACTCTTACCCACTCTGACCTACTCTAACCCACTCTGACCCGCTCTTACCCACTCTGACCTACTCTAACCCACTCTGACCCGCTCTTACCCACTCTGACCTACTCTAACCCACTCTGACCCGCTCTTACCCACTCTGACCTACTCTAACCCACTCTGACCCGCTCTTACCCACTCTGACCCACTCTGACCTACTCTAACCCACTCTGACCCACTCTTACCCACTCTGATCCACTCTTACCCACTCTTACCCACTCTGACCCACTCTGACCTACTCTAACCCACTCTGACCCACTCTGACCTACTCTAACCCACTCTTACCCACTCTGACCTACTCTTACCCACTCTGACCTACTCTAACCCACTCTTACCCACTCTGACCTACTCTAACCCACTCTGACCCACTCTGACCCACTCTGACCCACTCTAAAGCCCACTCTGACCCACTCTGCGGTAACAGCCTCCCCGTTTATTTCAAGTTGAGAAACGCCTATTTTATACGTAACACGGGTTGCGTTCAGGGTCTCCTTTTAGAAATAGCATGTTAATAGCAATTAAAGTGTGAACAGAATCACGGCGTTAAATGAATGTCATAACTCCACTTTCCGATTCTTCAGCCGTTCGCTTTCAACGGGCCGTACAGGCACGTGAAGGCAGCGGAGTGGTTTGTCCAATCACAAGCGAGCACGGAGTGACGTGGGTGATGTAAACAAACAGAGGCAGCGCGGCCATGACAGTTCGGGAGGAGCTGACACGGAGCTGACCGCCCGGCCCGTCGCCGTCGAGTTACCCGGGTTATCAGGAGCTAGAGCGGGTAAAACACAACGTTTATGTCATCACACTATTATTATTATATTATCAATAAGTCAGTGGATGTCCGTGTTAACGTGGCTCCGTCACTTATTCCGGTGCGTTCACGGTCCGTGCTGGCTGTTAGCCGCTGCTACTCTGTCAGACAGCGGCCATCTCAGCGACCCTGACCGCCGACAGCACCGGCCGACCGGCCGCTGCTCACCGGGTAACGGGCTGTGTTTGTGTCGCAGGTCGGACCGCAGAGACCGAGGCCGAGTGATGAAGGACCCGAAGCTCTGCAGCAGCGTCGCCCCGAACATGACGATCAGCACCGAGGTGATCCTGAGCAGCCAGCTCGGTTCCGACGACGACCCGTTCGCTGAGTACATGTGGATGGAGAACGAGGAGGAGTTCAACCGGCAGGTGAGGACCGGAGGACCGGCAGCAGCACGCCGGCTGCTCCGGTTACTCACCACTGTGTCCGCAGACAGACCGCATGTTAACATCAACGTCTCGACCAGCTTCGGGTCCGGGTCCAGGTCAGGTCACCACACTGAGGTCGCCATTCAATATACTGAGATCCCTTTCAATCTAATGTAGAGGAACCCGGAGAACCAGCAGGTTCTGGTTCTGATTCAAACAGTGTCAAAAACACTCCTGCTTGAACCAATAGATCACCTACACACATACATTTACCCCCGCAAGCAGTCCTCCCACACACACACACACACACACACACATATATATATATATATATATATATATATATATATATATATGTGTGTGTATATATATATATATATACACACACATATATATATATACAGTATGTATATGTGTGTATATATACACACATATACATACTGTATGTATATGTGCGTATATATATATACAGTCATGGCCAAAAGTTTTGAGAATGACACCAATATTACATCTTCACAAAGTCTGCTCTCTCAGTTTTTATAATGGCAATACTCCAGAATGTTATGACGAGTGATCAGCTCAACTGCAATTAATTGCAAAGTCCGTCTTTGCCTTGAAATGAATGAACTTTATCACCAAAAACACATTTCCACTGCGTTTCAGCCCTGCCACAAAAGGACCAGCTAACTTGATTCAAAGACACACAGGTGTCACACACATTAACACAGGTGTGGGTGATGATGAGGACAAGGCTGGAGATCAATCTGTCATGATTGAGTGACTGGACACTTTTGACACCATTGTTCCTCATCTGTTAGCCACGGTTACCTGCAAGGAAACACGTGCAGCCATCATTGCATTGCACAAAAAAGGGCCTAACAGGGAAGTTTATAGCAGCGAGTAAGATTGCACCTCAGTCAACGTCTATCGAATTATCAAGAACTTCAAGGAGAGAGGTTCAATTGTTGCCAGACAGGCTCCAGGGCGCCCAAGAAAGTCCAGCAAGCGCCAGGACCGTCTCCTGAAGGTGTTTCAGCTGCGGGATCGGGCCGCCACCAGTGCAGAACTTGCTCAGGAACGGCAGCATGTGAGGGCATCTGCACGCACAGTGAGGCGACGAAGACTTTTGTTCGGAGAAGACGAGGTGAGCGCTACCATCAGTCCTGTCTCATGCCAACAGTGAAGCATCCAGAGACCATTCATGTGTGGGGTTGCTTTTCCGTCAAGGGAGTGGGCTCTCTCACAATCTTGCCTAAAAGCACAGCCATGAATAAAGAATGGTACCAGAACGTCCTCCGAGAGCAGCTTCTCCCAACCATCCAAGGGCAGTTTGGTGATGAAGAATGCCTTTTCCAGCATGACGCAGCACCTTGCCATAAAGCAAAAGTCATAACAAAATGGCTCGGGGAACAAAACATTAAGATTTTGGGCCCTTGGCCAGGAAACTCCCCAGATCTTAATCCCATTGAGAACTTGTGGTCAATCCTCAAGAGGCGGGTGGACAATCAAAAACCCACAAATCCTGACAACCTCCAAGCATTGATTATGCAAGAATGGACTGCCATCAGTCAGGATTTGGTCCAGAAGTTGATTAACAGCATGCCAGTGAGAATTGCAGAGGTCTTGAAAAAGAAGGGTCAACACTGCAAATATTGACTTATTGCATGAATTCTGTGTAATTCTCAATAAAAGCTTTTGAAAGTGATGAAATGCTTCAAATTGTATTTCATTATAACATAGAAACATCTGACAAAAACATATTAAAACTCTGAAGCAGCAGACTTTGTGAAAATGTATAATTTGTCATTCTCAAAACTTTTGGCCATGACTGTACACACATACATACAGTATATATGTACATATAAATACATATATACGTGTACACACACACAAACAAATATGTATATATATGTATATATATATGAGCACAGGTGTGTGTGTGTGTGTGTGTGTGTGTGTGTGTGTGTGTGTGTGTGTGTGTGTGTGTGTGTGTGTGTGTGTGTGTGTGTGTGTGTGTGTGTGTGTGTGTGTGTGTGTGTGTGTGTGCAGGTGGAGGAGGAGCTGTGGGAGGAGGAGTTCATCGAGCGGTGTTTCCAGGAGATGCTGGAGGAGGAGGAGCAGTGGGAGTGGTTCATCCCATCCAGAGACCTCCCTCAGCTACAGGACCAGATCAGCCTGCTGGTTCTGGATGCCGACGCAGACTTCGACATCGTGGTGAGCTCGCGGTTCGCTTCGGTCGATCTGGTGTTGCCAAGACGACGACGTGGACAATTATTTTCATAATCACCACATCCCATAATAACCTGTCAGCATGCTGTAATTCAAGAGATCTGAGAGGAGAGTCCTCAGGGAGACTCGCGTCAATCACGCGTCGTTACAGAGAGAGAGCGTTCCTATTGGCTGTTCATTCAACAGAGGCAGCTGTCAGTCACTCTGCAGCTCCAGTCAAACAGCAGTGCTGATCACATATCAATCATCATGAATCATTTTTAAAATACACTAGAATTATTACTGACTATGATAAATGCCTCATTCTTCTCCAGATGAACAGCAGTCTGAACCCAAACGCCAAGGAGTTCACCCCAGGTATCCAGAAGCACATCATGTGACCCCGCCAGGCTCCGCCCCCTCCCAGTCCGCACTGACATCATCAACAAGATGTCCGCCGTGTTCTCCACCTTCAGCCTGACGTGTTGCCAAAGTTCTGCTCTCGCCTCGCATGTCTTCAAGTTCAGAGTACCATTAGCTACTGCTGTCCTCCACCTGTCTGTCTGTCCTCCACCTGTCCGTCTGCCTGTCCTCCACCCGTCTGTCTGTCTGTCTGTCTGTCCTCCACCCGTCCGTCTGCCTGTCCTCCACCCGTCCGTCTGTCTGTCCTCCACCTGTCTGTCCTCCACCTGTCTGTCTGTTCTCCACCTGTCTGTCTGTCCTCCCTCCCGTCCGTCTGCCTGTCCTCCACCTGTCTGTCTGTCTGTCCTCCACCCGTCCGTCTGTCTGTCCTCCACCCTTCCGTCTGCCTTCCACCTGTCTGTCTGTCCTCCACCCGTCTGTCTGTCTGTCCTCCACCCGTCTGTCTGTCCTCCACCTGTCTGTCTGTCTGTCCTCCACCCGTCTGTCTGTCCTTCACCCGTCTGTCTGTCCTCCACCCGTCTGTCTGTCCTCCACCCGTCTGTCTGTCCTCCACCCGTCTGTCTGTCTGTCTGTCTGTCCTCCACCTGTCTGTCTGTCCTCCACCCGTCCGTCTGCCTGTCCTCCACCCGTCTGTCTGTCTGTCTGTCCTCCACCCGTCTGTCTGTCTGTCTGTCCTCCACCCGTCCGTCTGCCTGTCCTCCACCTGTCTGTCCTCCACCCACCTGTCTGTCTGTCCTCCTCCCGTCCGTCTGCCTGTCCTCCACCTGTCTGTCTGTCTGTCCTCCACCCGTCCGTCTGTCTGTCCTCCACCCTTCCGTCTGCCTTCCACCTGTCTGTCTGTCCTCCACCCGTCTGTCTGTCTGTCCTCCACCCGTCTGTCTGTCCTTCACCCGTCTGTCTGTCCTCCACCCGTCTGTCTGTCCTCCACCCGTCTGTCTGTCTGTCTGTCCTTCATCTGTCTGTCTGTCTGTCCTCCACCCGTCTGTCTGTCCTCCACCCGTCTGTCTGTCCTCCACCCGTCCGTCTGCCTGTCCTCCACCCGTCTGTCTGTCTGTCTGTCCTCCACCCGTCCGTCTGCCTGTCCTCCACCTGTCTGTCTGTCCTCCACCCGTCCGTCTGTCTGTCCTCCACCTGTCTGTCCTCCACCCACCTGTCTGTCTGTTCTCCACCTGTCTGTCTGTCCTCCTCCCGTCCGTCTGCCTGTCCTCCACCTGTCTGTCTGTCTGTCCTCCACCCGTCTGTCTGTCCTCCACCCGTCCGTCTGTCTGTCCTCCACCCTTCCGTCTGCCTTCCACCTGTCTGTCTGTCCTCCACCCATCTGTCGGTCTGTCCTCCACCCGTCTGTCGGTCTGTCCTCCACCCGTCCGTCGGTCTGTCCTCCACCCGTCCGTCGGTCTGTCCTCCACCCGTCCGTCTGTCTGTCCTCCACCCGTCCGTCTGTCCGTCCTCCACCCGTCCGTCTGTCCGTCCTCCACCTGTCCGTCTGTCTGTCCTCCACCCTTCTGGAACTCTCTGAATGTAATCCAGCTGAGAGTGACGTTGTTGGTGTTTCACTTTAAAAATAATCTGCTTTCTTTAGAGTTTTTCGAGTTCTGATCCGGTTTCAGCTGGTTGTTTTCAGTTTGTTCTGTCTGCTTTTTCCCAGCATCCTTTGTGTTCTTGGCCCGTTTGACCCTCTGAGCCGCCTCATTAACAGAGGTTTGTTTGTTGTTTAGATGAGCGATGTTTGTCACCATACTTCGCTACCAAGTTGACACCGCCGGGCCTCGTTACCGCCGGGCCTCGTTACCGCCGGGCCCAGATAACGCTAGGCCTCGTTACCGCCGGGCCTCGTTACCGCCGGGCCCAGATAACGCTAGGCCTCGTTACCGCCGGGCCCAGATAACGCTAGGCCTCGTTACCGCCGGGCCCAGATAACGCTAGGCCTCGTTACCGCCGGGCCCAGATAACGCTAGGCCTCGTTACCGCCGGGCCCAGATAACGCTAGGCCTCGTTACCGCCGGGCCCAGATAACGCTAGGCCTCGTTACCGCCGGGCCCAGATAACGCTAGGCCTCGTTACCGCCGGGCCCAGATAACGCTAGGCCTCGTTACCGCCGGGCCCAGATAACGCTAGGCCTCGTTACCGCCGGGCCCAGATAACGCTAGGCCTCGTTACCGCTGGGCCCAGTTCCTGCCAGGCCCAGATAACGCTAGGCCTCGTTACCACCAGGCCTTGACACAGCGTCACAGCATCCCGGGGACCCATTAACGTTATGATCATTATGATGTGTTCAGGCTCCATTCAGTAAAAATGAGCACTGGGAGAAGGTAATAATAATAATAGTAATATAAAATAACTGGCGGTATCCGGTAGTTCTGGTGTGGCGATGTCACTAGTTTTTTTTCTAAATACACCAAGTACTGTATAAAAAGTCATAAAGAAAAAGTTGTAAAAAAAATATCTATTTTTTCTTAATCTATTTGAAAATAAATGTTTATGGAGAAAAAGTGCGTCAGAGCGTCTCTTGGTTTATGATTGAATAACCTGCACATCAGTGTTTCATTCATATTATTATTAATCGTTTGGTCATCATATTTAAAATACTGGTTTTATCTAAATAACCTTTAAAAATAAAGATGAGAAGAATAAGAAAAAACAGGTGAATTATTGATTATTAAATGACATCAGTGATCAGTTTCAGATTTGTTCACGTCCTCACTGAAGCTGATCACTTTCACCTATTGATCTGAAATGACTGATCAGAGAAGTTCTATTTAGAGCGGAGTGGAGCATCTGTCTCTAACTGAAGATCTTCCTGCTGCAGTAGAAATACAATATTTTCTTATTTCTGCTGTTTCAACAACATAAGAGATGATCTCAGTTTCAGTGCTGAGGAAACTGAAAACAGTCTGATCCGTTTGGGATTACTTGGATTTCTGCATAAATTGGTCATAAAATGTGTTCAGATCTTTTTTTTTTTTTTTTATTGAACACAACACGTAAACATTCACAGTGCAGGGTAGAAAAAGTATGTGAACCTCTGGATTTAATACCTGGTCGACCCTCCTTTGGCAGCAACAACCTCAACCAGACGTTTCCTGTAGTAGCAGATCAGACCTGCTCAGCGGTCAGGAGGAGTTCTGGACCGATCCTCTTTACAAACCTGGTTCACTTCAGTGATGTTCTGGATGTCTGGTGTGAATCTCTCTCTGGAGGTCCTGAGGTCAGGACTCTGAAAAGTCTGCAGCTATTCAAGTAAATGAAGCCTTGTCCAACAGTCCAACTGCTGCAGTACAATCAGTTTCTACTACGACCGCGGTTCATCATGGTGAGTGATAAGACTCCTCCTGGTCAACTAGCCTCCTAGCGGTGGCTCATTTCCTGTAGCATGGAGGAATTAGCGAGCTAAGCTAGCTAACTAGCCAACGGCAGCGCTGTAAAGATAAACTGAGGGCGTATAAATCTTTGGATGTCTATAGTTAACTATCCTTCAGTAAAGTCAGTCAAAAGAGAGTTGGACGATATCAGAGAAGAGTTTCAGAGATGGAGAGAAAGGGATGCTAATAGTTTAGCCTTCTGCTAACAGCAGCTGCTGCTGATTCTGGCAGCCAACAACAGCAAGATGACATTTTAGATGTGGAGCTTTAGCCCACTGCTAGTGTTAGCCTCCAGCTAACGCCGCGACCCCGTCATGACCTCGTCACTAAAAAGGGTTTATACTGATAATATTATAGTGCAGCAGCTGTGTGATAGTTTGTAAACGGATCAATTATACAAAGACCATTTTGTTGCAGTGTTCCTTTAACCAGACACACCTGGGAACAGCTCACCTGGGGTGTTCAGCTCTGACAAAACCTTTAAACAGAAACGGTGGTGCGTTCAACACCCTGTTGCGTTGAATGCGGCGGGTTGACGTCCACGCCACTGCTCCATTCAAATGACAGGAAACAACCTCAGAAGAAGGCGACCCTCTTCATCCTGAACTCAGGCAGGAGGCTGTCCTCCAGGTGTGGGTGTACCTGTGGTCCGATGTGGTCTACAGCGCCCCCTGTGCCACCCTCCTGAACAGCTGCCGTCTCTGCTGGGCCGTCATGGCGTCGCAGCTCTGCAGCAGGTTGGAGATGACGAGGGTCCGCTGAACGCTGGAGGACTTCACCCACAGACGACCGTTCATCCCGACCACCAGCTCACAGGGAAACAGCTGCTGCAGGTCTGACAGGACGTCGCTGTGGGGGGACAGCAGCCTGGAGGGGGGTCGACCAGGTGATCGTCGGGTCTCAGGACACCACATATACATAAAGAAATACTCAGAAACACCTGAGGCCGTTTACCTTCTGACAAGTCCCAGAGAGACAGTGAAGAGCAGACCTCCTCCTCCAAACACTCCCATCCCATTGGCTCGTCCTGAACTGTCCATACACACCAGCTCCGGCTCCATGTCCTTATTGGCTATGATGAACTGAGAGAACACCAGGTCACCCACCTGTACAGGTAACACACAGGGAGGGAGGGCTTAAACACCAGGTAACACACAGGGAGGGTGTCTCACCTGGACCTTTCTGTGTCCTCATTGTCTCACCTGGACCTTTCTGTGTCTTCAGTGTCTCACCTGGACCTTTCTGTGTCCTCATTGTCTCACCTGGACCTTTCTGTGTCCTCAGTGTCTCACCTGGACCTTTCTGTGTCCTCAGTGTCTCACCTGGACCTTTCTGTGTCTTCAGTGTCTCACCTGGACCTTTCTGTGTCTTCAGTGTCTCACCTGGACCTGTCTGCATCCTCAGTGTCTCACCTGAACCTGTCTGTATCCTCTGTGTCTCACCTGGACCTGTCTGTATCCTCAGTGTCTCACCTGGACCTCCTGTCCTCTCAGTGTCTCACCTGGACCTCCTGTCCTCTCAGTGTCTCACCTGGACCTCCTGTCCTCAGTGTCTCACCTGGACCGTTCTGTGTCCTCAGTGTCTCACCTGGACCTTTCTGTGTCTTCAGTGTCTCACCTGGACCTTTCTGTGTCCTCATTGTCTCACCTGGACCTTTCTGTGTCTTCAGTGTCTCACCTGGACCTTTCTGTGTCTTCAGTGTCTCACCTGGACCTGTCTGCGTCCTCAGTGTCTCACCTGGACCGTTCTGTGTCCTCAGTGTCTCGTTCTGTGTCCTCAGTGTCTCACCTGGACCTTTCTGTGTCCTCAGTGTCTCACCTGGACCTTTCTGTGTCCTCAGTGTCTCACCTGGACGTTGGGGCGGTTCCTCTTGGTGGCTCCCTCAAACGCCAGGTAGGACAGAGACGCCTGCTCACTTCCTCCAAAGTCCACCTTGAAGACATCTCCCGATTTGGCCGTCACGATGCCGATGACGGTCTCTCCTTTAGCTGGGACATACTGAGGACACAGAGGGAGAGACTCAAACTCCCAGCATGCACTGCTCCATCACCTGTCCACTTCAGTGTAGATGTGGCTTTACTGCGGTCTTTTATCGGGATCCGCTGAACTCCATTTAAATATACAGCTATTTGTAATTTGACCGGTTCTAGATCAACGGACTGAACTCTGAGATCAAACACTAATAACTCTCCGTTATGGGTTTGGTCTCATGAGTGGTTCGGGGTGGAACTGGTTCCCCCAGCAGCACGTTATTTCTAAATAATCGGACCTTTTCTGAACCGGTTCCCGCTGCTCGCTGTTGTAAGGGACGGAGTGAGAGTAGAAATCACAGCGGGCCTGATTAATAAAGTTGGACTTGAACGGCACGAAGCGCTGCTTGATAACGTAATATTTAACCCGTAATCACGACTGACCCACAAAGATTTGAATTCAGTTTACAAGTCCTGTCATGTGAGGCGTGCACGTGTGCTGACGGGAAAAGGCTTAAATTGCGACATTTCCAAACGGAGTCCTGCATGATGTAGAAGCTTCTGCTGGCTGCAGATGTGGCGGTAAACAGAAGGCGGAGGTTCGTGTCTCCAGTGGACACGGTGTCTCTGAAGTCTCACCCTCCTCTGCTGTGAGTCCATCCAGAACACGTTGGGCTGTTTGTGTCGGAGGACGCCGCTTTTACACACCAGCAGCCGGTCTCCGCTCCGCCTCAGACCCGGACCGCACACCACCTTCTCCGGTTTAACGGGCTCCGTTAGAGAGATGCTGTCGTCGGTCTCAAAGGAGAATTCATCTCCCGGTAACAGAACCTCCCCGACTTTATCTCTTAAACCGGAAAACATCGCGCCTCTTCAGCAGCTTCACTCACATGTGATGTGTTGTTGTCGCTGTTCCACGGACTAATATCAATGTGACACACACCGGAAACAGGAAGTGCATCCTGCAGCGCTCTCTGCGGGACGGACGGAACCAAACATCTAATTATGCCTCAGTTTGTTTCTCCTTTAAACAGGACAGCGTTTCTGTGTTTGTTGTAAAAGATCATCGTGTCTTTATATTCACATTTAATTCAGATTGAATAGCAATGTTATATTAACACAAGTATTAAACATCATGTTAAACTAAGACAACATGGTGGTGTTGTCTTAAATCAGCTGCTGCATTAAGCTGAGTGACGTCTGAGTGACGTCACTCAACCTCCATCAGCAGACTGACAGGAAGCCAAACTGACACTCTATCAAAATAAAAGGAGCTGATTTAATAAAGTCAGAGACTAAAAAAACAAAGTGAACATGTTGATTCAGGATGAAGTTGGTTCACAGTCCATGTTTATATTCCTGCAGCCTCAGCAGAACAGAGAGCAGTATGAAATAGTGCAGGTCTGCATTATTTTAATATTTATATATTAACGTGTAACCCAACACGGTCTGTCTCTCTATTCCTCATGTGTCCAGCTCGTGGCGCCTCGATCCACATGACAGACTTGGTCCCACGGTGGACTGGAGGTCGTGCTGGACGGGTTCTGCCTGTCGGCGTGGACCGGAGGCCGTGCTGGACGGGTTCTGCCTGTCGGCGTGGACCGGAGGCCGTGCTGGACGGGTTCTGCCTGTCGGCGTGGACCGGAGGCCGTGCTGGACGGGTTCTGCCTGTCGGCGTGGACCGGAGGACATGTTGGCTCTATTTGGCGTGAAAGGACGCTGTGCCGCCCTGCAGTCCGTTGCTGGTTCTGTCTCTCTGCGACTCCGAGACCCGACTTGTGCCTCTGTGATATGATTGTGATTAATGTGTTGTTACTCTGAACACGACATCGGTGGACAGCCATCCTGAGGGGATCCCTCCTCTGGTGAAGGGGATCCCTCCTCTGGTGAAGGGGATCCCTCCACCAGACTGGAGGCCTGAGGCCAAACTCTGATTTTGGGCTAAACAAATATATTGAATTGAATTAAGTGTGACCAGTGTGACAAACACACACACACTAACACACACTAACAACCACTAACACACACTCAGACGACTCATCTGATGTTTTCAGTTTTCAGTTTTATTTTATAAAAACAGGAAACGGTGAAATGTCCATCAGGTCGCGTTGTTGTCAGTTTGAGTTCAGACCTGCCGACATGCTGCAGGACGACTACACTCAGACTACACTCAGACTACACAACTACAACAACACACTTTACAGTGGTACATGTGGACGTTCAAAGTTCAGAAGTGACATTTGATCAAAACTACATTTACTGTTTTTCACAGAACAATGAAATCAAAACACTGAGTCGGTAAAAAAAATCATAAAAACAACAATATTTTTTCATTTGTCCACAAAGTGAAGAAAAATCTCCCTCAGATCCTCTAAAGTCTGATTATCAGCTGCTGATCAGTGATCAGTGATTAAAGGCCTGCTGACTTCCTCTCTCAGTGCTTCCTACAACTCCCAGAATGCCTTTCAACAACCCTCAGAGAAGAAGTGGGACGACGTTTATGTCCTGCATTTAAACACATTTCTATCGACTGGTTAACCTGGTTAAACTGGTCAGACTGGTTAAACTGGTCAGACTGGTCGAACTGGTAAAACCAGTTAAACTGATTAGACTTGTTAACTGGTAAAGCTGGTCAGACTGGTTAAATTGGTTAAACCGGTTAACCTGGTTAAACCGGTCAGACTGGTTAAACCGGTCAGACTGGTTAAATTGGTTAAACCGGTTAACCTGGTTAAACTGGACAGACTGGTTAAACCGATTAACCTGGTTAAACTGGTCAGACTGGTTAAACTTGCCAGACTGGTTAAATTGGTTTAACCAGTTAAACCGGTTAACCTGGTTAAACTGGTCAGACTGGTTAAATTGGTTAAACCGGTTAACCGGGTTAAACCAGTTAAAATCGGTTGCTGGGTGTCCATAATACTGCAGCGTGGTCTGATCAATCTTTATCTGCCTTACATTCATGATGAAGGAACACACACCTGGTCAGGTCAGAGGTGAACCCGACTCCCTGAACATATCAATATTAATTCATATCACAGTTTGTCTCAGATTTACTCTAAAGTGGGTTTGATGGATCACACTGAGCTTTTTGCGTTAAGTCAACACTGATGAGGCCGAAGACACAAACATCTGGTTCTGCAGTAAAAGTTCCCGAAGCTTCGACTGAAAGTCAGAAATAACGATTAATTCTTCTCATGTATTTTCTCAATAACCAGTCGGGGAGATTTCTGCATTCATTGTGACACAGCTGTCCCAGAATAGGAAGCAGCTGCTGTGCTTCCTTCTTTAATCACTGACGAAGTTCAGCATTGATTTTACAGTTTGTTCCTGTCTCAGATGAAGGTTTCACTCTCAAAAGACTTGAGGGGGATTTTTCCTTTAGGAGGAGAACCCATTCTGCTCTGTGGTTCTGGGTCTGGTTCTGGGTCTGGCTCTGGCTGGACTAGAGTTCTACTGGTTCATCGTCCTGCTGGAGCGACTGCGGACCACCTTCTGGAACAGCTCGTCTGAAGACACAGGAACCACCAGAGGGCAGACAGTTAGACACACAACGGCTTCAGATGAGGCTCCGCCTCCTCCTGAAACAGGAACTAGTTCAGAAATCAGAAACTCACCATTTCTGAAGCTCTTGGCGTCCACCTGTGAGACAGAGAGAAGGGCACAAACCCCCATTGAAATAAAATCATTTCCTTTAATTCTAATTACATCTCATGTTTAAATGCTGAAACATGATGAGCAACACAGATCATCTGAGCCAGACTACAGCAGGAACCTGTAGACTACGCCGGTAACAGTCTATAGACTACAGTAGGAACCTGTAGACTACGCCGGTAACAGTCTATAGACTACAGTAGGAACCTGTAGTCTACGCCGGTAACAGTCTATAGGCTACAGCAGGAACCTGTAGTCTACGCCGGTAACAGTCTATAGACTACAGCAGGAACCTGTAGTCTACGCCGGTAACAGTCTATAGACTACAGCCGAAACCTGTAGTCTACGCCGGTAACAGTCTATAGACTACAGCCGGAACCTGTAGTCTACGCCGGTAACAGTCTATAGACTACAGCCGGAACCTGTAGACTACGCCGGTAACAGTCTATAGACTACAGCAGGAACCTGTAGACTACGCCGGTAACAGTCTATAGACTACAGCAGGAACCTGTAGACTACGCCGGTAACAGTCTATAGACTACAGTAGGAACCTGTAGTCTACGCCGGTAACAGTCTATAGGCTACAGCAGGAACCTGTAGTCTACACCGGTAACAGTCTATAGACTACAGTAGGAACCTGTAGTCTACGCCGGTAACAGTCTATAGGCTACAGCAGGAACCTGTAGACTACGCCAGTAACAGTCTAGGCTACAGCAAGAACCTGTAGACTACACCGGTAACAGTCTATAGGCTACAGCAGGAACCTGTAGACTACACCGGTAACGGTCTATAGGCTACAGCAGGAACTTGTAGACTACACCGGTAACAGTCTATAGGCTACAGCAGGAACTTGTAGACTACACCGGTAACAGTCTATAGGCTACAGCAGGAACCTGTAGACTACACCGTTAACAGTCTATAGGCTACAGCAGGAACCTGTAGACTACACCGTTAACAGTCTAGGCTACAGCAGGAACCTGTAGACTACACCGTCAACACTATAGGCTACAGCAGGAACCTGTAGACTACACCGTTAACAGTCTAGACTACAGTAGAAACCTGTAGACTACACCGATAACAGTCTAGACTACAGCAGGAACCTGTAGTCTACGCCGGTAACAGTCTATAGGCTACAGCAGGAACCTGTAGTCTGTGCCGGTAACAGTCTATAGGCTACAGCAGGAACCTTTAGTCTATGCCGGTAACAGTCTATAGGCTACAGCAGGAACCTGTAGTCTACACCGTTAACAGTCTAAACTACAGTAGGACCCTGTAGACTACACCGTTAACAGTCTAGACTACAGCAGGAACCTGTAGTCTACGCCGGTAACAGTCTACAGTCTACAGCAGGAACCTGTAGTCTACGCCGGTAACAGTCTATAGGCTACAGCAGGAACCGGTGGTCTACGCCGGTAACAGTCTATAGGCTACAGCAGGAACCTGTAGTCTACGCCGGTAACAGTCTATAGGCTACAGCAGGAACCGGTGGTCTACGCCGGTAACAGTCTAGGCTACAGTCAGTCATAAAAAATGGCGGTTTGGGGTTCTCACCCCGGAGGAGGTGGCCGATCTGAGGGGAGCTGCAGGTCCATCATTCTGTTCTCTGTCCACCTTTGGAGCTGAAAACACAGAAAATCAAGGTTTTACAGCTTCCTCTGAGGAAACACCAGGATGAGAGCCGTGGGACTGAACTAGAGCAGGTACACAACCAGCTGAAACTCACGCAGAGGTCTGATGATGCTGTTGACGGCGTGGACGACTCCATTAGTCGCCATCAGGTCGGCGTCGGCCACCGGCACCTTGTTGACGTACACCGTGTAGTTGCGCTGAAACACACAGAGGACAGATCAGCTGCTGTCAGCTCTGATCAGCGATCAATAAGAACCATTCTTGATGACTAACCACGCCCATCTCCAGCTTCTCTCCCTGCAGAGGTTGGACTCTGGTGTGAGATCCCACTCCTCCGCTGACCAGCAGGCCCTCCCCCAGGTGATACCTGAGCACACCTGACAGCTCCTGGTGGTTACCTGGAGACACCCAGAGACAGGGACACATCTGACTGGAGATCAGGAGTTACTTCATGTCTCTGTGTCTTCATGTCTTTATGTCTTTAGGTCTTCATGTCTCTGTGTCTTTATGTCTTCATGTCTCAGTGTCTTCATGTCTTTATGTCTCTGTGTCTTCATGTCTCTG
The DNA here is from genome assembly GCA_947000775.1 of Pterois miles. Taxonomy (NCBI): domain Eukaryota; kingdom Metazoa; phylum Chordata; class Actinopteri; order Perciformes; family Scorpaenidae; genus Pterois; species Pterois miles. Next base: position 583,921 of record CAMQGK010000193.1, read on the forward strand.
TGTCTTCATGTCTCAGTGTCTTCATCTTCATGTCTAAGTGTCTTCATGTGTCAGTGTCTTCATGTCTCAGTGTCTTTATGTGTCAGTGTCTTCATGTCTCAGTGTCTTTATGTCTCAGTGTCTTCATGTTTCAGTGTCTTTATGTCTCAGTGTCTTTAAGTCTCAGTGTCTTCATGTTTCTGTGTCTTTATGTCTCAGTGTCCTCATGTCTCAGTGTCTTCATGTCTCAGTGTCTTCATCTTCATGTCTAAGTGTCTTCATGTCTCAGTGTCATCATGTCTCAGTGTCATCATGTCTCAGTGTCTTCATTTCTCAGTGTCTTCATGTCTCAGGGTCTTCATATCTTCATGTCTCAGTGTCTTCATGTCTCAGTGTCTTCATGTCTTCATGTCTCAGTGTCTTCATGTTTTCATGTCTCAGTGTCTTCATGTCTCAGTGTCTTCATATCTTCATGTCTCAGTGTCTTCATGTCTCAGTGTCTTCATGTCTTCATGCCTCAGTGTCTTCATGTCTCAGTGTCTTCATGTCTTCATGTCTCTGTGTCTTCATGTCTTTATGTCTTCATGTCTCAGTGTCTTCATCTTCATGTCTCTGTCTTCATGTCTTCATGTCTCTGTGTCTTTATGTCTTCATGTTTCTGTGTCTTCATGTCTTTAGGTCTTCAGGTCTTTATGTCTTCATGTCTCTGTGTCTTCATGTCTTTAGGTCTTCATGTCTTTATGTCTTCATGTCTCAGTGTCTTCATGTCTCAGTGTCTTCATCTTCATGTCTCAGTGTCTTCATATCTTCATGTCTCAGTGTCTTCATGTCTCAGTGTCTTCATATCTTCATGTCTCAGTGTCTTCATGTCTCAGTGTCTTCATCTTCATGTCTCAGTGTCTTCATCTTCATGTCTCAGTGTCTTCATATCTTCATGCCTCAGTGTCTTCATGTCTCAGTGTCATCATGTCTTCATGCCTGTGTCTTTATGTCTTCATGTCTCTGTGTCTTCATGTCTCAGTGTCTTCATCTTCATGTCTCTGTCTTCATGTCGTCATGTCTCTGTGTCTTTATGTCTCCATGTCTCTGTGTCTTCATGTCTTTAGGTCTTCATGTCCTTATGTCTCTGTCTTTATGCCTTTGTCTCTGTCTTTATGTCTTCATGTCTCTGTGTCTTCATATCTTCATGTCTCAGTGTCTTCATATCTTCATGTCTCAGTGTCTTCATGTCTCAGTGTCTTCATATCTTCATGTCTCAGTGTCTTCATGTCTCAGTGTCTTCATATCTTCATGTCTCAGTGTCTTCATGTCTCAGTGTCTGTATTAGGCCAACAGTGAAGCGACTCAGACAGTTTATATAAAGTGAATTAAGACTCTGATGATTCTGTTGTGAGTCACATAAACAAAAGTGTTCAAACCAAAGAAGGAGCTCAAGTCTGCTGTTGACTCCTGTTAGATAAGAAATGTTCACTCTATATTATATAGATAATATACGTGTGAGTGTCATATAGAATATTCTCCTGTTAGATAAGAAATGTTCACTCTATATTATATAGATAATATACGTGTGAGTGTTATATAGAATATTCTCCTGTTAGATAAGAAATGTTCACTCTATATTTTATATATTATACGCGTGAGTGTTATATAGAATATTCTCCTGTTAGATAAGAAATGTTCACTCTATATTATATATATTATACGCGTGAGTGTTATATAGAATATTCTCCTGTTAGATAAGAAATGTTCACTCTATATTATATAGATAATATACGTGTGAGTGTTATATAGAATATTCTCCTGTTAGATAAGAAATGTTCACTCTATATTATATATATTATACGCGTGAGTGTTATATAGGCTCTTGTCACCCATCAGCTGGTTGCGTTCGGGCGGAGGCAGGGCGTTGAAGGCGGCGTTGGTGGGAGCGAAGAAGGTCAGCGCCCCCTGCTGGTTGAGCAGCTCCGTCATACCTGCAGTCTGGATGGCTCCGACCAGGACGCTGAAACAGGAAGCAGATAACGTGACATCACTTCCTCTGACCAAACAGAACCCGGGTGACCCGGGTACGAGCGTGGAGAGCCCTGCTGATCGGTGGAGCGCTGCAGCCATTGATACATCACTGATCACTGTCTCATTAATCACCAACTATTACCACAATCAATTCACTGGTTTGAATCAGTTTTTAAGAAAAAACAAACACTAAAAAGACTTTGAGGAACATTAAGACAACTTTACGGGACATTAATAGAACATTAAGGAACATTAAGGGGCCTTAAGAATAATTGAAGGGACATTAAGAGGACTTTAAGGAACATTATCGAATAATTTAAGGGACATTAAAAGGACTTAAAGACACACTTAGATGACTTTGAGGGACATTAAGTAGACTTTAAGGGACATTAAGGGACATTATTGAATAATTTAAGGGACATTAACAGGATTTAAAGACACATTAAGAAGACTTTAAGGGTCAGTGATAAGTTTTCTACAATGGTGGAGAGTAACTACATACATGTACTTAAGTACACATTTGAAATACTTGTACTTAATCTGAGTATTTTCTTCTCATACCACATTCTTCTTCTACTCCTCATTTATCTGACATCTTTACTTTACTTAAGAGTTTATAAAATACGATGTTTAGTTCGAAATTAAACTCTCAGCAGTTAATATATAAGTAGATGTATCATTAGATTAATGAGAATAATCATCAGATTAATGAGAATAATTATCAGATTCATGAGAAGAATCATCAGATTCATGAGAAGAATCATCAGATTAATAAGAATAATTATCAGGTTAACGAGAATAATCAGCAGATTAATGACAATAATTATCAGATTAATGAGAAGAATCATCAGATTAATGAGAATAATCAGCGGATTAATGAAAATAATGATCAGATTGATGAGAATAATTATCAGATTAATGAGAAAAATCATCAGATTAATGAGAATAATCATCACATTAATGAGATAATTATCAGGTTAACGAGAATAATCAGCAGATTAATGAGAATAATTAACAGATTAATGGTCATCAGATTAATGAGAATAATTAACAGATTAATGAGAAGAATCATCAGATTAATGAAAATAATCATCAGATTAATGACAATGGTCATCAGATTAATGAGAATACTTAACAGATTAATGTGAATAGTCATCAGATTAATGAGAATAATCATCAGATTAATGAGAATAATGATCAGATTAATGAGAATAATTATCAGATTAACGAGAAGAATCATCATCTTAATGAGAAGAATTATCAGATTAATGAGAATAGTCATCAGATTAATGAGAATAAATATCAGATTAACGAGAATAATCAGCAGATTAATGAGAATAATTATCAGATTAATGAGAATAATTATCAGATTAATGAGAAGAATCATCAGATTAACGAGAATAATTATCAGATTAATGAGAATAGTCATCAGATTAATGAGAATAGTTATCAGATTAATGAGAATAGTCATCAGATTAATGAGAATAGTCATCAGATTAATGAGAAGAATCATCAGATTAATGAGAATAATAATCAGATTAATGAGAATAATTATCAGATTAATGAGAATAATCATCATATTAATGAGAATAATCAGCAGATTAATGAGAATAATCAGTGGATTAATGAGAATAATTATCAGATTAATGAGAATAATCATCATATTAATGAGAATAATCAGCAGATTAATGAGAATAATTATCAGATTAATGAGAACAGTCATCAGATTAATGAGAATAATCAGCAGATTAATGAGAATAATTATCAGATTAATGAGAACAGTCATCAGATTAATGAGAATAGTCAGATTAATGAGAAGAATCATCATCTTAATGAGAATAATCATCAGATTAATGAGAATAATCAGCGGATTAATGAAAATAATCATCATATTAATGAGAATAATCATCATATTAATGAGAATAATTATCATATTAATGAGAATAATCATCAGATTAATGAGAATAATCAGCGAATTAATGAAAATCATCAGATTAATGAGAATAATCATCAGATTAATGAGAACAGTCATCAGATTAATGAGAATAGTCAGATTAATGAGAAGAATCATCAGCTTAATGAGAATAATCATCAGATTAATGAGAATAATCAGCGGATTAATGAAAATAATCATCAGATTAATGAGAATAATCATCATATTAATGAGAATAATTATCAGATTAATGAGAATAATCATCAGATTAATGAGAATAATCAGCGAATTAATGAAAATCATCAGATTAATGAGAATAATCATCAGATTAATGAGAATAATTATCAGAATAATGAGAATAATCATCAGATTAATGAGAATAATTATCAGATTAATGAGAATAATCATTTTTTCAGCTGTTAGATAAATGGAGGTGATTACTTCCTCCTCATCATGACTTTAAGTTTTAATGACCTGAAGCGGTCGTCGGCCTTCAGGACGTCCATGACGGTTCCCATTGGTGGCGTGAGGACTTTGTCCACGGTGAACATGGTGGCGTAGCGGCCCGTCTTGTCGTGAGCGGCGATGCAGGCGTTCTCAATGCACAGGTTCTACAAAGACACGACAGCTGAGTGGACGCAGAGGTCAAAGGTCAGAGGTCATAGTGGGAGGAGGACAGCCCAAGACAGAGATGAGCAGGTCTGTGTGTTTCATATCTTCTAGGCTGAGCTGAGTGTTACTGTGTGAATGTTTTCCTCCTGCTGTAGTGGAGGACGTAACATCAACAGTCTGAGGATCTCTGGACTCCACATCAGGGCCTGGAGGGCGGCCATTTTGTCAAAGCTGGTCTGACACACACATACACACACACACACATACACACACGCGTGCACACACACACACACACACACACACACACACTCTCACACACACACACATACACATACTCACACACACACACACACACACACACACACACACACACACACACACACACACACACACAGTGTCTGGAAAGATTTAGTTGCCGTGGGAAGCAGGAAGCTTCTTGTGGTCTGCCGAGTTCATTACTGAGCAGAAATGTGAACCACCCATGAGTCCAGGACCTAAAACATGTGGAGCTACTGTGAAGACCCCCAGACACCACCTCCCACCATGGATTGATCAATAACAAGATTAATAACACTGTCATTTAAACGTGTTCATTTACATGTCTTCTGTGATACGTTGATTTATATATCTTTACGTGGGTTGTGTTTCCTGGGTGACAGGAAGAGCTTCAGTTATCGGTTTACTTACCGATCAGTAAACAGTGGAGCAACATCACCTGTGCAACCAGAAACCAATGGAGCAACATCACCTGTGCAACCAGAAACCAATGGAGCAACATCACCTGTGCAACCAGAAACCAATGGAGCAACATCACCTGTGCAACCAGAAACCAATGGAGCAACATCACTTGTGCAACCAGAAACCAATGGAGCAACATCACCTCTACTGCTGCTAATCTCCCAGCTGGAGATGTGTGTGAACGGCGTCGGCCGGCTAACATCATCCCAGCGTTCTCATTGGTGGTGAGGAAGTGAACTTGTAGGTGTGTTGTCCTGGAGGAGCTGCCAGTGGGCGGCTCCTCCCCTGTTTGGTCGGATAGCTCCTAATGTGTCTGAAGCTCATAGGTTGTTGCTACGGCGGTGACAGACTCCAGTAGCAGCATGGGGTCCCTGCCTCGTCTTCGTGGCCCCTATGTGTTAAACCTTTATTTGTTCTGGTTGTCACTGTCGGCGGCTCTGATACTTAGGATGCCATCAGCACCGCATGTCAGCGCAGTAATGAGGCTGCAGCGTGGGACAGTCATGCATTCACCGCATTTGCTGCTGTCATCCTGCATTTGAAAAATCATTTAAATATTAAAAAAAAGTTTTCTCTCAGATGCATCATTAGATGAAAATATGACTCTACTGATTTTCACTGATCTGAAACAGTAAGAGGAAGAAGCGGGTTTCTTAAAGCTATTAATGAAAAGCAGCCACATAGTGACCTCATGATACCATCTCAAGATTTCCTGACTGCAGCAGCTGTGGTCTCTGGGAATGGATCTGAAATTACAGTTACTCCATAAAAAGAGCTTCATCCAGGGAAATCTAAACCACCGAGTCTCCTTACAAAATGAAACTGTTTAATTTCGTATGTCAGGAATGGATGAAGAAGCTACAAAACATGAAACCACAAGTCTGAATAACATCATCAGACATCCAGTTTAACAATCAGTGAACAGAGAAGTTCAACTGCACCTGATGTGTTTTATCTGAGAATACAGAGCTGTGATACGACAAAGACGCCATCCTGTCTACAATTCAACAATCCTCAGTTCTCTGTCAGTAACCATGGTGACGTATTTAGTGGGCGGAGCATTAAGTGGAAGCAGAATAATCCTCTGAACATGTTAGCTAACGCTGGCTAACAAGTATTATCTTGTTTTTTAACAGTAGCTGTAGAAAATCCTGGTTTCTGTCAGTCTGTCCTGTCTCTCTCTCTCCAGGATCACCAGAGTTAGTGGAGAAAGTTAACATTAACCAATGAGACCAGATTAGCCGACCGCTACGCTGCTGGAGGAGGAGACAGCTGGATAACGCTAGTTAGCTAGTTAGCTTGTCCAGAGACTGACTAGCTAGCTAGCTAACTGCTCTCCTCCTGGTGAAGTAGCCTCCTAGCGGTGAGGACTGAGGCAGAGGGACCGTGACCCAGCTCTGTCTGCTGCTGGACTCATTTCCTGTAGCATGGAGGAATTAGCAAGCTAAGCTAGCTAAGTAACCAGCCCTCCGACCAGCAGGCTGATGACGTATAAATCTCTGGATGTCTATAGTTAACTATCCTTCAGTAAAGTCAGTCAAAAAGAGAGTCGGACAATATCAGAGAAGAGTTTCAGAGATGGAGAGAAAGGGATGCTACTAGTTAGCCTAAAAGCTAAATATTAGCATCATTTCCTCTCCATCTCTGGGAGCTTTCTCTGATGTTGTAGCTCTCTAGATCCTCCAATCACAGTTCATCATCTCAGATGTTGATATCTGGATTCTGGCAGCCAACAACAGCAGGACGACATTTTAAATGAGGAGCTTTAGCCCACTGCTAGCGTTAGCCTCCTGTCTGTGGTTAGCCTCCAGCTAACACTGTGATGTAATCATGACCTCATCCTGATGTTGACACTAAAAGGACCTCTGTATCTCTATCTCTATCTCTAGCTCTATCTCTATCTCTATCTCTATCTTCTCTGTCTCTATCTCTAGCTCTATCTCTATCTCTAGCTCTATCTCTACCTCTGGCTCTATCTCTAGCTCTAGCTCTATCTCTATCTTCTCTGTCTCTATCTCTAGCTCTATCTCTAGCTCTATCTCTACCTCTGGCTCTATCTCTATCTCTAGCTCTGGCTCTATCTCTATCTCTATCTCTACCTCTACCTCTGGCTCTATCTCTATCTCTAGCTCTATCTCTGTCTCTATCTCTATCTCTATCTCTAGCTCTGGCTCTATCTCTGGCTCTATCTCTGGCTCTAGCTCTAGCTCTATCTCTATCTCTGGCTCTATCTCTAGCTCTATCTCTAACTCTATCTCTATCTCTATCTTCTCTGTCTCTATCTCTAGCTCTATCTCTATCTCTAGCTCTATCTCTACCTCTGGCTCTATCTCTATCTCTACCTCTGGCTCTATCTCTAGCTCTAGCTCTATCTCTATCTTCTCTGTCTCTATCTCTAGCTCTATCTCTAGCTCTATCTCTATCTCTGGCTCTATCTCTATCTCTATCTCTAGCTCTAGCTCTGGCTCTAGCTCTATCTCTGGCTCTATCTCTATCTCTATCTCTACCTCTGGCTCTATCTCTATCTCTACCTCTGGCTCTATCTCTATCTCTGGCTCTATCTCTATCTCTATCTCTAGCTCTATCTCTCTCTCTAGCTCTATCTCTACCTCTGGCTCTATATCTATCTCTATCTCTAGCTCTATCTCTATCTCTATCTCTGGCTCTATCTCTATCTCTAGCTCTATCTCTATCTCTCTCTCTATCTCTATCTCTACCTCTAGCTCTATCTCTATCTCTACCTCTGGCTCTATCTCTATCTCTAGCTCTATCTCTATCTCTCTCTCTCTCTCTATCTCTATCTCTGGCTCTATCTCTATCTCTACCTCTGGCTCTATCTCTACCTCTGGCTCTATCTCTATCTCTAGCTCTATCTCTCTCTCTAGCTCTATCTCTACCTCTAGCTCTATATCTATCTCTATCTCTAGCTCTATCTCTATCTCTATTTCTGGCTCTATCTCTATCTCTAGCTCTATCTCTATCTCTCTCTCTATCTCTATCTCTACCTCTGGCTCTATCTCTATCTCTGGCTCTATCTCTATCTCTATCTCTATCTCTAGCTCTATCTCTATCTCTATCTCTAGCTCTATCTCTATCTCTACCTCTGGCTCTATCTCTATCTCTAGCTCTATCTCTATCTCTATCTCTACCTCTGGCTCTATCTCTAGCTCTATCTCTATCTCTATCTCTATCTCTACCTCTGGCTCTATCTCTAGCTCTATCTCTAGCTCTAGCTCTATGTCTATCTCTAGCTCTATCTCTACCTCTGGCTCTACCTCTATCTCTATCTCTATCTCTATCTCTATCTCTACCTCTGGCTCTATCTCTAGCTCTAGCTCTAGCTCAATCTCTATCTCTATCTCTATCTCTACCTCTATCTCTATCTCTAGCTCTATCTCTATCTCTAGCTCTATCTCTATCTCTAGCTCTAGTTCTGTCTCTACCTCTGGCTCTATCTCTATCTCTATCTCTATCTCTATCTCTACCTCTGGCTCTATCGCTAGCTCTAGCTCTAGCTCTAGCTCTATCTCTAGCTCTATCTCTATCTCTGGCTCTATCTCTAGCTCTATCTCTATCTCTAGCTCTATCTCTATCTCTGGCTCTATCTCTAGCTCTATCTCTAGCTCTATCTCTATCTCTGGCTCTATCTCTAGCTCTATCTCTAGCTCTATCTCTATCTCTAGCTCTAGCTCTATCTCTACCTCTGGCTCTATCTCTAGCTCTATCTCTATCTCTAGCTCTATCTCTATCTCTATCTCTGGCTCTATCTCTATCTCTATCTCTATCTCTATCTCTAGCTCTATCTCTATCTCTACCTCTGGCTCTATCTCTATCTCTAGCTCAATCTCTATCTCTATCTCTATCTCTAGCTCTATCTCTACCTCTGGATCTATCTCTAGCTCTATCTCTATCTCTAGCTCTATCTCTATCTCTATCTCTAGCTCTATCTCTACCTCTGGCTCTATCTCTAGCTCTATCTCTATCTCTAGCTCTATCTCTATCTCTATCTCTAGCTCTATCTCTAGCTCTATCTCTATCTCTATCTCTAGCTCTAGCTCTATCTCTATCTCTAGCTCTATCTCTAGCTCTATCTCTATCTCTATCTCTACCTCTGGCTCTATCTCTATCTCTATCTCTATCTCTAGCTCTATCTCTATCTCTAGCTCTATCTCTACCTCTGGCTCTATCTCTAGCTCTATCTCTATCTCTAGCTCTATCTCTATCTCTAGCTCTATCTCTATCTCTATCTCTACCTCTGGCTCTATCGCTAGCTCTAGCTCTATCTCTATCTCTATCTCTATCTCTAGCTCTATCTCTGGCTCTATCTCTAGCTCTATCTCTATCTCTATCTCTAGCTCTATCTCTATCTCTAGCTCTATCTGTAGCTCTATCTCTATCTCTATCTCTAGCTCTATCTCTATCTCTGGCTCTATCTCTAGCTCTATCTCTACCTCTGGCTCTATCTCTAGCTCTATCTCTATCTCTATCTCTAGCTCTATCTCTATCTCTATCTCTAGCTCTATCTCTGGCTCTAGCTCTATCTCTATCTCTAGCTCTATCTCTACCTCTGGCTCTATCTCTAGCTCTATCTCTAGCTCTATCTCTATCTCTATCTCTAGCTCTATCTCTACCTCTGGCTCTATCTCTAGCTCTAGCTCTATCTCTATCTCTATCTCTAGCTCTATCTCTATCTCTAGCTCTATCTCTACCTCTGGCTCTATCGCTAGCTCTAGCTCTAGCTCTATCTCTATCTCTATCTCTAGCTCTATCTCTGGCTCTATCTCTAGCTCTTTCTCTATCTCTATCTCTAGCTCTATCTCTATCTCTAGCTCTATCTCTATCTCTATCTCTAGCTCTATCTCTGGCTCTAGCTCTATCTCTAGCTCTATCTCTAGCTCTAGCTCTATCTCTACCTCTAGCTCTATCTCTAGCTCTATCTCTATCTCTACGGTCTCTGCAGATGGTACCAGGGTGAGCAGGCTGGTACTGGGTGGTATTGTCTTTAATATCCTTGGGGCTCTGTGCAGGCGCCACACCTCACCGATATCACTGATAGGCAGCCGATAGTACCAGAGATGATCTAGATGGTTTTAAGCATTCTGTCATGGGCACAGCATATCCAGTCAGGATGTTTTCTACTGCTGCTCTGTAACCGAAGTCTTGAGAACGACTAACCTCCCTGATGAACAAGCGAACGCCAGGAATCACATTAAAGTTCTTACATTTCTGTAGACAAACACTCTGAGTTTGAGCCCTCCCAGCGTCTCCAGCTCCTGGCCGTGATACAGAGACTTAGAGGACAGCTGCCCCTTCACCAGGTGATTCGTCATCAGCTTCCTCATGCCAGGCGTCATTGTCGTGACACTTCCTGTTACAGACACACAGACAGGTAAATAAGACGAGGACGACAGCTGAGGGGCGTACGACAAACAGAAAATAACCTTTTCATCACGTTTAAAAAAACCTCACAATGTAGACATTTAATACATAAATTTATTTTTTTCATTTATATATATGTATATATATATATAAACATATATATATATATATATACATATGTATATATACATATGTTATATATATATATATATATATATATATATATATATATATACACATATGTATACATATGTATATATATAGATATGTATATATATATATATATACATATGTATACATATGTATATATATACATATGTATACACTGAAGACTGACAAACAGCTGCTGGCTAACCAACCAGACATAGTGGTGGAGGACAAAGAGCAGAAGAGGGTGGTGGTGATGGAGGATGGTGGTGATGGAGGGTGGTGGTGATGGAGGATGGTGGTGATGGAGGATGGTGGTGATAGAGGGTGGTGGTGATGGAGGATGGTGGTGATAGAGGGTGGTGGTGATAGAGGGTGGTGGTGATAGAGGATGGTGGTGATGGATGATGGTGGTGATGGAGGGTGGTGGTGATGGAGGGTGGTGGTGATGGAGGGTGGTGGTGATGGAGGATGGTGGTGATGGAGGATGGTGGTGATAGAGGGTGGTGGTGATGGAGGGTGGTGGTGATAGAGGGTGGTGGTGATAGAGGGTGGTGGTGATAGAGGATGGTGGTGATAGAGGGTGGTGGTGATGGAGGATGGTGGTGATGGAGGGTGGTGGTGATAGAGGATGGTGGTGATAGAGGGTGGTGGTGATGGAGGATGGTGGTGATAGAGGGTGGTGGTGATAGAGGGTGGTGGTGATAGAGGATGGTGGTGATGGATGATGGTGGTGATGGAGGGTGGTGGTGATGGAGGATGGTGGTGATGGAGGGTGGTGGTGATGGAGGATGGTGGTGATGGAGGATGGTGGTGATAGAGGGTGGTGGTGATGGAGGATGGTGGTGATGGAGGATGGTGGTGATGGAGGGTGGTGGTGATAGAGGATGGTGGTGATAGAGGGTGGTGGTGATGGAGGATGGTGGTGATAGAGGGTGGTGGTGATAGAGGGTGGTGGTGATAGAGGATGGTGGTGATGGATGATGGTGGTGATGGAGGGTGGTGGTGATGGAGGATGGTGGTGATGGAGGGTGGTGGTGATGGAGGATGGTGGTGATGGAGGATGGTGGTGATAGAGGGTGGTGGTGATGGAGGATGGTGGTGATAGAGGGTGGTGGTGATAGAGGGTGGTGGTGATAGAGGATGGTGGTGATAGAGGGTGGTGGTGATGGAGGATGGTGGTGATGGAGGGTGGTGGTGATAGAGGATGGTGGTGATAGAGGGTGGTGGTGATGGAGGATGGTGGTGATGGATGATGGTGGTGATGGAGGGTGGTGGTGATGGAGGATGGTGGTGATAGAGGGTGGTGGTGATAGAGGGTGGTGGTGATAGAGGGTGGTGGTGATAGAGGATGGTGGTGATAGAGGGTGGTGGTGATGGAGGATGGTGGTGATGGAGGGTGGTGGTGATAGAGGATGGTGGTGATAGAGGGTGGTGGTGATGGAGGATGGTGGTGATGGAGGGTGGTGGTGATGGAGGGTGGTGGTGATGGAGGATGGTGGTGATAGAGGGTGGTGGTGATGGAGGATGGTGGTGATGGAGGATGGTGGTGATGGAGGATGGTGGTGATAGAGGGTGGTGGTGATGGAGGATGGTGGTGATAGAGGGTGGTGGTGATGGAGGGTGGTGGTGATGGAGGATGGTGGTGATAGAGGGTGGTGGTGATGGAGGATGGTGGTGACGGAGGGTGGTGGTGATGGAGGATGGTGGTGATGGAGGGTGGTGGTGATAGAGGGTGGTGGTGACGGAGGATGGTAGTGACGGAGGGTGGTGGTGATGGAGGATGGTGGTGATAGAGGGTGGTGGTGATGGAGGGTGGTGGTGATGGAGGATGGTGGTGATGGAGGGTGGTGGTGATAGAGGATGGTGGTGATGGAGGATGGTGGTGATGGAGGATGGTGGTGATAGAGGATGGTGGTGATGGAGGGTGGTGGTGATGGAGGATGGTGGTGATGGAGGGTGGTGGTGATAGAGGATGGTGGTGATGGAGGATGGTGGTGATAGAGGGTGGTGGTGATGGAGGATGGTGGTGATGGAGGGTGGTGGTGATGGAGGATGGTGGTGATGGAGGATGGTGGTGATGGAGGGTGGTGGTGATGGAGGATGGTGGTGATGGAGGATGGTGGTGATGGAGGGTGGTGGTGATAGAGGATGGTGGTGATGGAGGATGGTGGTGATGGAGGATGGTGGTGATAGAGGGTGGTGGTGATGGATGATGGTGGTGATGGAGGATGGTGGTGATAGAGGGTGGTGGTGATAGAGGGTGGTGGTGATGGAGGATGGTGGTGATGGAGGATGGTGGTGATAGAGGGTGGTGGTGATGGAGGATGGTGGTGATAGAGGATGGTGGTGATGGAGGATGGTGGTGATGGATGATGGTGGTGATAGAGGGTGGTGGTGATGGAGGATGGTGGTGATAGAGGGTGGTGGTGATAGAGGGTGGTGGTGATGGAGGATGGTGGTGATAGAGGATGGTGGTGATGGAGGATGGTGGTGATGGAGGATGGTGGTGATGGAGGATGGTGGTGATGGAGGATGGTGGTGATAGAGGGTGGTGGTGATGGAGGATGGTGGTGATGGAGGATGGTGGTGATGGAGGATGGTGGTGATAGAGGATGGTGGTGATGGAGGATGGTGGTGATGGAGGATGGTGGTGATGGAGGATGGTGGTGATGGAGGATGGTGGTGATGGATGTGGAGATACCAACTGATGCCAACATCAGGAAGAAGGAGCACGAAAAGGTTGAGAAGTATCAAGGGTTGAGAGAACAGCTGGAACAGATGTGGAGGATCAAGGCTAACGTGGTCCCCCTGGTAGTAGGAGCACTCAGAGCGGTGACCCCCAAACTGGGAGAACGGCTCCAACAGAACCCAGGAACCACATCTGAAGCCTCAGTCCAGAAGAGGACTTTTACATCTGTGGTCTGGACTCTACTGGACCCTCTTTTACATACATGGTCTGGACTCTACTGGACCCTCTTTTACATCCGTGGTCTGGACTCTACTGGACCCTCTTCTACATCCATGGTCTGGACTCTACTGGACCCTCTTTTACATACATGGTCTGGACTCTACCGGACCCTCTTCTACATCCATGGTCTGGACTCTACTGGACCCTCTTTTACATACATGGTCTGGACTCTACCGGACCCTCTTCTACATCCGTGGTCTGGACTCTACTGGACCCTCTTTTACATCCGTGGTCTGGACTCTACCGGACCCTCTTTTACATACATGGTCTGGACTCTACTGGACCCTCTTTTACATACATGGTCTGGACTCTACTGGACCCTCTTTTACATACATGGTCTGGACGCTACTGGACCCTCTTCTACATCCGTGGTCTGGACTCTACCGGACCCTCTTTTACATACATGGTCTGGACTCTACTGGACCCTCTTTTACATACATGGTCTGGACTCTACCGGACCCTCTTTTACATACATGGTCTGGACTCTACTGGACCCTCTTTTACATCCGTGGTCTGGACTCTACTGGACCCTCTTCTACATCCATGGTCTGGACTCTACTGGACCCTCTTTTACATACATGGTCTGGACTCTACTGGACCCTCTTTTACATACATGGTCTGGACTCTACCGGACCCTCTTTTACATACATGGTCTGGACTCTACTGGACCCTCTTTTACATACATGGTCTGGACTCTACTGGACCCTCTTTTACATCCGTGGTCTGGACTCTACTGGACCCTCTTTTACATCCGTGGTCTGGACTCTACTGGACCCTCTTTTACATCCGTGGTCTGGACGCTACTGGACCCTCTTTTACATACGTGGTCTGGACTCTACTGGACCCTCTTTTACATCCGTGGTCTGGACTCTACTGGACCCTCTTTTACATCCGTGGTCTGGACGCTACTGGACCCTCTTCTACATACGTGGTCTGGACTCTACTGGACCCTCTTCTACATACGTGGTCTGGACTCTACTGGACCCTCTTTTACATCCGTGGTCTGGACTCTACTGGACCCTCTTTTACATACGTGGTCTGGACTCTACTGGACCCTCTTCTACATCCGTGGTCTGGACTCTACTGGACCCTCTTTTACATCCGTGGTCTGGACTCTACTGGACCCTCTTCTACATACGTGGTCTGGACTCTACTGGACCCTCTTCTACATCCGTGGTCTGGACTCTACTGGACCCTCTTCTACATCCGTGGTCTGGACTCTACTGGACCCTCTTCTACATACGTGGTCTGGACTCTACTGGACCCTCTTCTACATCCGTGGTCTGGACGCTACTGGACCCTCTTCTACATCCGTGGTCTGGACTCTACTGGACCCTCTTCTACATACGTGGTCTGGACTCTACTGGACCCTCTTCTACATCCGTGGTCTGGACTCTACTGGACCCTCTTCTACATACGTGGTCTGGACTCTACTGGACCCTCTTCTACATACGTGGTCTGGACTCTACTGGACCCTCTTCTACATACGTGGTCTGGACTCTACTGGACCCTCTTTTACATACATGGTCTGGACTCTACTGGACCCTCTTTTACATCCGTGGTCTGGACTCTACTGGACCCTCTTCTACATACGTGGTCTGGACTCTACTGGACCCTCTTCTACATACGTGGTCTGGACTCTACTGGACATTTTGACAAGATGGCCGACGGCTAAAAACCAAGGTTGACATTGATCTCAGACTCTGTGATCTGGATTTTTATAACTTTTTATGTCCATCATTCACTTTCTGCTCTTCTGAGAAGCAGTAGAGTCAAGAATTATCATCTTTTACATCCACCTGCATTCTGTGTCGTGCATTTCGAGTCCATTCGAGTCCAGACCTGTTTCACGCAGTCATTACAAATTGTATGAATATATGTATAGAACATTTTACAGTTCAACACAGGACATCTTAGTGGAGATATTAAATATGACAAACGAATATAAATGAGGTGGTGACGTGTAGCTCTGCTGCTGGAACCAACCATTGACTTCACCTTCTTACATACTGTACGTTGTTTTATTTGGCATCACCTGTGAAGGCGTCGTCCAGCGGAGCCAGCATGGTCAGAGCCTCAGAGCCCGTCAGGTGAGGCGACAGACCCGCCTCCACAAACAGCTTGGTCGCCATGACAACAGATGAACCTTCAGCCAGCTCCAGCAGAACTTTAGCTGAAAGAGAACAAGTTAAATACTACCAGAAGTACTACCAGTATGAACAGTGGATGTATTCTTTTTACTGCAGTACTTCTGTAGTTTTGACAGAGGTACTCTCAGCATTAGGCGTGGTACATGACTATTTTACTTTAGTCTGGATGTGCTGTGCTGCAGTTTTGACAATAGTACTCTCTGTAGTACATGCAGTATTAGTTTAATTATTTGATGCAGTAATGGTAGTATTAGTAGAATTAGTACCTGAGTCTGGGATGAGCAGTTTGTTTATGTTGTGACTGACTTCTATCAGTTCTGTTGAGATGAGTTGTACTATCACCCGAATTTCCCTCCGGGGATTAATAAAGGTTCATCTTATCTTATCTTATCTATGACTTTGATGGAAGACCTCTCAGTATCAGATACAGTAGTACTGTCAGTATTAGCACTACTTTCAGCAGTAGATGCAGTGGTAGTTTCAGTATCAGATGCAGTATTAGTAGTATTATTAGTAGTATTAGTACCTGAGTCGGGTATGAGCAGCTCATTGATGTAGTGGATGACTCCGTTGGTTCCCAGCTGGTCTTTCCTGGTGACGACAGCCTTCCCGTTCAGAGTCATGCGGTCTCCGTCACAGCCAACCTCCAGCATGGTGCCCTGCAGCGTCTCCATCGGTGTCCCTGACACAATGGACTCCGCGCACTGCATGTGCTTCAGGATGTGGTAGTTCAGCAGGTCTGAGGGGGGGACAGAGGACAGGGGACAAAAGGACAAGTACACAGGAGGACAGGTAGACAAGAGGTCAGATGGACAGACATCAGAGTCCATTTCATCCAGTCTCTATCTGGTCTGAAACAGTGATGAGGTGGTCACCTCTCAGAGCCACGGGGTCTCCAAGGATCCGGTTCAGGGTCTCCTGAGGAATCTTCTCAAAGGCCTCATTGGTGGGAGCAAAGACGGTGAACTGACCCTCGTTCTCCAACATGGAGGACAGACCTGCCGCTGCCATCGCCGTCTGAAACAT
Source organism: Pterois miles (assembly GCA_947000775.1). Taxonomy (NCBI): domain Eukaryota; kingdom Metazoa; phylum Chordata; class Actinopteri; order Perciformes; family Scorpaenidae; genus Pterois; species Pterois miles. The sequence continues at coordinate 600,869 of CAMQGK010000193.1, forward strand.
GGAGACAACGTAACTGAGAGCTGTGCTTAAACTGATCCGTCTCTGACTCTCTGATCAACAGGTGAACTCACACGAAGCGTCTCCAGGTCGTCATCCACCTCCAGGAGCGCGTGCACGTTGTTGGAGACGGCGGTGATGACGCGGTCGACCACGTGAACGATGCCGTTGGTAGCGTGTTGGTCAGGTTTGATCAGACGAGCGCAGTTTACCGTCACAATCTGAGAAGGTGAAGAGAAGATCTGTTAATCTGTAGCATGCTGTGGCCGGCGTTGTGATGATGATGTCACTGACCCCGTTGCTGTAGTGGTGGATGTGGACGTGGAAGTCCTGGTACATGGAGGCAAAGGAGGATCCGTGTCTCAGCTCCTCGGAGGTCAGCCGGCGGTTCACCATGTGGTAGTGAAGAGCATTGAGCAACTCAATGTTCACGTTGCTCACCAGAGCGTCCAGGATCTCCTGCAGCACAAAATCAATCAATCAAAAATCAAAAAATAAATCTCATTAAATGTAGCACAAATCATCCATCCATCCATCCATCCATCCATCCATCCATCCATCCATGTTCTTCCTCTCTTGGGGGCAGCAGTCTTAGCAGGGTATCCCAGACGTCTCTCTCCTCAGGAGCATTTTCCAGCTCTTCCTGGGGGACCCTGAGGTGTTCCCAGACCAGACCAGATATATAATCTCTCCAGCCTGTTCTGGGTCTACCCTGGAGCCTCTTCCCAGTTGGCTTTGCCTGGAAAACCTCCAAAGGGAGGCATCCGGGAGGATCCTGATCAGAAGTTGAACCACCTCAGCTGGTTCCTTTAGAGGTGAAGAAGCAGTGGCTCTCCAAGCTCCCTCTGGATGTCTGAGCTCCTCGCCTTCTCTAAGGCTGAGTCCAGACACCCTACGGAGGAAACTCATTTTGCTTATATTTGAGATCTCTTCCTTTCAGTAACTAGTCGCTCATGATTGTAGATGAAGGTTGGAACGTAGATGGATCAGTAAATTGAGAGCTTCCAGCTCAGCTGCAAACGCTGCACTGAACTGCCTGTCCATGTCCATGTTCTCACTGGTGAACAAGACCCTGAAACACTTAAACTCTTCCAACATGTCCTCTGTAGAGGAGGCAGACTCGGGAGAGAATCCAGTCTACATGTGTTATGTGGATTTGGAGATAGGCTTACAACCGTGTCCCCCGGGGAGTCCTGTCGGGGTACTGGGGATATGGGGTACCGGGGTTGTTGTTAATAGTCATTTGGACCTGAGAGCTGTGTCCGAATACTTGGAACAAAATCAAACAGGTTTCTGGAGGGTGTTGGCCTCCACCAGGGTTGTCCCTTGTCACTGATCCTGTTTGTGATTTTCATGGACAGGATCTCAGGGGGAGGACAGTGTCTGGTTTAGGGACCTCAGAATTTTAAGATTATACTTGCAACGTTTAATGACATTTATTTATTTATTGAGTCATTTATTAATTGAGTTATTCATTGATTTTGTCAGGTTCTGTCCTCTATAGAACTGCTGAATCACTGTTATCTTCTCAGTGAGCATGATGTGTTTGTTTGATGTGTTTGTCACATGTAAAAGATCTGAGACAAATGCAACTCTGAACTATGAAACCTGGTGAAAATTGGTGGTTGCTGGTGCATTTTGGGTATTCATTAAACCAATAGGAGGAAATAGAGCATTAGTCGGTCAGGGTTAGCGACAGCCGGATGGTGGTACTGACAGTGGGGAGAGCGGCCCAGGCCTCGTTGCTCGGGGCGAAGAAGGTGAAGCTTCCCGGTCCTTCGATCTCCTCCTTCAGCTGAGCTCGTTCAGAGTACATCTGAGTGGTGGAGGCGCCGACCACGCCCAGCGTGTTGTAGATGTTCACCAGAGGCAGCGCTGCAACCAGAGCACACACACTAATCATCAGCAAATGAACCAGAGTGATCCTCCTGTCTGTCGGAGCAGCAGAAGAAACTACATTTACGTGCACACTAATACTCCTCTATTAGAGTGAATATGTAAACCTGACATCATGTTGTCTCTCTGCAGCTGAATGAATGAAATTCTGTCTCCCTCCATGTTTATCCCTGTTGCAACATTTCATTAAATTATTGATACTGTGTGCATGTCGTGTTGAGTGTCCGGGAGTCAGAGGTCAAAGGTCATACCAGCAGGACAGCCCCTCTCTCCAGGAATCTTCTCATAACCAGGACAGCACTCGTAGGTGATGACACTGCAGCAGGAAACAACAAGAACATCACTTCCTGTATCCTGTCATCCTCCTCGACCTTCCTCTACCTTCATCTACTCTCCTCTACCTTCATCTACCTTCATCTACTCTCCTCTACCTTCATCTACCCTCCTCTACTCTCCTCTACTCTCCTCTACCGTCATCTACCTTCATCTACTCTCCTCTACCTTCATCTACCCTCCTCTACCTTCATCTACCTTCATCTACTCTCCTCTACCTTCATCTACCCTCCTCTACCTTCCTCTACCTTCATCTACTCTCCTCTACCTTCATCTACCTTCATCTACTCTCCTCTACCTTCATCTACCCTCCTCTACTCTCCTCTACTCTCCTCTACTCTCCTCTACTCTCCTCTACCTTCATCTACCCTCCTCTACTCTCCTCTACCGTCATCTACCTTCATCTACCCTCCTCTACCTTCATCTACCCTCCTCTACCTTCATCTACCCTCCTCTACTCTCCTCTACTCTCCTCTACTCTCCTCTACCTTCATCTACCTTCCTCTACTCTCCTCTACTCTCCTCTACTCTCCTCTACCTTCCTCTACCTTCATCCACCTTCCTCTACTCTCCTCTACTCTCCTCTACCTTCATCTACCCTCCTCTACTCTCCTCTACTCTCCTCTACCTTCCTCTACCCTCCTCTACTCTCCTCTACTCTCCTCTACTCTCCTCTACCCTCCTCTACTCTCCTCTACCTTCATCTACCTTCATCTACCCTTCTCTACCTTCATCTACCCTCCTCTACCTTCATCTACCATCCTCTACTCTCCTCTACCTTCATCTACCTTCATCTACCCTTCTCTACTCTCCTCTACTCTCCTCTACCTTCCTCTACCCTCCTCTACCTTCATCTACCCTCCTCTACTCTCCTCTACTCTCCTCTACCTTCCTCTACCCTCCTCTACTCTCCTCTACTCTCCTCTACTCTCCTCTACCCTCCTCTACTCTCCTCTACCTTCATCTACCTTCATCTACCCTTCTCTACCTTCATCTACCCTCCTCTACCTTCATCTACCCTCCTCTACTCTCCTCTACCTTCATCTACCTTCATCTACCCTTCTCTACCTTCATCTACCATCCTCTACTCTCCTCTACCTTCATCTACCCTCCTCTACCTTCATCTACCATCCTCTACTCTCCTCTACCTTCATCTACCCTCCTCTACCTTCATCTACCCTCCTCTACTCTCCTCTACCTTCATCTACCCTCCTCTACCTTCATCTACCCTCCTCTACCTTCATCTACCCTTCTCTACCTTCATCTACCCTCCTCTACCTTCATCTACCCTCCTCTACCTTCATCTACCTTCCTCTACCCTCCTCTACCTTCATCTACCCTCCTCTACCTTCATCTACCCTTCTCTACCTTCATCTACCCTCCTCTACCTTCATCTACCCTCCTCTACCTTCATCTACCCTCCTCTACCTTCATCTACCTTCCTCTACTCTCCTCTACCTTCATCTACCCTCCTCTACCTTCATCTACCCTCCTCTACCTTCATCTACCTTCCTCTACCCTCCTCTACCTTCATCTACCCTCCTCTACCTTCATCTACCCTCCTCTACCTTCATCTACCCTCCTCTACTCTCCTCTACCTTCATCTACCTTCATCTACCTTCATCTACCCTCCTCTACTCTCCTCTACCTTCATCTACCCTCCTCTACCTTCATCTACCCTTCTCTACCCTCCTCTACCTTCATCTACCCTCCTCTACCTTCATGTACCCTCCTCTACCCTCATCTACCCTCCTCTACCTTCATCTACCCTCATCTACCATCCTCTACCTTCATCTATCCTCCTCTACCCTCCTCTACCTTCATCTACCTTCATCTACCCTCCTCTACCTTCATCTACCCTCCTCTACCTTCATCTACCCTCCTCTACCCTCCTCTACCTTCATCTACCCTCCTCTACCTTCATCTACCTTCATCTACCCTCCTCTACCTTCATCTACCCTCCTCTACCTTCATCTACCCTCCTCTACCCTCCTCTACCCTCCTCTACCCTCCTCTATCTTCATCTACCCTCCTCTACCTTCATCTACCCTCCTCTACCCTCCTCTATCTTCATCTACCCTCCTCTACCTTCATCTACCCTCCTCTACCTTCATCTACCTTCATCTACCCTCCTCTACCTTCATCTACCCTCCTCTACCTTCATCTACCTTCATCTACCCTCCTCTACCTTCATCTACCCTCCTCTACCCTCCTCTATCTTCATCTACTCTCCTCTACCTTCATCTACCTTCATCTACCTTCATCTACCTTCATCTACCTTCATCTACCTTCATCTACCCTCCTCTACCTTCATCTACCCTCCTCTACCTTCATCTACCCTCCTCTACCCTCTTCTACCCTCCTCTACCTTCATCTACCCTCATCTACCCTCCTCTACCTTCATCTACCCTCCTCTACCTTCATCTACCCTCCTCTACCTTCATCTACCCTCCTCTACCCTCTTCTACCCTCCTCTACCTTCATCTACCTTCATCTACCCTCCTCTACCTTCATCTACCCTCCTCTACTCTCCTCTACCTTCATCTACCCTCCTCTATCTTCATCTACCCTTCTCTACTCTCCTCTACCTTCATCTACCCTCCTCTACCTTCATCTACCCTCCTCTATCTTCATCTACCCTTCTCTACTCTCCTCTACCTTCATCTACCCTCCTCTACCTTCATCTACCCTCCTCTACCTTCATCTACCCTCCTCTATCTTCATCTACCCTTCTCTACTCTCCTCTACCTTCATCTACCCTCCTCTACCTTCATCTACCCTCCTCTACCTTCATCTACCCTCCTCTATCTTCATCTACCCTTCTCTACCCTCCTCTACCTTCATCTACCCTCATCTACCCTCCTCTACCTTCATCTACCCTCCTCTACCTTCATCTACCCTCCTCTATCTTCATCTACCCTCCTCTACCTTCATCTACCCTCCTCTACCTTCATCTACCCTCCTCTATCTTCATCTACCCTCCTCTACCTTCATCTACCCTCCTCTATCTTCATCTACCCTTCTCTACTCTCCTCTACCTTCATCTACTCTCCTCTACCTTCATCTACCCTCCTCTACCTTCATCTACCCTCCTCTATCTTCATCTACCCTCCTCTACCTTCATCTACCCTCCTCTACCTTCATCTACTCTCCTCTACCTTCATCTACCCTCCTCTACCTTCATCTACCCTCCTCTATCTTCATCTACCCTTCTCTACTCTCCTCTACCTTCATCTACTCTCCTCTACCTTCATCTACCCTCCTCTACCTTCATCTACCCTCCTCTACCTTCATCTACCCTCCTCTATCTTCATCTACCCTTCTCTACTCTCCTCTACCTTCATCTACTCTCCTCTACCTTCATCTACCCTCCTCTACCTTCATCTACCCTCCTCTATCTTCATCTACCCTTCTCTACTCTCCTCTACCTTCATCTACCCTCCTCTACCTTCATCTACCCTCCTCTACCTTCATCTACCCTCCTCTACCTTCATCTACCCTCCTCTACCTTCATCTACTCTCCTCTACCTTCATCTACCCTCCTCTACCATCATCTACTCTCCTCTACCTTCATCTACCCTCCTCTACCTTCATCTACCCTCCTCTACCTTCATCTACCCTCCTCTACCTTCATCTACCCTCCTCTACCTTCATCTACCCTCCTCTACCTTCATCTACCCTCCTCTACCTTCATCTACCCTCCTCTACCTTCATCTACCCTCCTCTACCTTCATCTACTCTCCTCTACCTTCATCTACCCTCCTCTACCTTCATCTACTCTCCTCTACCTTCATCTACCCTCCTCTACCTTCATCTACTCTCCTCTATCTTCATCTACCCTCCTCTACCTTCATCTACCCTCCTCTACCTTCATCTACCCTTCTCTACTCTCCTCTACCTTCATCTACCCTCCTCTACCTTCATCTACTCTCCTCTATCTTCATCTACCTTCATCTACCCTCCTCTACCTTCATCTACCCTCCTCTACCTTCATCTACTCTCCTCTACCTTCATCTACCCTCCTCTACCTTCATCTACCCTCCTCTACCTTCATCTACTCTCCTCTATCTTCATCTACCTTCATCTACTCTCCTCTACCTTCATCTACCCTCCTCTACCTTCATCTACTCTCCTCTACCTTCATCTACCCTCCTCTACCTTCATCTACCCTCCTCTACCTTCATCTACCCTCCTCTACCTTCATCTACTCTCCTCTATCTTCATCTACCCTCCTCTACCCTCTTCTACCCTCCTCTACCTTCATCTACCCTCCTCTACCTTCATCTACCCTCCTCTACCTTCATCTACCCTCCTCTACCCTCCTCTATCTTCATCTACCCTCCTCTACCCTCCTCTATCTTCATCTACCCTCCTCTACTCTCCTCTACCCTCCTCTACCCTCCTCTATCTTCATCTACCCTCCTCTACCTTCATCTACCCTCCTCTACCTTCATCTACCCTCCTCTACTCTCCTCTACCCTCCTCTACCTTCATCTACCCTCCTCTACCTTCATCTACCCTCCTCTACTCTCCTCTACCCTCCTCTACCCTCCTCTATCTTCATCTACCCTCCTCTACCTTCATCTACCCTCCTCTACCTTCATCTACCCTCCTCTACTCTCCTCTACCCTCCTCTACCTTCATCTACCCTCCTCTACCTTCATCTACCCTCCTCTACTCTCCTCTACCCTCCTCTACCCTCCTCTATCTTCATCTACCCTCCTCTACTCCTCTATAAACCCTCAGGATCTTGTAACTGTTCATATTTCCGTTCCAGGAGACTCATTTTAGTTTATAATGATGCTCATAAAGTTATGAGCATCTGCTGACTGAGAGAAGTGTTTCCATGAGATCATCAAGGAACAGCATCCCATAATAACCTCATTTACACCATACGGTAAATGTTATTTAAGATGTTACGAGTCTGATGGAGGTCCGGTTCCTTCTGAGGACTCTGAACCTGGATGCATCGCTAATGTTACTGTTGGCCATCTTTCAGTATAGTAGTATAGTATAGTAGTAGTATAGTATAGTAGTAGTACGGTAGTATAGAAGTAGTATATTATAGAATAGGATAGGATAGGATAGTATAGTAGTAGTAGTATAGTTTAATATAGATAGTAGTATAGGATAATATAGTAGTAGTGTAGTACAGTATAGTATGGTATAGTATAATATGGTATAGTAGTAGTATAGCATGGTATAGTATAGTATAGTATAGTATAGTATAGAACATTTCACTCAGTGGATGTGTGTTGAGGAGGATTGGTCACATGTGGGCTGTAATGGAGCGTGGAGGCCGGGCTGAGCCCTTCATGACTTCCTGTAGAGATTTCCATAATAAATGTGGGCTCAGTTGTCGGGGCTCATAAAGTTCATTTCCTCAGAGAGAAGAAGAATCTGCAGCTAGACCAGACGCCTGACGGGGGACCCACAACCTCCGCCAGGAAAAACACTAAACCACCAGGAGCCTCCTGTGGGTTCCTCACTTCCTGATCCCTACAAAATAAAACATCACCGAGTCTCACAGAAGAAGAGTTGAATGTGACTGCCTCCTCTAACCACATAATGAGTAGAAATGAACATTTTGACGTCCTACAGAGTTATGTGATGTTTTCTGAGGCTCCACCGCGAGCCGGAAATACTTCATCTCACAGACCCTCTTTTACATTCATCATAAGTCTCTCAGCTGAAGCAGCAGCTTCTTTAATCAAATCTAATTCATCGTCTGGAGACAGAAGAAGGAAAAAGTCCAGAACTCCTGCAGCTTCCGAACACACCGGCAGTAAAACGTAAACAGATGGAGATCAGCTACTGACTGAGTGGTGGCACATACTGGACTGATTATCAGACCAGATGGAGCTCAACTCCCATTTGGTCTCCACATAAACAAAGATGGCTGCTGTGGATCTCTGACAAAACAAACAGAGCGAGGTCGCAGTAATTCAGCCGGCGGGGTCGAAGGAAACCTTCCAGAAACATCCAGCAGAGACAGACATGTCTTTTTCTTTTGTCTTGGTTGTCTCCATCTTGGTTTGTTGGAACCAGACGAAACATCTATTTTGTTAATAATCTGAATCTCTAACTACAGCTGTCACATAAATATAGTGCAGTAATAAGTACATTACACTTCCCTCTGAGATGTAGTAGAGTAGAAGTAGAAAGTAGCAGAACATAGAAATACTAATAGTAAAGTAAAGTCGAAGTACCTCAAAGTTTTTCTTCAGTAGAGTACTTTAGTTGTAAGAACTTGTGAACGAACAGATTCTGTATCTGGAGCTCAGACAGATGGTGTGGTGTTGAAGAGTTTAGCTCTAGGACGGGAGGAACTGGGAGAGTCCGAGGTCTCGGGGGGAGTCGGGGGTCGGGGTCTGTGAGTTATGAGGGGTTATGAGTCTTCCTTCTGCTGACCTTTGACCTGCTGAACCTCACACACATCGTCCTCTGTCCAGATAGAGGGAGGGTGTGTGTGTGTGTGTGTGTGTGTGTGTGTGTGTGTGTGTGTGTGTGTGTGTGTGTGTGTGTGTCACTTCCTCTTTCCTCAGTTTCCCGCTCTGAGCTGAAGACTGGATGAAATGCTGTAAAGCTGCCTGTCTGAGTCACTTTAATAAAAACAGAAATGTGAGCTGATGTGGGAAGTGATGCACATTCACAGGCAGCCTGACTTTACTCGGTGATGAAAACCAGACCACCTCACTTTCCGTCCTCATTCACAGCTCCGTGCTGAAATCTGCCGGACCAGCCACACCGGCTGATCCTCGTAAATCTTTCGCTCGGTTGGACAGATGAATCATTTCAGCTGACGGTTAAAATGCTGAAGCAGCTGTTTCCACGGAAACCAAAAACACAGGTCAGCAAAACACAGCAGCAGTGAGAACACCAGAGGCTACATCGCAAGCTAATGCTAGCTCAACTGCTGCTAGCAAAGACGCCAGAGGTGGAGGCACAAAACTCAATCCCAACACCACAAGGAGTTCATCGAGAGAAGAAATACGAAAACACCACATTAGAAATTAAAGTAGAAGAACAAACAGGGACAAACAGGAACAGACAGGGACAAACAGGAACAGACAGAAACAAACAGGGACAGACAGGGACAAACAGGAACAAACAAGAACAGACAGGAACAGACAGGAACAGACAGGGACAGACAGGGACAAACAGGACCAGACAGAAACAGACAGGAACAGACAGGGACAAACAGGGACAGACAGAAACAGACAGGAACAAACAGAAACAAACAGGAACAGACAGGAACAGACAGGAACAAACAGGGACAGACAGGGACAGACAGGAACAAACAGAAACAAACGGGAACAGACAGGAACAGACAGGAACAGACAGGAACAGACAGGGACAAACAGGACCAGACAGGAACAGACAGGAACAGACAGGGACAAACAGGGACAGACAGGGACAAACAGGACCAGACAGAAACAGACAGGAACAGACAGGGACAAACAGGGACAGACAGGGACAAACAGGACCAGACAGAAACAGACAGGAACAGACAGAAACAAACAGGAACAGACAGGAACAGACAGGGACAAACAGGACCAGACAGAAACAGACAGGAACAGACAGGGACAAACAGGGACAAACAGGACCAGACAGAAACAGACAGGAACAGACAGGAACAGACAGGGACAGACAGGGACAAACAGGGACAAACAGGAACAGACAGGAACAAACAGGAACAGACAGGAACAGACAGGAACAGACAGGGACAGACAGGGACAAACAGGACCAGACAGAAACAGACAGGAACAGACAGGGACAAACAGGGACAGACAGGGACAAACAGGAACAGACAGAAACAAACAGGGACAGACAGGAACAGACAGGAACAGACAGGAACAAACAAGAACAGACAGGGACAAACAGGAACAGACAGAAACAAACAGGGACAGACAGGGACAAACAGGAACAAACAAGAACAGACAGGGACAAACAGGAACAGACAGGGACAAACAGGGACAAACAGGAACAGACAGGGACAAACAAGAACAAAACAAGAACAGACAGGGACAAACAAGAACAAACTGGAACAAACAGGAACAAACGGGAACAAACAAGAACAAACGGGAACAAACAAGAACAGACAGGGACAAACAGGAACAGACAGGGACAAACAGGGACAAACAGGAACAGACAGGGACAAACAAGAACAAACAGGAATAAAAAAGAAAAAACAGGAACAGACAGGAACAAACAAGAACAAACAAGAACAAACAGGAACAGACAGGAACAAACAAGAACAAACAAGAACAAACAGGGACAAAGAGGAACATATGGAAACAAACAAGAACAAACTGGAACAAACAGGAACAAACGGGAACAAACAGGAACAAACGGGAACAAACAAGAACAAACGGGAACAAACAAGAACAGACTGGAACAAACGGGAACAGAATAAACTGGAACAACCTGGTGGTGTCAGAACAACTTGAGACTCAGCAGTCTCCACTAGTGATGGGAATTCCGGCTCTTTTTAGAGAACCGGCTCTTTCGGCTCCCAAACGGCTCCCAAACGGCTCTTCAGGTTATTTTGTTGCTTTAATTAATTTATTATCAACAACAATATAAAATTATGCACAAAATGAATTACTGATGTAATTGTTATGTTAGCTGCATTGTCAGTAACAGCATCCCTCTTTGGCCTCTTTGAGCAGCTCTTCTGCTCAGTTCTCAGAAGTGTGTTTGTCGCTGAACTCAAACCATCCAGAAGACAGAAAACCATTTTATAATTTTCAATAAAGTGACACGTAACTGACCAGAAGGCTGCTGTGGATTTTAACCCTCTCTGCAGTGGATGCATGTTCTCTGTCATATAGGCCTGGGATGATTTTTGTTTTCCTGCTTGGAATTGCAGACATAGGATTCAGTGCATTATAAACTTCCTGAATCCTTTATCATCCACAGCTGAAAATGGATGGAAATCAAGTGCAATCATTTTTGCCAGTTCTTCATCAACTGAGTTATGTCTTTCTGGGGTCACAGACTTCTGCACAAACTGTCTCATAGAGCTCTGGGTTGGTTTAGGTGGTTGTGGTGGTGAACAGCATGATGCTGTAGATACTACTACTAGTACTACTACTACTACTACTACTACTGCAGCAGCAGCAGCAGCAACAGCAGCAGTAGACACACTGGCACCTTCATTAATATCACACTCAACTGACTGTTTTATCTTCCCATTGCTCTGATTGGTGGACTGTTCTCAGGTTGTTTACCTGTGCAGGTTGTTTGTGGCTCTATATGATATTCCTGCAGACTCTACACTCTTCCTTTGTATTGTCAGTAAAATTGAAATGGTCCTGGAGTCACTCATTTTCTTTACTCTACCTTCCTAATGTGTCCATGTTGTCTCTTCTTGTTGTCCCCGTCTCTCTCTCTCTCTCTCTCTCTCTCTCTCTGTGTGTGTGTGTGTGTTCGTGCGCTACTGCTGCTGCGAGTGTAACTCTCGCCCCTCCCCCCTCTGCTCAGCGCAAACACAAGGCTCAAACACATATCGACCAATTACGTGCGGCGCGAGGAGGAAAAAAGTGAGAGAGAGAAAGAGAGAGAGAGAGAGAAATAAAAAAACACGGCTCCCAATGAGGAGCCGGCTCCCGTCGTTCCCTCAAAGAGCCGACTCTAAGAGCCGTTTCGTTCGCGACCGACCCATCACTAGTCTCCACATAAAGCTGAGTGGTCACACTGTATGGTCTTTACGCTAAGCTAAGCTAACCAGCTGCTAGCTGTGTCTTTATGCTTAGCTAAGCTAACCAGCTGCTAGCTGTGTCTTTATGCTTAGCTAAGCTAACCAGCTGCTAGCTGTGTCTTTATGCTTAGCTAAGCTAACCAGCTGCTAGCTGTGTCTTTATGCTTAGCTAAGCTAACCAGCTGCTAGCTGTGTACAATATTGACTGAAACTGTTCCTTTAATAAAAGTGTGTCAATTAGAAACTGTTGTTGTCGTCATGTCAACATCTGGAGGTGAGACTGGGATGGACTCAACTCATGTTTCTTCTGCCGCTCACTGCACACACACACACACACACACACACACACACACACACACACACACACACACACACACACAGAGAGAGACATCATCATGTTTCCTCCTCCAGTCTCACTGAGTCTCTTTGTTTCACACTGATGTACTGCAAACTGGACTACAGCAGAAGTACTGGACTCTTTGCTTCAGTGAGAGTACTGCATTCAGAAGTGCACTACAGTAAAAATATGTGACTGAGTTGCAGCCAGTTTAAGAACGAGAACAGAATGATTTTGTCTTAAAGAAGAAGAAGAAGAACATCAACCTTTATTAGTCCCACTAGGGGAAATTCAATTTACACTCTGTTGTTAACACACACATGCACAAACAGGACCCATAGACCTGCATTAATGGAGAGATGTCAGAGTGGGGGGGCTGCTCCTGACAAGCGCCCCGAGCAGTTGGGGGTTTGGTGCCTTGCTCAGGGGCACCTCGGCAGTGCCCAAGAGGTAAACTGGCACCTCTCCAGCTACCAGTTCACACTCAGTTGTTGGTCCATGTCGGGACTTGAACCGGTGACCCTCCGGTTCCCAAGCCAACTCCCTACAGACTGAGCTACTGCCGCCGCAAAGGTCCAGTTGAAGGATGTGGTGACACCCAGTGGTGAAGTATCAGATTACAACCAGCTGAGTCCTCCTCTCCTCCCTCTAGAGGACGGATGTTACGTCCAACAGCGAGTGTCGCACTGCCATAACGCAGTCACAGGAAGTTTAAACCCTGTCTTATTTATGTCCATGTCTGCTTCACTTCCTCCTCTGCTGCTGCTGCTGCTTCTGGTGGTGTTTCTGGTGTTTCTGGTGGACCTGGTGGATCTAGTGGATCTAGTGGATCTGGTAGATCTGGTCCACAGTGCAGTCAGTGGTCACAGAGTCAACAGGAAGCACACAGTGGAAACAACCACATGACCTCTGACCTCTGGAGAGAGGATGAGACGGGAGGAGACGGGAGGAGACGGGAGGAGACGGGAGACTAGAGGTCTGCAGCAGGTAACAACTCGAACTGAACCCTGAACCCTGCAGAGAGCAGCTATATAGGAGGTGAGGACACCTCCAGAGAGGGACCGTCCTCCAGAGAGGGATCGTCCTCCAGAGGGGGACCGTCCTCCAGCAAGGGACCGTCCTCCAGAGGGGGACAGTCCTCAAGAGAGGAACATACCTTTCCAAAACTCAGTAAGAAGCTACAGACAGATGGACAGATGAAAGGACAGACACACAGACAGACAGTAAGACAGGCAGACAGTCAGACAGACAGACAGACAGACAGGTGGACGGAGGTCTGACTCACGTGGGTTGGCCACAGATCTTGCGATGGTACCACTGTTTGCAGTTGGTGAAATATTTCTTATCTGTGCCTTTGAGCTGCTGCATGGCACAAACATTAGGTCTGAAAGACAACAGAGAGACATCAGGTCTGAAAGACGACAGAGAGACATGAGGTCTGAAAGACGAGAGAGACATGAGGTCTGAAAGACGAGAGAGACATGAGGTCTGAAAGACAACAGAGAGACATCAGGTCTGATAGACAACAGAGAGACATCAGGTCTGATAGACAACAGAGAGACATCAGGTCTGAAAGACGACAGAGAGACATGAGGTCTGAAAGACAACAGAGAGACATCAGGTCTGAAAGACGACAGAGAGACATGAGGTCTGAAAGACGAGAGAGACATGAGGTCTGAAAAACGAGAGAGAGACATCAGGTCTGAAAGACGACAGAGAGACATCAGGTCTGAAAGACGAGAGAGACATGAGGCCTGAAAGACGAGAGAGACATGAGGTCTGAAAGACGAAAGAGAGACATCAGGTCTGAAAGACGAGAGAGAGACATCAGGTCTGAAAGACGACAGAGAGACATCAGGTCTGAAAGACGACAGAGAGACATGAGGTCTGATAGACGACAGAGAGACATCAGGTCTGAAAGACGACAGAGAGACATGAGGTCTGAAAGACGACAGAGAGACATGAGGGCTGAAAGACGAGAGAGACATGAGGTCTGAAAGACGAGAGAGACATGAGGTCTGAAAGACGAGAGAGAGACATGAGGTCTGAAAGACGACAGAGAGACATCAGGTCTGAAAGACGAGAGAGAGACATGAGGTCTGAAAGACGACAGAGAGACATCAGGTCTGATAGACGAGAGAGAGACATGAGGTCTGAAAGACGAGAGAGAGACATGAGGTCTGAAAGACGACAGAGAGACATCAGGTCTGAAAGACGAGAGAGAGACATCGGGTCTGAAAGACGACAGAGAGACATCAGGTCTGAAAGACGACAGAGAGACATCAGGTCTGAAAGACGAGAGAGAGACATCAGGTCTGAAAGACGAGAGAGAGACATCAGGTCTGATAGACGAGAGAGAGACATCAGGTCTGATAGACGACAGAGAGACATCAGGTCTGATAGACGACAGAGAGACATCAGGTCTGAAAGACGACAGAGAGACATCAGGTCTGATAGACGACAGAGAGACATCAGGTCTGATAGACGACAGAGAGACATCAGGTCTGAAAGACAACAGAGAGACATCAGGTCTGAAAGACGACAGAGAGACATGAGGTCTGATAGACGACAGAGAGACATGAGGTCTGAAAGACAACAGAGAGAAATCAGGTCTGAAAGACGACAGAGAGACATGAGGTCTGAAAGACGACAGAGAGACATCAGGTCAGAAAGACGACAGAGAGACATGAGGTCTGAAAGACGACAGAGAGACATCAGGTCTGAAAGACGACAGAGAGACATCAGGTCAGAAAAACGACAGAGAGACATCAGGTCTGAAAGACGACAAAGAGACATCAGGTCTGAAAGACGACAGAGAGCCATCAGGTCTGAAAGACGAGAGAGACATCAGGTCTGAAAGACAAGAGAGACATCAGGTCTGAGAGACGAGAGAGACATCAGGTCTGAAAGACGACAGAGAGACATCAGGTCTGAAAGACGAGAGAGACATCAGGTCAGAAAGACGACAGAGAGACATCAGGTCTGAAAGACGACAGAGAGACATCAGGTCTGAAAGACGACAGAGAGCCATCAGGTCTGAAAGACGAGAGAGACATCAGGTCTGAAAGACGAGAGAGAGACATCAGGTCTGAAAGACAAGAGAGACATCAGGTCTTAAAGACGAGAGAGACATCGGGTCTGAAAGACGAAAGAGAGACATCAGGTCTGAAAGACGAGAGAGAGACATCAGGTCTGAAAGACGACAGAGAGACATGAGGTCTGAAAGACGACAGAGAGACATCAGGTCTGAAAGACGAGAGAGAGACATGAGGTCTGATAGACGACAGAGAGACATCAGGTCTGAAAGACGAGAGAGACATCAGGTCTGAAAGACGACAGAGAGACATCAGGTCTGAAAGACGACAGAGAGACATCAGGTCTGAAAGACGAGAGAGACATCAGGTCTGAAAGACGAGAGAGACATCAGGTCTGAAAGACGACAGAGAGACATCAGGTCTGAAAGACGAGAGAGACATCAGGTCAGAAAGACGACAGAGAGACATCAGGTCTGAAAGACAAGAGAGACATCAGGTCTGAAAGACAAGAGAGACATCAGGTCTGAAAGACGAGAGAGACATCGGGTCTGAAAGACGACAGATAAAGGGGAGTTTTATTGATGAAGGGGATATTTATTGATAAAGGGGAGTGTTATTGATAAAGGGGAGTTTTATTGATGAAGGGGAGTTTTATTGATGAAGGGGATATTTATTGATAAAGGGGAGTGTTATTGATAAAGGGGAGTTTTATTGATGAAGGGGATATTTATTGATAAAGGGGAGTGTTATTGATAAAGGGGAGTTTTATTGATGAAGGGGAGTTTTATTGATAAAGGGGAGTTTTATTGATGAAGGGGAGTTTTATTGATAAAGGGGAGTTTTATTGATAAAGGGGAGTGTTATTGATAAAGGGGAGTGTTATTGATAAAGGGGAGTTTTATTGATAAAGGGGAGTTTTATTGATGAAGGGGAGTGTTATTGATAAAGGGGAGTTTTATTGATAAAGGGGAGTGTTATTGATCAAGGGGAGTGTTACTGATAAAGGGGAGTGTTATTGATCAAGGGGAGTTTTATTGATAAAGGGGAGTGTTATTGATAAAGGGGAGTTTTATTGATAAAGGGGAGTGTTATTGATAAAGGGGAGTTTTATTGATAAAGGGGAGTGTTATTGATAAAGGGGAGTTTTATTGATTAAGGGGAGTTTTATTGATAAAGGGGAGTTTTATTGATAAAGGGGAATGTTATTGATGAAGGGGAGTTTTATTGATAAAGGGGAGTTTTATTGATAAAGGGGAGTTTTATTGATGAAGGGGAGTTTTATTGATAAAGGGGAGTGCTATTGATGAAGGGGAGTTTTATTGATAAAGGGGAGTGTTATTGATAAAGGGGAGTTTTATTGATAAAGGGGAGTTTTATTGATGAAGGGGAGTTTTATTGATAAAGGGGAGTGTTATTGATAAAGGGGAGTTTTATTGATAAAGGGGAGTTTTATTGATAAAGGGGAGTTTTATTGATGAAGGGGAGTTTTATTGATGAAGGGGAGTTTTATTGATAAAGGGGAGTGTTATTGATAAAGGGGAGTGTTATTGATAAAGGGGAGTTTTATTGATGAAGGGGAGTTTTATTGATAAAGGGGAGTGTTATTGATAAAGGGGAGTGTTATTGATGAAGGGGAGTTTTATTGATAAAGGGGAGTGTTATTGATCAAGGGGAGTGTTACTGATAAAGGGGAGTTTTATTGATAATGGGGAGTTTTATTGATAAAGGGGAGTGTTATTGATAAAGGGGAGTTTTATTGATAAAGGGGAGTGTTATTGATAAAGGGGAGTTTTATTGATAAAGGGGAGTGTTATTGATAAAGGGGAGTTTTATTGATAAAGGGGAGTGTTATTGATAAAGGGGAGTTTTATTGATAAAGGGGAGTGTTATTGATAAAGGGGAGTTTTATTGATGAAGGGGAGTTTTATTGATAAAGGGGAGTTTTATTGATAAAGGGGAATGTTATTGATGAAGGGGAGTTTTATTGATAAAGGGGAGTTTTATTGATAAAGGGGAGTTTTATTGATGAAGGGGAGTTTTATTGATAAAGGGGAGTGCTATTGATGAAGGGGAGTTTTATTGATAAAGGGGAGTGTTATTGATAAAGGGGAGTTTTATTGATAAAGGGGAGTTTTATTGATAAAGGGGAGTTTTATTGATGAAGGGGAGTTTTATTGATAAAGGGGAGTGCTATTGATAAAGGGGAGTTTTATTGATAAAGGGGAGTTTTAT
Organism: Pterois miles; assembly: GCA_947000775.1. Lineage (NCBI taxonomy): Eukaryota > Metazoa > Chordata > Actinopteri > Perciformes > Scorpaenidae > Pterois > Pterois miles. The sequence continues at coordinate 618,402 of CAMQGK010000193.1, forward strand.
TGATGAAGGGGAGTTTTATTGATAAAGGGGAGTTTTATTGATAAAGGGGAGTTTTATTGATAAAGGGGAGTTTTATTGATAAAGGGGAGTTTTATTGATGAAGGGGAGTTTTATTGATAAAGGGGAGTGTTATTGATAAAGGGGAGTTTTATTGATAAAGGGGAGTTTTATTGATGAAGGGGAGTTTTATTGATGAAGGGGAGTGCTATTGATAAAGGGGAGTTTTATTGATAAAGGGGAGTTTTATTGATAAAGGGGAGTGTTATTGATAAAGGGGAGTGTTATTGATAAAGGGGAGTTTTATTGATAAAGGGGAGTTTTATTGATGAAGGGGAGTTTTATTGATAAAGGGGAGTGTTATTGATAAAGGGGAGTGTTATTGATGAAGGGGAGTTTTATTGATAAAGGGGAGTGTTATTGATCAAGGGGAGTGTTACTGATAAAGGGGAGTGTTATTGATCAAGGGGAGTTTTATTGATAAAGGGGAGTTTTATTGACAAAGGGGAGTTTTATTGATAAAGGGGAGTTTTATTGACAAAGGGGAGTTTTATTGATAAAGGGGAGTTTTATTGACAAAGGGGAGTTTTATTGATAAAGGGGAGTTTTATTGATGAAGGGGAGTTTTATTGATAAAGGGGAGTTTTATTGATAAAGGGGAGTGTTATTGATCAAGGGGAGGACACTGACCAGACTTGAACATGGACATAATAAAAATGAGTAGAAAGCCAGCTACAATAAGAACAGAGTAAAAACAATAAACATCATATGAACATAACAGCTTCAATAATTCTACAGTTTTATCTGTTCATCATCTGATGAATCAGTTATATTAGTTATTATTATTACTATTCCTAATGTTATTAATATTATCAAAGTTTCAGCTCTATTTTTATCTGTTAATCATCATAAATCAGTTAAATTAGTTCATATTCATATTGTAATGTTATTAATACACAGACTCTGATCACGAGATGATTATATTCTTTAAGATCTTGGTCATGTTTCATATTTTCAGCTTTATTAAAAGCTCAGTCTGTGATTCTGATCGATTATAGAATCAGAAGGTGATGATTAATCAGAAGAATTAAACAGCATTCAGTCTCGGAGCCTCGCGTCAGGATTATACTTTAGACTCGGCTCGGCTCGGATCGGATCGGTAGAACTCACCCCTGCTGCCGGCCTCTGATCCGACTGTGCTGCAGAACCGCCTGGTACGGAGACCGGGCCACGCAGACGGTCAGAACCAGGGACAGAACCGGGACCAGAACACAACCCTTCATCTTTAACGAGACCAGAAATCCTCCTCGGGTCTGCTCTTCTGTTCTCTCCTTCCTCTTCCTCTTTCTCCGCTGCCCAGAGTCCTTCCAGATCCTGATCCACGTCCAGGACTGGAGACAGACTTATAAACCAGAGGAGGAGGAGGAGGAGGAGAGGAGGAGGAGGAGGAGGAGGAGCTGGCGAGACATCGAAGAACTGAACTCCTTCATTTAGTAAAATATGAAAACATCAACAGGTTCAGTTGAACTGGAAACAGAAAGAAAGAGAGAAAGAGAGAGAGGGGGACTGAGAGAGAGAGAGACTGAGAGAGAGAGAGAGAGAGAGACAGAGAGAGAGAGAGACAGAGAGAGAGAGAGAGAGAGACACACACACACACACACACACACACAGAGAGAGAGAGAGAGAGAAAGAGGGAGACTTAGAGAGAGGGGGACTGAGAGAGAGAGAGACTGAGAGAGAGAGAGAGAGAGAGACAGAGAGAGAGAGAGAGACAGAGACTTAGAGAGAGGGGGACTGAGAGAGAGAGAGACACAGAGAGAGAGAGAGAGACACAGAGAGAGAGAGAGAGAGACAGGGACAGAAACAGGGACAAAGACAGAAACAGGGACAGAAACAAGGACAGGGACAGAAACAGGGACAAAGACAGAAACAGGGACAGAGACAGAAACAGGGACAGAGACAGAGACAGAAACAGGGATAGAGACAGAAACAGGGACAGAGACAGAGACAGGGACAGAGACAGGGACAGAAACAGGGACAGGGACAGGGACAGAGACAGAGACAGAAACAGGGACAGAGACAGAGACAGGGACAGAAACAGGGACAGAGACAGAAACAGGGACAGAGACAGGGACAGAGACAGAAACAGGGACAGAGACAGAAACAGGGACAGAGACAGGGACAGAGACAGAGACAGAAACAGGGACAGAGACAGAAACAGGGACAGAGACAGAGACAGAAACAGGGACAGAGACAGAAACAGGGACAGAGACAGGGACCGAGACAGGGACAGAGACAGGGACAGAGACAGAAACAGGGACAGAGACAGGGACAGAAACAGGGACAGAGACAGGGACAGAGACAGAAACAGGGACAGAGACAGAAACAGGGACAGAGACAGAGAGTGGTCCTCTCCTCTGTCAGCTCTGTGGTTTGTCTAATCAGCAGCTCTTTGTGGGTTTCTGTCTTCTCTCTGTCAGATGTTGGTTGTCGTTGTCAGCGTAGAAATGAACATACATGGAAACTATTCAGGGACCACAGAGACCAGATGTGGGCCGACAGTCTGAAGACATGAAATCATCAGTGAGGATCGGACCAGTGAAAGGTTCATCTCATCCACAGAAGACACTCCTCTAGTTGATCTCACTGAAGAAAACATGCAGTCAAATCACTTATTGTGACACTTCTAATTTTTCAGTGAAAAAAGGGCTGTCGCAATAACTGCAATGTTATACAAGTCACAACCAACCACCGCAACCAACCACCAAAACCACCACAACCAACCATCACGACCAACTACCGCAACCAACCACCGCAACCAACCACTGCAACCACCAAAACCAACCACCGCAGCCAACCACCGCAACCAACCACCACAACCAAACACCGCAACCACCACAACCAAACACCGCAGCCAACCACCACAACCAAACACCGCAACCAACCACCGCAACCAACCACCGCAACCAACCACTGCAACCACCACAACCAAACACCGCAACCACCACAACCAAACACCGCAGCCAACCACCACAACCAAACACCGCAACCAACCACCGCAACCAACCATAGCAACCAACCACTGCAACCACCACAACCAAACACCGCAACCACCACAACCAAACACCGCAACCAACCACCACAACCAAACACCGCAACCACCACAACCAAACACCGCAGCCAACCACCACAACCAAACACCGCAACCAAACACCGCAACCAACCACCGCAACCAACCACTGCAACCACCACAACCAACCACCACAGCCAACCACCACAACCAACCACCGCAGCCAACCACCACAACCAAACACCGCAACCACCACAACCAAACACCGCAACCAACCACCGCAGCCAACCACCACAACCAAACACCGCAACCACCACAACCAAGAAGAAGAAGAAGAAGAAGAAGAAGATCAACCTTTATTAGTCCCACAGTGGGGAAATTCAATTTACACTCTGTTGTTTTTTTTTTTAACTTATACATGGTACATGCAGACCTGAAACACACATACATGCATTAATGGAGAGGTATCAGAGTGAGGGGGCTGCTCCTGACAAGCGCCCCGAGCAGTTGGGGGTTTGGTGCCTTGCTCAGGGGCACCTCGGCAGTGCCCAAGAGGTAAACTGGCACCTCTCCAGCTACCAGTTCACACTCAGTTTTTGGTCCATGTCGGGACTTGAACCGGTGACCCTCCGGTTCCCAAGCCAACTCCCTACAGACTGAGCTACTGCCGCCCCCAACCAAACACCGCAACCAACCACCGCAGCCAACCACCACAACCAAACACCGCAACCAACCACCGCAACCACCACAACCAACCACCACAACCAACCACTGCAACCAACCACCGCAGCCAACCACCACAACCAAACACCGCAACCACCACAACCAACCACCGCAACCAACCACTGCAACCAACCACTGCAACCACCACAACCAACAACCGCAACCGCGACAATCAACTGCAACATCCGCTACAACTGCCAACAGCTAAAACATAACAAACTCTATCTGAAGTTATGTAAGTCAACAGCTAGCAGCTACAACATAGAAGGCCAGTCTCCTTAGGTTATGCTAAAGGCTAGCAGCTAAAACACTGAAACTGCCCCCGTCTGAGGTCATGTAAGCAAATGGCTGATAGTTAATGGATAAAACATAAGAGCCAAAGTCTATAGAAGGAGGCAGGGACATGTGATTTGCGATTGGGTCAGTACAGACTGGGTTTTACTGTGTATGTGTTGTACCCCAAAGATATGACGCGTTGATGACGTGTGACCCAGCTTCTTTCAATTGGCCCTGATAGAAACCCTCTACACGAAGTTATGTAAGCTAATAGCTAATGGCTAAAACATAGAAACCCATTACCCGAAGTTATGTAAGCTAACAGTTAACGGCTAAAACATAGAAACCCTCTGCCTGAAGTTATGTAAGCTAACAGCTAATGGCTAAATCATAGAAACCCCCTCTACCCGAAGTTATGTAAGCTAACAGCTAACGGCTAAAACATAGAAACCCCCTCTACCCAAAGTTATGTGAGCTAACAGCTAATGGATAAAACATAGAAACTCCCTCTACCTGAAGTTATGTAAGCTAACAGCTAATGGATAAAACACAGAAACCCTCTACCTGAAGTTATGTAAGCTAACAGCTAATGGCTAAAACATAGAAACTCCCTCTACCCAAAGTTATTTAAGCTAACAGCTAATGGATAAAACATAGAGACACTCTACCTGAAGTTATGTAAGCTAACAGCTAACGGCTAAAACAAAGAGACACTCTACCTGAAGTTATGTAAGCTAACAGCTGATGGCTAAAACATAGAAACCCTCTACCTGAAGTTATGTAAGCTAACAGCTAATGGCTAAAACATAGAAACCCCCTCTACCCGAAGTTATTTAAGCTAACAGCTAACAGCTAAAACATAGAAACCTTCTGCCTGAAGTTATGTAAGCTAACAGCTAATGGCTAAATCATAGAAACCCCCTCTACCCGAAGTTATGTAAGCTAACAGCTAACGGCTAAAACATAGAAACCCCCTCTACCCAAAGTTATGTGAGCTAACAGCTAATGGATAAAACACAGAAACCCTCTACCTGAAGTTATGTAAGCTAACAGCTAATGGCTAAAACATAGAAACTCCCTCTACCCAAAGTTATTTAAGCTAACAGCTAACGGCTAAAACAAAGAGACACTCTACCTGAAGTTATGTAAGCTAACAGCTAACAGCTAAAACATAGAAACCCTCTACCTGAAGTTATGTAAGCTAACAGCTAATGGCTAAAACATAGAAACCCCCTCTACCCGAAGTTATGTAAGCTAACAGCTGATGGCTAAAACATAGAAACCCTCTACCTGAAGTTATGTAAGCTAACAGCTAATGGCTAAAACATAGAAACCCCCTCTACCCGAAGTTATGTAAGCTAACAGCTAACAGCTAAAACATAGAAACCCTCTACCCGAAGTTATGTAAGCTAACAGTTAACGGCTAAAACATAGAAACCCTCTGCCTGAAGTTATGTAAGCTAACAGCTAATGGCTAAAACATAGAAACCCACTACCCAAAGTTATGTAAGCTAACAGTTAACGGCTAAAACATAGAAACCCTCTGCCTGAAGTTATGTAAGCTAACAGCTAATGGCAAAAACATAGAAACCCCCTCTACCCGAAGTTATGTAAGCTAACAGCTAATGGCTAAAACATAGAAACCCCCTCTACCCGAAGTTATGTAAGCTAACAGCTAACAGCTAAAACATAGAAACCCCCTCTACCCGAAGTTATGTAAGCTAACAGCTAACAGCTAAAACATAGAAACCCCCTCTATCTGAAATTATGTAAGCTAACAGCTAACGGCTAAAACATACAAACCCCCTCCACCTGAAGTTATGTAAGCTAACAGCTAATGGCTAAAACATAGAAACCCTCTACCCGAAGTTATGTACGCTAACAGCTAACGGCTAAAACATAGAAACCCTCTACCTGAAGTTATGTAAGCTAACAGCTAATGGCTAAAACAGAAACCCTCTACCTGAAGTTATGTAAGCTAACAGCTAATGGCTAAAACATAGAAACCCCCTCTACCCGAAGTTATGTAAGCTAACAGCTAATGGCTAAAACATAGAAACCCTCTACCCAAAGTTATGTGAGCTAACAGCTAATGGTTAAAACACAGAAACCCTCTACCCGAAGTTATGTAAGCTAACAGCTAACGGCTAACAGCTCAGTGAGAATGATCCCCCTCTGAGCCTCAGGACCTGATCCTCTAGTAAAACATTTAAAAGGAGGAAAATATTTCATGTTTGCTCTGCTAGTGCGGCTGGAAAACCAGAGAGAGAGAGAGAGAGAGAGAGAGAGAAACATGCTGACAGGATTCACACCTCCATCCTGACTCCAGCTTCATGTCTTCACCTCTGACCTTTGACCTCTCCCCTCCTCCAGCAGGGTCGTATCCTGACGGTAACCTGTGAGATGGTTCAGGTCCAACATTGACCTGTGATGTCTGTAGAAATGTAAGATAATATCAGTACCTGCTGTCCTGTTTTGATGCCATTATGGGTCCAACTGGACCAGAACCGGTGCAGCCCCAGTCTGAGCAGCAGAGTGTCGTACAGATTGATTAGTGGGCCATGACAGCAGGAGAATATAAAACACAGCAGCCTGTTAATGATCAGTAATTATCCTGGAATCCAGTAAAACACTCAGCAGGTCAACAGGAAGCTGCTGTCTGAGGCTTTTCTAGACGTCTTCAGTAGTTCCATCAGGTCCACCACGTCAGCAGGGATCGCTTCAGTAACTCATTAAAACAGAGGAAAACCTACTGAAGTACCACGAGCAAAAGTACTCCTTATGCACAGTTACATACTGTACTTATATGTAACATACCGTATCATAGTAATATTACTACTGATGCATTGACACAAAACAGCAGATTCAATTTACTGCATTATACTCTGATGTGCTCTGCACTGTAGTTTTATCTAACTGTACCGTACAACATTTACCTCTGACATGTAGAGGAGCAGTAGAATACAGTAAGATAAAATACCCAAGGGAAATACCCAAGTAGTACCTCAAACTGAGTACCTCAAGAGTCGGAGTCATGGAGCTGAATCTAAAGTGGTTTTCAGAATAAAAGTCTTTGAGTAATGGAGCTGAATCTAAAGTGCTTTTCAGAATAAAAGTCTTTGAGTCATGGAGCTGAATCTAAAGTGGTTTTCAGAATAAAAGTCTTTGAGTCATGGAGCTGAATCTAAAGTGGTTTTCAGAATAAAAGTCTTTGAGTCATGGAGCTGAATCTAAAGTGGTTTTCAGAATAAAAGTCTTTGAGTCATGGAGCTGAATCTAAAGTGGTTTTCAGAATAAACGTCTTTGAGTCATGGAGCTGAAGCTAAAGTGGTTTTCAGAGTAACACGGTACTGAGCTGGCGCGACTGCGGACACTGACACAGTGTTCTGATGAAATAATAATATCATGACTGTAATGATGCTGAGAGGATCCAGAGCTGCAGACACGCCGACAGATTTGGGTTTTATGGCAGTTTTCGTTTTAACCACAGCAACCAGAAACACCAGTGAAGAAACTTTGTGCAGCAGATGGTCTTTAACACACAGAGCTGCTTTGTGTTCAACAGTTCAGGTTTCAAGCAGATGTTCTCACAGGTCAAAGGTCACGAGCAGGGAGGAAGCCCTGTAAGTGTACTCCATTACAAGTAAAAGTACCTGCATACAAAACAAACCCCAGTAAAAGTACACAAGTATTATCAATTCATCGTTGTTTTATTTATCTAATTAGTCTTCTGTAAAGTAACTTAAACTGTCAGATACATGTAGTGGAGTAGAAAATACAATATTTATGATAGTAAATAATTAAATAAATAAATAAATAAATAAATAAATAAATAAAGAATAATATTAAAAAGAAATATAGCCAATTAATATTGATAAGATATGACATAAATTGATTCTTCTTCTTCTTTCTTCTTCTTGATTCTTCTTGATTTATTTATCGCTGTATTAATTCCCTTATTTATTATTATTTATTTTACTCATCTGTTCCCTTTTATTTATTTATACATTTATTTTCATAAACATTAATGCTTACATTAATGAAATTTATTTGTTTTTTAATAATTTATTTATGCATTTACTTTCATTAACATTAGCATTTACATTTAATAGCATATTCATTTATTAATGCATTGTTTTTATCAAGTCATTTATTTTTGGATTTTGGCAGGTTCTGTCCTCCCTAAAAGCTGCTGCTACCTGATCTCTTGACAGTCAGTGTGACTCCACCCACTGCTCCACCTGAACAACAGGTATCAGTTACTGTTACTGCTGCATTCAGGGGCTGTCTGAATTCACAAACCTCAGCTCACAGATTATTATTTTATATTATATTTCTATAGTCTCAGAGTCTGAACATATATGTAAGATATTTTCACTGAAGGCAAAATAAAAGGTGTCATCGTTGTGATCAGTTCATTCAGAAGGAAAATGTAAAATAAAAACTTGAAGAAGCGACTGTAACGAGTGGTATGAAAACATCTCACCTCCTCTGATAGGATTAATGGTCCTGTCTACAGGAACACCTGTTACCAGAGATGCTCTATCAAGAGGATGAGTCACTCTGTTAACATCCCCAGTCACATACAGTCGCTGTCACCAACCACAGTGACACAGAGTAGGGCCTGCTGGTGTGGTCTGGTCTGGTGTGGTCTGGTCTGGTGTGGTGTGGTCTGGTGTGGCCTGGTGTGATCTGGTCTGGTGTGGTGTGGTGTGGTTTGGTGTGGTGTGGTCTGGTGTGGTTTGGTGTGGTGTGGTGTGGTGTGGTCTGGTGTGGTGTGGTCTGGTGTGGTGTGGTGTGGTGTGGTGTGGTCTGGTGTGGTGTGGTGTGGTGTGGTGTGGTGTGGTGTGGTCTGGTGTGGTGTGGTCTGGTGTGGTGTGGTGTGGTGTGGTGTGGTGTGGTCTGGTGTGGTGTGGTGTGGTGTGGTGTGGTGTGGTGTGGTGTGGTGTGGTGTGGTCTGGTGTGGTCTGGTCTGGTGTGGTGTGGTGTGGTCTGGTGTGGTGTGGTCTGGTGTGGTGTGGTGTGGTGTGGTGTGGTCTGGTGTGGTCTGGTGTGGTCTGGTCTGGTCTGGTGTGGTGTGGTCTGGTTGCAGGCCTGATGTAGGTGATCCAGTCTACTAATGCCTCTCTCCTTCATCTACAGATTTGCCTCAGAAAGCTGGACGCCCTGGACCACATGGTGGTCCTGGCAGCACTCATCACTGTAACCTGTATTCTCGGGACCAGACTAATGAATGTGGTCGCTTCTCTGTTGGTGGTGAGTCATCCCGGTTTTCTGAGTTTCAACAGATGCTCCCTCCTTTTTTAACTCATTACAGACGATAGTTTCTGATCGCTGCTTCTGGACGTTCCTCTCCGAACACATAAACAGCATACTAAGATAAGATAAGATAAGATAAGATGAACCTTTATTAATCCATACTGTACATTTTGTTCTGTTTTAATTTTGTCCAGTGTTTTATTGCACTAATCGTACTTATATCTTGTCTGTTCTTCCCTTCGGTCCCTGCCAGGTCGTCATTGTACATGAGAACTGGTTCTCAGTGCAATTATCTGGTTCTAGATAAATAAATGAAGATCTGTATTCACTGACTCTGATGAGGAGAACCTCGACGCCACGGTCTAACAGTGCACGTAAATACCTTCACATCTGGCCGGGGGGGGGGGGGGGGGGGCCTCATCAGTTGCAGATAAATCGGTGGGTGAACCCACATCAGGCAGCTGAACCCTGGATGGAGACAGGACCAGGTCTGCAGGGGACGAACATAAAACCAGGAAGGAAAGAAGAAAGAGGAGGCTTTAAAATATCAGCTATGTTAAACCACAATAAAACTAAAACTAGAGTCCACACAGAACGACATGTTGTGTTACAGTTTAGATCCTGTAGGATGGAGACACACTAACACATTCATTCATCACACAACTACAAAATCTGAAATCTCACTAGATCTCAAACATGGCCGACGACGGACAGGAAGGGTTAGTGGTGCTAGTTAGTATCAGGAAGCTTTAATTTATCACAGAGCTGATTGGGAGGAATTACACCTGGTCGCTGATTCATCACAGGTGTTCCTGACTGCTGCTCGTCTGATTGGAGGGCTGCAATGGCTGCTGCTCCAATCAGGATCTTCAAACATCCAAGCAGGAAGTGGGAGGGGCCATTGCTGCTGGATCCAATCACAGACAGCTGGAGGAGACGTTTCCCTTCAGGGCTTCTTTTTGGACCCAAAACATGATGTTAGGGGGTCGGAGCTGAAGGGAAATGTCTCCCAGAGAGGAACCACATCCTTCATGGGTTAAACGTATTTTGCTGTGACTTGTCTCAGCGGGCCGGCACTGACTAGTAGTGATGTGACGTTCCGTATCGAGGCTTGCTTCATTTAGGGGAGGAGCTGAAAATGACGACGTCCGACTGGACGGCTTCTTATTTCTTAGGTCACATGTGGCGTTGCCTGGACGACAGCATCAGGCAGACACAAACACAAACACAAAACTGATAGCAGACGCAAATACCGAGGTCCAACGCTACGTGATGGGCCCAACATGGGAAGGCTGGAGGACGCCGTCAGCGCTGGGAGAGACAGAAATATGTCTATCCCCATTTCTACAAGTTAGCAGTGGCGTTCTTCATGCTTCATGCCTCATCTGTGTCCTGTTTCCAAAGCAGGAGAAATATTCAATTCATTCAATTCATTTCAGTCAAAAAAGAGAAATCGCAGAAGACCTGCCACAGTGAAGAAGCTGCTGTTTTTAAAGAAAACCAATGATAAACCATAATCACCGGCCATACCTCAGCGGTACAGAAGCGCCCTCACCTCACTGTAAAGAATCATTTCCATACTGCCAGGATATTTATATACATGTTTTGCATACTTCTTTATTTTGCTGACAGTTTTATTCACAGGCTTTCTGCAAAGTGCTGCACACTTCAAATTCATGCCAGCTGGTATTTTTGCGTCCAGCAGATGTCCTACCAGAGCAAATGAAGCCTCAAGAAGCTTTGCACTGGAGTGAACCAATTGATGAAGGCCTCAATGCTTCATGAAGCTTCATCTGCCCACCACTACTGACTACGACCCGGGTCTGAACAGAACCAGAACACAGTGTAATGATACTGCAGTGGTGTTGGAACAACGTTCCCTCATTTTTAATATTATTCTTTATTTGATTCCATTACTACTTTTTCTGTTGGTAAGCCTGCTGGTAAGGCACACTCTTATGTGAGCTGTAAATTTGTTTTGTGTGACAGATTGTTTATTACAAACATATAATTATTATTCTTATACTCTGTATGACCTCTCAGTTATGTTTCTCAAGTTCCAAAACACAATAAGTAAGGAAAGAAACAAGCTGACAAAGTGTTAGTGGACTAATATGCTGCTGTATGTAAATGTATGTATATATTTATTATTGTAAATCAATACCACCACTAATCAATACCAGATATTGTCCAGAAACCCTCCCAGGTTCTGACTTTAGCATCAACAATCTGCTCCAATCAGAACATGGCAAACTGCAGCCCAACAGGCAACAACAGCTGTCAGTGTGTCAGAGTGCTGACTTGACTAGGACTTGATCCAGACTGACTGGGACTATCATAAAGTGGGCATGTCTGTAAAGGGGAGACTGGTGGGGACCCAGAGAACCCATTTACATCCACACATCTGGAGGTCAGAGGTCAACGGGCCCATTTGAAGATGGACAGGACAGTTTGTCCTCGCTGTAGCCTCGCCACACAGTTGTTTGTTTAGTCTCCTGAAAGTGGAGACAGAGTGAGAGCTCTTTATTTTCTGACCCATCTGTGCAGTGAGCAGAGAGGAGGAGGAGGAGGAGGAGGAGGAGGAGGGGAGCTTCATCTTTCTCTTCATTCATTCTGTGTTGTTCAACCATCAGACAGGAACTCTGATGTCTCAGTGACCTGCAGCTCTCAGCTCTGTGTTATTGATCCATTTATTTCTTAGTGTCAGTAGGTCTGTATTAGTTCTTCATTAGTTCTTCATTAGTTCCTCATTAGTTCCTCCTCAGTAGATTGGAGAGGTTGGTGGAGATGCCGGTTCACATCCCGGACGACTCGGACTTCTCGTCCTTCAAGGATCAGTGTCTGAGTGCTGATGGATGGATGAGCCGCTACAACAAGGGAGGAGTGACGGTGTGGTGCCGCGAGGAGGAGAGCAGGACGGTCCAGAAGCTCAAGGTTATTATTATTATTATTATTATTATTATTATTATTATTATTATAACTATTATCATTATTATTATTATTATTGTTATTATTACTATTATTACTACTATTATTATTATTATTATTATTATTATTATTATTATTATTATTATTTTTATTATAACTATTATCATTATTATTATTATTATTATTATTATTATTACTATTATTACCATTATTATTATTATTATTATATTATTATTATTATTATTATAACTATTATCATCATTATTATTATTATTATTACTATTATTATTATTATCATTATTATTATTACTATTATTATTATTATTATTACTATTATTATTATTTTTATTATAACTATTATCATTATTATTATTATTATTATTATTATTATTATTATTATTACTATTATTACCATTATTATTATTATTATTATATTATTATTATTATTATTATAACTATTATCATCATTATTATTATTATTATTACTATTATTATTATTATTATTATTATTATTGTTATTGTTATTATTATTATTATTATTATTTTTATTATAACTATTATCATTATTATTATTATTATTATTATTATTACTATTATTATTATTATTATTATTACTATTATTACTATTATTATTATTATTATTACTATTATTATTATTATTATTATTACTATTATTATTACTATTATTATCATTATTATTATTATTATTATTATTATTACTATTATTACTATTATTATTATTATTATTATTACTATTATTATTATTATTATTATTATTATTTGTGAGGTACTGATAACAGGTGGACACAATCAGGGCGGGGAGATGATCAGATGCAGGTGAAGGTAGTTGGAAAGTAGGTCAGGGGATTTCATTCATTCAAAACGCGGAAGAACAGGAGGGCAGGAAGTGACGTGCTCTGAAACGAGAGGAGGGATTAGATTTCAAAATAAAACAGGAACTGGACAACATTCACAACCACAAGGACAAAAACGTAACTTAACCATCTCGGGGTGTGACAGTACCCCCCCTCCTAGGGACGGCTCCAGAAGTCCCTAGCAGGTCCGGGTGTTGACGGTGAAAGTCACGAATCAGATCAGGGTCCATAATGTCCTTCGGGGATACCCACGACCTCTCCTCCGGCCCGTATCCCTCCCAGTCCACAAGGTATTGCTTTCCTCGTCCCGTGTGTCGAACCGCCAGGAGCCGCTTCACCGTGAACACGGGTCCTCCATCGACGAACCGGGGGGTGGTGGGGGTTCGGAGGCTGGGACCAACGTGCTTTCTTTGACTGGTTTGACTCGGCTTACATGGAATGTGGGGTGGATGCGCATTGACCTGGGGAGTTGTACCTTAATAGTGACAGGATTAATAATTTTTGAGATAGGGAAGGGACCGACAAACCTTGGAGCTAACTTACGTGATTCCACTCTTAACGGGAGGTCCTTGGTCGGCAGCCACACCCTCTGGCCGGTCGGTAGGAGGGGGCCGCGGTCCGATGATGGTCTGTGGCTGTCTTCCATCGGGTCGCGCTTCTCATTAGCAGTTGTCAGGCTCCCCTCCATACCCGGTGGCACCGACAGACGAGAGCGTGGGCTGGCGGCACCAGGACCTCCTTCTAAACCTCTGGGAATAACGGGGGTTGATACCCGTACGCGCACTGAAAAGGAGAGAGTCCAGAAGAAGAGCAAGGCAGGGAGTTATGAGCATATTCCACCCAAATCAAGTTTTTGCTCCAAGAGGAGGGATTTTGGGAGACCAGACACCTCAACCCTGTCTCTAATTCCTGATTCAATCTCTCTGATTGACCATTGGACTGGGGGTGGTAGCCGGAGGAGAGACTCACGGAGGCTCCTATTAGTGAGCAAAACTCTCTCCAAAACCGAGACACGAACAGGGGACCTCGATCTGAGACCACGTCTCTGGGGAAACCGTGTAAGCAGAAAACGTGAGACAGTAAAACCTCCGCCGTCTCTTTGGCGGAGGGTAATTTCGACAGGGGAATGAAGTGTACCATTTTAGAAAAACTGTCTACTACTGTGAGAATGGTTGTGTTACCATTGTAGACGGGTAGTCCCGTAACGAAGTCTAGTGAGATGTCTGACCAGGAGCAACTCGGAACGGGAAGCGGTTGAAGGAGTCCTGAGGGGGGTTGGTGTGATGATTTGCCTCTAGTACACACGGGACAGCCACGTATTCTCCAACTGCCTTCTCCATGGCGGGCCACCAGAACCAGAAGTTTAATGAAAAACATTGTTCTTCTGGTCCCTGGACGGCAGGCAAGGCGCGAGGTGTGTGCCCAATGGCGTACAGACACTGGAACAAATAATTTGTTAGGGGGGCACCCCTCAGGAACATTTACCCCCCTTAAGGCTTCTTTTACCTTATTTTCTATGCTCCAGGTGAGAGCAGCCACCACACAGGATGGTGCAACGATGTATGATGGGGACTCAGGAGCAGGATCAGGATCATGTAAGCGATACAGCGCGTCGGCTTTGGTGTTTTTGGAACCTGGGCGATAGGACAAAGGAAAGTGAAAACGGTTGAAGAATAGCGCCCACCTGGCTTGACGGGAGTTTAGACGTTTGGCCGTTCGGATGGATACTAAATTCTTGTGGTCTGTCCAGACCACGAACGGCTGGTCTGCTCCCTCAAGCCAGTGGTGCCATTCTTCCAGAGCTGCTTTGACGGCCAACAGTTCACGGTTTCCAATGTCGTAGTTCTTTTCGGCTGGGGAGAGCTTCCTGGAGAAAAAAGCACAGGGGTGTAACTTGTTATCACTAGGAGATCGCTGTGACAGGATAGCTCCAATGCCTGTATTGGAGGCATCCACCTCCACCACGAACTGTCGCTGCTGCTCGGGAAGTGTCAGATGGGTGCTGTGGAGAAACATTTTTTCAGTCTGTTAAAGGCATTTTCAGCTTGGGGAGACCACTCAAACTCATTCTGCGGAGAAGTGAGAGCATGAAGGGGCACCGCAATAGAACTAAAGTTCCTTATGAATCTTCTATAGAAATTTGCAAATTCCAGGAACCGCTGGACTAGCTTGCGGTTGGTGGGAGTCGGCCAATTGGTGACTGCACTGACCTTTTCCGGGTCCATCTGAATGTTGTCAGGGGTGACAACGAACCCGAAAAAGGAGACTTTTGCGGCGTGAAACTCGCACTTCTCAGCTTTCACATAAAGTTGGTGGTCTCGGAGTCTCTGAAGAACACGACGGACATGTTTCTCATGGGTTTGCTGATCTGGGGAAAAAATCAAAATGTCATCCAGGTACAAGAAAACATGCTGGTTCAACATGTCTCTGAGTACATCATTAACCAAAGACTGGAAGACTGCAGGGGCATTAGAGAGTCCAAAAGGCATTACTAAGTACTCGTAATGTCCACTGGGGGTGTTAAAGGCAGTCTTCCATTCATCCCCCTCCCTTATCCTCACGAGATGGTAGGCATTTCTAAGGTCTAATTTGGTAAATACCTTAGCTCCTTTCAGTAGTTCAAAGGCTGAGGAAATGAGAGGGAGGGGGTACCTGTTTTTTATGGTAATTTCGTTCAGTCCTCGATAGTCAAT
Organism: Pterois miles; assembly: GCA_947000775.1. Taxonomy (NCBI): domain Eukaryota; kingdom Metazoa; phylum Chordata; class Actinopteri; order Perciformes; family Scorpaenidae; genus Pterois; species Pterois miles. The sequence goes on from CAMQGK010000193.1 coordinate 634,223, forward strand.
ACATGGTCGAAGCGTCTTGTCCTTTTTGTCCACAAAGAAAAATCCGGCTCCTGCCGGAGAAGAGGAGGGACGGATTATGAGTTACCCGACACAGAAGGCGTCCATCTAGTGCACTAGCCTCAAGCGCCTCACGCAGGGGAATCCTCCTGAGGCCTAGTGCGTTAGCCAGTCTCCAGTCCATAAAGGATGAGCGGACCCGATTAGGCTGCCCCGTCTGGTCGGACGACGGATTCGCACTCCTTCTTTTTTCCTTCTCCCTTTCCCACAGTCCGTTATCTATGCGTATGGCCAAAGCGATGACTGAATCGGGGTCTGCCGGGAGGTTTAGGGCCGCCAACTGGTCCTTTACCTGGTCCGAGAGTCTGTGGATGAACGTGTCCAGGAGTGATGCGTCGTTCCGGCCACAATCAATGGCCAGAGTGCGGAACTCAATGACGTAGTCGGAAACCCGCCGCTTCCCCTGACGGAGGCTGACCAAGGCTCTGGCAGCTTCCCGACCCAGGGTGGTGTGGTCAAAAATCTCTGCAGCGTCTCTGTAAACAGCTTTAAAGAAGAACACACAGGGGAGCCGCGAGCCCACTCTGCCATTGCCCATGCCTCTGCTCTGCCTGATAAATGTGTAATAATAAAAGCGACTTTGGATCGCTCAGTAGGAAATTGAGCTGCCTGTAATTCGAAATGTAGACTACACTGTACAAGAAACGAGCGACAGTTTGCAGACTCACCGGAAAATCTCTCTGGCTTGGCGAGGTGGGGAGAGGCGGTGAATACCGGTGGAGGTGGAGGCGCTGGAGAAGCGGCAGCCAGCGGCTGCTGGTCCGCATTCAGCGTCTCGAACCGACTTATCAAAGCTTGCATTTGATTTTCCAGCTGACTCACTTGTTTGCTGATGGTGCTGCGAAACTTCTCTTGATTATCGGTGAGAAGCTGCATACTATTACCTACGGCTGTGAGTTGCTCCTCATGGTGGCGGATCCGAGCTTCATGAGCGTGGAGCGAGGATCGGACCTGATCCGAGTCGGCTGAGTCCATGTTATGGCCAGTTCGTACTGTGAGGTACTGGATAACAGGCTGGACTCAAACGTACGACAAGGAGAGCAGATCAAAGTTCACAATAATCTTTAATAAACAGGCAGATGGTCGGTACACAAAAGATCAGTCCAACAGGCAAACAAATCCAAATCGCTAAGGCAAAGGCAGGGTCAAAAAACGAGCAGATAATCAAAAACACGAGGAGTCTAGATCATTGGGAAAAATAACGTGAGGACGCTTGCACTCTAGGAGATACGAAGACGAACTGGCACAGAAGGGAAGGGGAACACAGCTTAAATACTAAAGAGGGGAGTGGCCAACTATGGACAGGTGAACACAATCAGGGCGGGGAGACGATCAGACGCAGGTGAAGGTAGTTGGAAAGTAGGTCAGGGGATTTCATTCATTCAAAACGCGGAAGAACAGGAGGGCAGGAAGTGATGTGCTCTGAAACGAGAGGAGGGATTAGATTTCAAAATAAAACAGGAACTGGACAACATTCACAACCACAAGGACAAAAACGTAACTTAACCATCTCGGGGCGTGACATTATTATTATTATTATTATTATTATTATTACTACTGTTATTATTATTATTATTATTATTATTATTACTACGACTATTATTATTATTATTATTATTATTATTTGTATTATTATTATTATTATAGCTCTCAGAACTCCTGATAAATGTAAAACAGTTTTATGACATCATTTTCTTGAAGATACTTTTCATGTTTATTTTATTAGAGCTGAATATTTTGTACTTTTGAACTGTAGGGTAGGGCTAAAACAGTACAACTGATAAAATAATCATCACATTCATCAACAATGTCATAAATTATTAGAAGCAGCCTGAGAAAGAAAAAAAAACTCAGCTGGAGCAGATGGATTCTTCAAGTTATTAATATCAGAATAAATAAAATAAAATACATCTATTATCACAGTATTACATGATCTCAGCTTATACATATACACACAGTAAATATATATATGCAATAAATATATATATAGTAAATATATCTACATATATACAATAAATATATATACAGTAAATATATATAGTAAATATATCTACATATATACATTAAATATATATATATATATATATATACAAAGTAAATATATACATGTATACAGTATATACAGTATAAACAGTAAATATATAAACCAGATTATTAATGTGAATGTTGTCATGTTACATACATGTTCACTGTCTAAGTTGAAGTGGAGAGGTGATAGATAAGTGATAGATAGGTGACAGATAGGTGACAGATAGGTGACAAATAGGTGACAAATAGGTGATAGATAGGTGACACATAGGTGATAGATAGGTGACAGATAGGTGATAGATAGGTGACAGATAGGTGACAGATAGGTGATAGATAGGTGATAGATAGGTGACAAATAGGTGACAGATAGGTGATAGATAGGTGACACATAGGTGATAGATAGGTGACAGATAGGTGACAGATAGGTGATAGATAGGTGACACATAGGTGACAGATAGGTGACAGATAGGTGATAGATAGGTGATAGATAGGTGACACATAGGTGATAGATAGGTGACAGATACGTGATAGATAGGTGATAGATAGGTGATAGATAGGTGACAAATAGGTGACAGATAGGTGACAGATAGGTGACAGATAGGTGATAGATAGGTGACAGATAGGTGACAGATAGGTGATAGATAGGTGACACATAGGTGATAGATAGATGCCAGATACGTGATAGATAGGTGATAGATAGGTGACACATAGGTGATAGATAGGTGACAGATACGTGATAGATAGGTGATAGATAGGTGATAGATAGGTGACAAATAGGTGACAGATAGGTGACAGATAGGTGACAGATAGGTGATAGATAGGTGATAGATAGGTGACAAATAGGTGATAGATAGGTGACAGACAGATCCTTGTTCCCTCATATCTAGATCCCTGTTCCCTCATATCTAGATCCTTGTTCCCTCATATCTAGATCCCTGTTCCCTCATATCTAGATCCCTGTTCCCTCATATCTAGATCCTCATTCCCTCCTATCTAGATCCCTGTTCCCTCCTATCTAGATCCCTGTTCCCTCCTATCTAGATCCTTGTTCCCTCCTATCCAGATCCTTATTCCCTCCTATCTAGATCCTCATTCCCTCCTATCTAGATCCTTGTTCCCTCCTATCTAGATCCCTGTTCCCTCCTATCTAGATCCTTATTCTCTCCTATCTAGATCCTCATTCCCTCCTATCTAGATCCCTGTTCCCTCCTATCTAGATCCCCGTTCCCTCCTATCTAGATCCCTGTTCCCTCCTATCTAGATCCTTGTTCCCTCTTATCTAGATCCTTATTCCCTCCTATCTAGATCCTCATTCCCTCCTATCTAGATCCCTGTTCCCTCCTATCTAGATCCCTGTTCCCTCCTATCTAGATCCTTATTCTCTCCTATCTAGATCCTCATTCCCTCCTATCTAGATCCCGGTTCCCTCCTATCTAGATCCCGGTTCCCTCCTATCTAGATCCCTGTTCCTTCCTATCTAGATCTCTGTTCCCTCCTATCTAGATCCCTGTTCCCTCCTATCTAGATACTTATTCCCTCCTATCTAGAGCCTCATTCCCTCCTATCTAGATCCCGGTTCCCTCCTATCTAGATCCCGGTTCCCTCCTATCTAGATCCCTGTTCCTTCCTATCTAGATCTCTGTTCCCTCCTATCTAGATCCCTGTTCCCTCCTATCTAGATACTTATTCCCTCCTATCTAGAGCCTCATTCCCTCCTATCTAGATCCCGGTTCCCTCCTATCTAGATCCCGGTTCCCTCCTATCTAGATCCCTGTTCCTTCCTATCTAGATCTCTGTTCCCTCCTATCTAGATCCCTGTTCCCTCCTATCTAGATACATATTCCCTCCTATCTAGATCCTCATTCCCTCCTATCTAGATCCCTGTTCCTTCCTATCTAGATCTCTGTTCCCTCCTATCTAGATCCCTGTTCCCTCCTATCTAGATACTTATTCCCTCCTATCTAGAGCCTCATTCCCTCCTATCTAGATCCCGGTTCCCTCCTATCTAGATCCCGGTTCCCTCCTATCTAGATCCCTGTTCCTTCCTATCTAGATCTCTGTTCCCTCCTATCTAGATCCCTGTTCCCTCCTATCTAGATACTTATTCCCTCCTATCTAGAGCCTCATTCCCTCCTATCTAGATCCCGGTTCCCTCCTATCTAGATCCCGGTTCCCTCCTATCTAGATCTCTGTTCCTTCCTATCTAGATCTCTGTTCCCTCCTATCTAGATCCCTGTTCCCTCCTATCTAGATACATATTCCCTCCTATCTAGATCCTCATTCCCTCCTATCTAGATCCCTGTTCCTTCCTATCTAGATCTCTGTTCCCTCCTATCTAGATCCCTGTTCCCTCCTATCTAGATCCTTGTTCCCTCCTATCTAGATCCTTATTCCCTCCTATCTAGAGCCTCATTCCCTCCTATCTAGATACTTATTCCCTCCTATCTAGATCCCTGTTCCCTCCTATCTAGATACTTATTCCCTCTTATCTAGATCCTTGCTCCCACAGTGGTCTGCTGGCCCTCTACCTCTGGCCTCTGGCCGGTCGCTGGTGGCCCGCTGGCCTTCTGCCTCTCGGCCCGTAGCCCAGCAGCCTCCTGCAGAAGAAAAGCAAACTGCTGCTCAGCATCAGCTTGCTGAAAAATTCAGAGTGGAAAAGAAAATGTGATGACTGGAAACTTGAGGACAGACGCTGAACGGTCAGCAGAGCTGGAGACGCTCCGCCAGAGACTGGAACCAGGTTTAACTAGTTTCAGCCTGGAGGCTCACAGGATATGATGTGTCCACATAATATAATATAATATAATATAATATAATATAATATAATATAATATGTCATATTATATTATATTATCTATATTGGGGGGCAGAAATTGACACGTGTTGCTGGATATTTGTAAACAAATGCTGAGCGTACTAAAAATGAGGAATTACTTTTCACAATAAATCATAAGAGCTGCTGAATGAGGTTCTGCTGCCAGAAGCATGACTGACTAAATGTTACTGACTCCGACTCAGAGACGGAGACAGATGGACCGAGGACGGACTGGATGTAAAGACAGCAGCTGAGTGACGGACACACAAAGACATGAAGCTGAGGACATTATGAATGATTAACGTTGTGCTGATTGAGTTACACGGAGCGTTTTACAGCGGTGACCTTCACAATATCTGATGACTGCAGAGCCTGTGAGATTACAGCAGTGGAAAATAGTGACGTCCTACTGTAGGCAGCTGTCTCACATGACGTCTAATGCCGTCTCTGAGCTGGACCACTAAAATCAACCTGCTGGACATGTCTCCTCCATCATATACAACAGTTAGAGACAAAATAACACTGCTTTACTCTGAAGATACCCCAAATCAAAAAACTCTAAACGCGACAGTATCTCTGATTGTTCCTGTTGTGCTTTAGTAGTTTATTTCTGCTTCGTACGTACAAAACTAAATGAAGCAAAATACGGATTAAACTAAAATGGTTTGTTGTCCCATACAATCAAGAAAAAAAGCAGTGCAGGTGTTGAGAAGAAGACAAGGCTGTGATGCAGATGATGAGAGGATTGACAGATTCACGGCAACAATGGGAAGGAAACAGGACACATCAGAGGATGCTCTCTTGACCACGCCCACTATTGGGGGAACCAATCATGTCCCTCGTAGACAGACAGAAGAAACAGAAGAAGCTGAAACATG